>CM065377.1:21164182-21729182 GCA_033060915.1 Euryodendron excelsum | reverse complement strand
TAAAATCAATTTCAAAATATTCAAAAAAGGCAGGGCCCCTCGTTCATTGGTCAATCGGCCACCAAAGTGGGTTAATTCATAGTTATCATAAAGGGTAGCAAAAACAGAAAATGATATGAGAAATGAAAACGTAAAGCATAATTTAAAAAATAATGGGAAACGGGAATCTCTAGGTACTATAAAATTAAAGAGAAAATTCATAAAAAAATATATATTAAAAACTCTAAAAAAAAAAGCAGTATGAAGTATTTAAAATATTATCAATCTATTAAAATACACAACATCGATAGACTCTTATTAAAATATTATATATTAATGCTGAATAATAAGATTTGTGAGCGTGAAAATAATAGGAATTATGATAATCGAATTTCTAGAGAGTTACCCATGTTATTTTTTAAGAATTTATGACAAATTTTTAAAATTATATTAGAGTTTAAAAAACGTCTTGAAATCGTTTCTTAAAAGTTTTTTCTTAAAAAAAAATGAGTTTTTCCTCTCAAATAGAGATCCTTGGTAACTATCCCATTTGACTTTTTTTTTTTTCAGATTCCTTTTGAGCTTCACGACTTGGCAAGCTCTCGAGGTGATTGGTGGTGTGATTTTGGACCTAGAAGTGTTTGTAGAATTGCCCAAGCCAATATATACTTGATGAACTGTAGATGCAAGAGCAAGCACGAAAAGGGCATGGAGAAAGAGGCAGCGTTGCAAACCCATATTGTTTTCTGTTTTTAGAGCTTATAAGTGTGGATTACATAGATGGATCGAAGCAGATTGAACTCCAAATTGTTCACCTTATTTGTGGACAATCTTCCACTGAATATGAACAATGACTGGTTCAGTCGGATATTAATGAAATGTGCAAAGTAGTTGACAGCTTTGTGCCTAAAAAAATTAGGAAGCGTAGCAATATGAGGTATGGCTTCATCTGCTACATAAACAAATGGGAAGTTGATAAAGCCATAGATATGCATAATGGTATATGGTTGCTTTACCACCAAATGTATGTCAACTATGCTCTATATCATTACCAAAATAGGCATTCAATGAAGGCAAACTTGGTAAAATCGAATAGCAACTCCTGGGAAGCAGAGAATACTCTAATGAAGAATGATGTGAAAAGAAGTTTCAAGCAAGTAGTGGAAGGAATCACAGCATCACAACCCAGTGATTATCCCAGAATGAAGACAAAAACAATAGTGGCTGAAGAAGTAAATGGAGATTGGCTCAAACATTGCTCAATAGGTATTGCAAGGGATATAAATTCCATCCCTGGTATAGAAAATGCAATGATAAGCGATGGCGTATTCTTCATATCCATTAAACCCTTAGGGGGATCAAAAGTTCTAATCCAATTCTCAAGCCTGGAGGACAAAGAAGCTATGATCAATGGTGCAAAGGATTGGCTCCATAGGTGGTTCACTACAGTGTATGAATGGTCTTATAAGGAATTCAACTACACAAGAAAAGTTTGGTTAAACATTAAACGGATACCTTTGCTTGCCTGGAACTATGGAAACTTTTAAAAAAAATGGGGAATTATGGGGCCAGACCATCAGTGTGGATGCAAATACCTCAAATAGATCAGAACTTGAATTTGAGAGAGTTTTAGTTGAAACTTCAGAACACAGTTCAATCTATGATAGTTGTTCCTTACATGTTGGTAATTTCTCATACAATATTAGAGTAATAGAAGGTTCATTCCAGAAATTTCTAGCTTGGGAAAGCGATCCTGGCAAAGGGCATAGTTTAAAGTCATCATCATTAGAGGACCCTGGGGATTCAGAATAGGCCTTTGATCATGGTAGTGCATCAAATAATAGAACAAGGAGGAGGCATTCCATGTCAAGTTTTGAAGATCATAACCTGCACCCCTTTAGGGAAGACGGAGAAATAAGGAAGAAATCTTACATTTCAACCCAAAAGAAAACCAGCCCATCACTGCTAAGCTAGGTAGAAGACTCCGAGAAGCTATCCTCACTCCCTCTTTCACCTCTTTCACCATGTTCCATAGGTGTGCAAAATTCAAATCTGGAAGCAAACAAAAGTAGTTGGAAGAATGACACTAATCATGAACATCATGAAGCCATTACTCCATTGGTGGCTACGGTTGTTCCTTCAGGCATCAAAACTGATAGTCACTCTTCAAACCAAAGCAGCAAAAACCAGACATTGGATAATGACACTCTCATAGTACCAAATGCACCAAAGCAAAAGGAAACCAAGAAGGGGCAAGCAGCTACTGTAAAGCTTAAGGAGAAGAGGAAATCAAAGTCTTTTGTTGAGCTTGGGTACAAGAAAGCAGATTTGAGTTTCAAATCAAGACAAAGATCAAGGGTAGTAAAAAAGAAGGAGGCCATTTCTTCATCTCTATCATCCCTTTCATCCCTACCAACTCAAAATATTCTTAATAGGAACTCAATTATACTTCAGTAGCTGGAGGAAAACTTCAGAAGGGAAGCAGAAAACACCCTGTCATTAGGCAAAGCACTAGGAATAAACTTTAATGGAAAGGATGATGGTATTGTGAAGGAATTGATCAATTCTGATTGGGCGGATTTGGAAAAGTTCAAGAAAAAGAAAAAAGGATTCCAGGAGCACTAAACTAAAATTAGTTTATTGTCAAGAGGAGTGAGATGTCATGAGAATCCAATCATGGATCGTAAGGGGATTAGGCAGACTTGAAATAACAAGATTGGTAAATCACTTGTGGCTTGACAAAGGGGCCATGGATGCTGGAAGAAGATCAGAAACTGATTGATTATATTCACAAACATGATCAAAGAAGTCGGAGATCACTGTCTAAGCATGCAGGTTCCTGTTGTTAAGTGTTTGAGTGTCTTTTGTTTCTGTCTTGTTTCTTGGGTGATTGGATTGGAGTTGGGGTTTTATCGTTTGATGGAACTTTCCATCTATGGTTGGCATCTTGCTAATCTTATGGTTGTTCTCTCTGTTCTATCCTGGGCTTAGGCCGGTAGTTTTCTTCTCTGTCAAGCTAATGTATGCTTGTTCAGCTTTGAATCCTCCATTTTTTCCAGCTGTATCTTCCTTTCATTATCAATGAATTTATTTTTCAAAAAAAAAAAAAAACTATCCCATTTGACTAGTTTGTAAACAAACTACCTGTTTCAATATTTTGTAATGGAAATCCCTTTTTCTAAAGTAGATTATTTGTTGCCAAACGTCTAGACACCAAATTTATATAATTTAATTTTGAATAAAAATATTTTACGTATGATATAAGTCTATAATGGATCGATATTTAAACTCTTTAGGATTCAGGCTTATTATGGGTGATTATATGTGTCCTCCATCCATCAAAACAAAATTCCTTTGTTATTCAAATTTAATTTTGTTAATGTCAACTTGGTAAATATATAGGCTATCTTGATAAACAAAATGTAAACAAAGTAACAGTCTGTGACATGACATCCATGTCATCGATTACTTTGTCTAGCAGGAGTTCTTGGAAGTTGGAACACTAGCATCGTATAGGTTAATTTCTTTGTTTGACTGGGAATAGGATTTTTTTAAACGCTGACGGGGAGTCCAAGTTTGATTAGAAAAAGCGTTTTGATATCAATTTAGATTTTTTTTTTGTTATATATATATGCACTGCAGGATAGGCCAGGGATTTAAGTGTCCTCACACGGTTAGGGGTCCAATCCAATTAGTTGTTTAGGAAAGTTTTCACTTTACATGTGTGCATCTATATATTTGGGGGTGGGGCCGGGGGCATGTACTCACTGTAAACACGAGCAAAGCGTCATGGCCCGTCCACTTTAACACTCATCAGTTGCCATGGTGTCACTTGGAACACCTTGGAGGTCTAATTGGTAACACAAGTTTAGAAGGCATTTAAGTGAGAGAATTTAATTGTTGAGAGTTATAGAATATTCTAAAAACTCATATGCAAGTGAGAAAAATGTTAAGTATTCTATAATAAAGGAGGAAGTTTATAAAAATTCTAAAACTTTTACATAAGTGTAGTATTCTAGAATTGGGGTGCTTCCTAAAAACACTTTGTGAATATCTAAATATTTATATAAAGAATTTTAGAGACTCTTCTCACCATTAGATCAAATAAATCCCAACACTATAAATAGGGAGAAAAGCGGAAACTTTCAAGTTCTCCTTAAAGAGTGCTTTCTCATTGCTTCTCTAAAGTTCTTGCTCACTTAGCCTTTTAATTGTTCTATTGCTCATCTAGGGAGGGTTTAGGCTGGCTTAGCACACTTCAAGGGGTTAAATGTCTATGTGCTGGTCGAGTTGAAGGTGTGGGAAATCTAAGCCCGTGATAAGAGTTCAAGAAGTGAAAAGAAGCAAGCACTTAATTATTAGTATTATGATAGAATAAGAAAATAAGAGCTGGCTATTACCAATTCGTGACAATAGGTTCATGGATAAACTGCTATGGCTAGTGACCTACTGGTGGAAGATGAACACCTGCATTAATAATGTCCTACGACTTGTAAAATCATACACTTAAGCTATAAGCTGCTATATAAACTAGGTCCATACACCCCTTAATAACAATCAACTCAGGACTATGAGACAAAAGCTTGTAAAACTACAATTCTTCATCAGGCATTTAGGGCATATGTGGTTCTTTAACTTGTTCTCTACACAAATCACTTTCTCAGTTAAATCCTCCAGCCCAGTTTGTAATGAGCTTCTCAGTCAAATCCTCCAACTCAGTTCATAATGAGCTTGTTCCCTATATTGTTCCACCACTTGGGAAGCAGCACTCTATAACTCTATACTAAGTACACTTTGTGAGTTCCATTTAGTGCTTAAGCACTGCACAAATAATTTTTTTTGGCAAAAAAAAAGGTAAAAAACACAAGAAACTCATTCTTCATACAGTAGCCTCTAGTTTCCCCAAATCAAATTGAAACAGAAAATTTCAACTCAGACCTTCATTAGCTATAAAGCTCTCCCAACATAAAGTTCAATTAGTGTTCCTTTAAACTCTATACTAATATAAGTACACTTTGTGAGTTCTGCGCTTATACACTGCACATATAATTTTTTTTTTTTTTGGCAAAATAAAGGAAAAAAACACAGGGGCCTCATTCTTCATACAGTAGCCTCTAATTCCCTCAAACCAAATTGAAACAGAAAATTTCAACTCAGACCTTCATTGGCTATAAAGCTCTCCCAACATAAAGTTTAATTAGTGTTCCTTTAAACCTAAATGCCCTGTACTAGCTCAAAAATAGTAAGAACTCCTTTGTGAAAAATAGTTCTAGCAATTGATGGAAGGGAGAAGTTAGTCAAAAGGGTTGTTTCCCAAAATGACAATAAACATGAGATTTTTTAAAAGGCTGCCGGGTAAGCCTTCGCCTATGTGTATCATGTTGAATGAAGTAATCTTAACCATTAAGCAAATAGTTGAAGATTCAATCATGGAAAGAAGACTAGAAGCTTCAGACAGCTGGGAGTCAAAGCCGTGTAAGCCGTATTTGCTACAGTGGTCCACTATTGATGACCATGGAAAAATATCTTCAATCTTTTTAATGTTTCATGTAAGTAGTATAAATATAGATATTGGGTTGTACTTGAAAAATATAGGAATGAGAAAAAGATGATATGAGAGAAAGTGAGAGTGCTTTGTATTATTATTTGAAATTTCATGTGAGTGATATTTTATGAAAATTCATTGTGGTTTCTATCGCCAATCGATAGAATAACTTATACTCTACCCAACACATCAAACTTCAAAAACAATTTGATGAAATATTGAGCACTGTTTGTAATTCAATTTACTTGTATTAACAAGTAAATGTTTTTCTACACCTAGGTAACTTAGTTGCACGTGCATTGCACGTGCATTGCACGTGGTATATTTTATGGTATATTTTATTTAGATATTTTGTGTTGCTAGATATGTGAAAAATAAAAAATTGTGCCACTTCTCTAGTCTCCATTACATGTTTAGTTTGAATAATGCGATTCTATTAGTCACTTCAGTATATTAGATATAATATTCACTTAATTTTTTAATTCAAGAGGAAAGCACTGTTTTCAGAGTTTAGAGAAATATAACAAGCATCCGCTTTTACGAGGGTAGAAGCAACATCTCAAGCATTCCTTTATCCAGTGATAATTCATAGAATTCATCGAGAAAAATGATTGACCTTTTTAATAGGGCCCTCTTACAGAGTTCAGTGAGGACAACTTACATACTAATTCTTGCCCAAATAGCCATGAATGTTGTGCTCTTCTATGCATTTACATGTTATGTTATTACTCCAATCCTTTGTAGACTCCACAAAAAAAGTCTAAATCACATAATTTAAAGAGAACGGGTAATGCTATATGTAAACAAAAAATTCATACAAATTTTGTATGCAATGGTAAGTCTTAATGAGAGTTTTTCATTTAAAAAAAAAACACCCACTATAATGACTTTTAATTATAAAATTAACACTGTCACATTATTTTATATGCAAATTTTGTATAAATTTTTTTATTTTCTATAAGAATAGCATTTTTCTAAAAAAAGTGATCATGTCCGGTTCCAAAGCAAGTAGAGATAGGATAACATGGAAGACATGCCCAGGTGCATTGGGTGGTGCATTGGGTGGAGGAAAGAAAAAAAAAATAATTGAGAAAAGTATAGAAGGCAGAGTGTAATAAATATAAGAAAAGTGTAAAAAAATACTTTTGAAATAGCAGTCCACAACTTGGAGTAAACAAAATCTTGTATGTTCATGATTATTATGGGTAAAGGGAATCAATAAATGAAGCACCAGAGGACGGTCCTGGTACGAGCTTTCCACATAGAGCACTTGTGAAGGACTCCAGATTTTTTAGGTGTCACTGCACTATCAAACACACTCTGAGAGAGGAGAACAAACGTGCAGACCAATTGGCAAACTTGAGTTGAAGAAATGTGCGGACCAAGGATGGTTAAGTTTTAGCTAACACTCATTATTACGAAGGACAAATGATGCATCTCCTTTCACTGAAAAAAAAAAATAGTAGGTAACCTATATTTTTTAAGTA
Organism: Euryodendron excelsum; assembly: GCA_033060915.1. NCBI lineage: Eukaryota > Viridiplantae > Streptophyta > Magnoliopsida > Ericales > Pentaphylacaceae > Euryodendron > Euryodendron excelsum. Next base: position 21,722,171 of record CM065377.1, on the reverse strand, counting down.
CTACCTTTATTGTGGTTTTCACACTATTTGATGGGCTCTCACTGGAAACTACCACACTGAAAATGTCCCCTCCCTTGGAAATTTAGGATTTGAATTGCTTTAGCAGCATTAGAGCTGCCCAAGAAATGATGTTTGAGCACATAGCAGATTCAAGTTAAAAGATAACCTTCTCCAACTATGCTTGATAGGGGGAGGAATGAGAAAATAAAAGCACAGGAAAAGGGAAGAATAGAAAAAAATATGTAACAAATTTTCATTGTTTGTCTGTCATAGAAAGCAGTGCAACTATTTTCCAAAGTTTTCTTATCCTAGAAAATTAGTTACATGAAAAATTTAGAAAATCCAAGCTTATATAGAAAGTATTCAACCCCCCCCCCCCCCCCCCCCCCCCCCCCCCCCCCCCCCCCCCCCCCAAAAAAAAAAAAAAAACTTTAAACAAAAAAATATAGCAAACCAGTAGCATTTCTTGGCTTAATCTGTAATGCAATTCCTGTCTCTGGTAGATGTAGTCACTTTTTGTTCCTGTCCTGCAAAATGAAGAAAGTATGTCACTAAATTGTTGACAAATGGAATTGTCATTTCCTATCAAACTCAGTAAATGAGGAGTCCATTTTGCTAATGCAAATACATAAATAGAGGTGAAAGCCAAACGAAAATGAAGTGGTGCAAATAAACAAAACAACAGAGCGAGAGTAAATCCCATCCCTTTAAATACCAAATGCAAGCTTAAAGAAATGCAATAGATGCACCGCTTCACAAGTAATCCACCATAATAATATTCTCAACCTGATCAGGTTTCAATGCCGAGAAGTATCCCAGGTATTTCATTGTTGGTAGGTCATAGCTCTGAAATTTGGTTGTACGCCTTTGTCAAGCTATCTGCATGGAAATCCCAGATGAAATATGAGCGACAGGTTCTCTAGTGAGGCTTATACCAAGGCCTGAAAAACATAAATGCCACAAACTTTTGTATACAAGCGTGAAGCACAAACATGAAGTGAGACATTAGGTTTCCAGTAAATAATGTTAAATTTAAAGCACTTATCAGTTGTTTATTTTCAATTACAAGAAACACATCAGGGTAGAGAATGCAAACAATAATAGTAAGTTGTTTATCCTTTCTTCAAGCTAATCAGATTCGATTCATAGAAATATTCTCAATAAGAGTAGCAACTCTAATTCATTTTATATTTCTATCGCAGCTTTCATTTTCCATAATAATACAATAATGAACTACATACAAAAAAAAATCTATGAACGATCTGAAATTAACAATCTGCAATCTACAATTACAATGAAACTGTCACAAACTTTGTAAATAATAAATAACATTACAGACACTCACAGGCCTTGAACTCAAACTTGTCGACAAATGTTCCTGTATTTGACGGTGCTCAATGAAGTCTATGGTGTCATTGTCTCAACTGTTATGTATCGCTTAAAAAGATGTGAACAAAAAGAGATCTAAAAAGAGGGCAGAACAGATGACTACCAAAAAAAACATATCCGCAGATAGGTATGGACGTTGTAGGGTAATTCTCTCTGACGGGTATATGGAGTAGTCTATTTGTATATCCATTTTTAGTACAAAAAAAAAAGAGGCCAGAACAACAGATGAGCACAAAATTTGGAGATGGTATGTTCATTTGACGTAAGCTTTTCTCTTTTGATTATTTATATGGGTCACCGCTTAAGCTATAAGGAACCTATTTTCTGACTTAGGGCCACAACAGCCTACTCACAGTTACTTTGTTCCAGTAATATTTAAATTCCTAGTCCTCCCACCTTCAAAGGGTGATAATAAACAACTAGCTTCCAAACTGACTTTAGCACCCATATTTTTGCAAGTGACTTCGTGTGTTCGACTCACCCTCCCCTTTCTTAAGCTTTGCCCTCCAAAAATAAAAAAAGTCAAGGATAAGGGACAAAAAGGACCTGTAAAGTCCTGTGTGTTATGTGTGTCTTGTACCTAGATGGTGTTTGCCTTGTTAAATCTCATTGTTCCACTTAGTCACTTGCCACTCAAAGGTGGTCAACAAATAGAAAGTTCTGGAAAGGTGGTGAACATGTTCATATTCATAGTTAATAGCCACGACATAAATAGAAATTTGGAAAAAAAATAGAAAGTGAGCTTCAGTAAATAAATACCATACATGGAAGCAGACACCTCACTTCTCTTCATGTGAAGGGATAACATTTTACTTGGAGTTCGAATGTTAGATAGAGTACAGCGAATCTGCAAAACTAAATTGATAAGATATCATGATAAATTGCCTAAAAGTCCCATTTGGAAACAAAGTAAAACACCAGAGAAGAACTTACTTGCTCGTAATGTTATTTTGGCATGATGATTGCTGAAGCAACAAGGCTTTCTGTATAGAAATATAAAAAGGTCTACCACGATCACAAATGATAAAAGGCCATAACTTCTACATTGTAGAGAGATCTAACTCTCCAATATGCAATAGTGATTGACAATTAAAACCTAGAGTAGAATACTACCTGATGACCGGACACTGGCAGTCGTCACTAACACAAACACACAAGGCACATCTAATCAATTATACTACTATTTACAGATCAGTTCTTATTCTCCATGAACTCTCCTGAATTTTTACCAGTATAAAATCAACACAAACACAAGGCACATCTAATCCATTACGTTACCATTTTGTATTATTGTGTTTATCAATAGCAAGAACTTGTTTTTAAAAAAAACAAAATATGACGTCAAATACAACTATAGTGTGTTGACTACTACAATGAACCATACCAAGTTGTAAGCAAAAACTTGTGTCACAGAGTAGTGACCATTTATATTTAAGAAATGGTATACAATCTTGTGGCGGGGCTAAATAAATATATTAAAAAGAGAAAAATGCAGAAAAAGCACCTGTAAATTCTGCCTACAATTCAAATCAACATATACACTAAATTTAATTATGAATGATCATAAACAGCAAAAGAGCAGAGGTTCTACATATAGGGTCGAGGAGTAGAAAAGTATCATACTTGTCGATTTGAAATGGCAGCTTCTGCTGCTCTTAACCCAGTTGGAATGCTGAAATTACTGAGTAATATCACAATTTCAGCTGCCCTAACTCCTGGATAGAACCTAACACTCAACGCAGCGCCAACTGGTCCAAATCATAACTTCCAGCTGGTCTTACAAAGACCTGCACAAGCATACTTTAAATTCATTAATCAAAGCTTTGAAAAAAGAATTATCCACCAACATAAAAAATATATATATAAAAAACTTTTGTTAAATGTATCGATTGTGGAAATTACAGTCAATTCTCTATTAGTTAATAATAGATCATACCCAAAAATTTTGTCCCTACGCATTAACATTCTCTATTTTCCCTAAAAAATTTCAGACATGTTAGTGCAAGAAGTAAATTATACGAAGGAAACACAACACAGCATAAAGCAATAATATTCCGTTACGTAAAATAAGGAGGAGGCAACATAAATACATATTCAAACAGGGGCTTTTGAGCAGTTAAATCTTGATCCATAAGCATGATGACTTCATGATTTAGAAATAGGAAACATTCAGCAGAACAATCAAATAAAGGCGAAATTTCGAAAGGTGCCTATTGATGCCTATAGTTTCAAATTTCAAATAATTAAAATGGACTAATGTTTCGCTATGAATTCCTATATTCGTGATTATTTATATGGACTGATGAATGGAATTGATGAACGGAATAGAATTGTGTGGATTCCTCATTTTGTGTTTTTTCCTATGGACCAATGAAAGCAATAGCATTGTGTTGATCGTTACCTTGTGTATTCAGACCATGAAGCATTGAAGCTTCACCCATTGGATTTATTAGCCGTTTGCCAACAAACGAAGTCCTACCACAGATCTTCTTAAAAATATTTCGCCGGCCTTCTTATACAAGTTTGGGTTTATGAGGCATTTTGAGAGATGCATTATGAATTTAGCGTTTTTTTCCCCCTTAGATAGATGAGATGTTTCGAAGAGGTGCGCACCGTCTACTACCCCAGACATGCTTATTAGGTGTGTCCGTTCGCGTCGATAATTATTTGTAAATATACAATTGGGTTAAGGGTATTTTTGGAACTAAAAAAGTAAAAAAACATTTACTCAATTGATAACATTATCAATTTTCGTTTTTTATTATGTATTTTTGTTGTGTATTTTTTGTAATCTAATAATAAAAATTTATAAATTATTATTGAACCAGTAATACTAAAATAATATTTTAGTAAGAGAAAATACATTTATTTTAGTATTTTTTTTAATTTTATAAAATTTTAAACAAATTTCGTTTTTTTAAAATAAAAAACAAAAATAATAAAATTATCATACGAGGCCTTAATGACTTTCGTTTTTTAAAATAATAAAAATAGAGATATGCAGCCATCATTGACCCAAAATTTGATTACGTGCTACTAACATCAACAATCTGATTGACTCAAATTAAAATATTTAATAGTACTCAAATTAATTCATGAAATAGAAAATCAAATGACGAGAAATCAGTTATTCGATGTATATTGGGTGATGTCCTCTCTCTCTCTCTCTCTCTCTCTCTCGGTTTAGCCACTTGCCAGTGCAATTATCCTCCACCTAAAACTCGGGGGGCGGCCCCACATGTTGGCTTATGGGGTCAGATGACCATCAATTCTTTGAAAAGTAGTACTAATATGGTATTATATTTTTTAACAATTAGTTAGCTTGACCCCGTTAACCCCAGCTAGTTGACCCCACTGACATACCGACCCTTCCCAAGACACGCTAAGAATAAATCAGTCTCCTCTCTCTCTCTCTCTCTCCGGTTCTGCCAAATCTTTTTGAAAATTAGTTTATTTTATTTCTTGCTAATTTGTATATCTAGTTATAATACAATTAAAAAAATTTGGATTTTATCATTTAGCTGGATATATGTGGGATGCAGCAATCAAGTTTTCTTCACATGCGTTCCATATGTGAGTTGTAAATAATTTGAACCAACACTTTGCTTATGTGCAGAAAAAAAAGTCGAGTGCGAATTTATGCCTAGTAATTTTATAATACAATATATTTGACTAAAAATTTTTGAATCAATTAAAACGGTAGGAATTTCTTGAATTTAGTGTGGTATGACATCTTGTCAGTAGCAATATCTTCAAATACAGGACCTATTTGATAATGTGTCTACCATGAAATTCTCACTTACACAAATAGAAGATCAGTAGATGAATTGTTTGATGATTTACATTGAGGACATATTTTATAGTATTGATAACAAGGTTATTATGTCACAATTTCAAAATAAATTTTTTTTTAAAGTAATTGTATTAAGCACATAAAATTGTATAGTTTTTTTTTTTGGCCAAAACAATAGTAAGAGTCTATTTTAACTAATAAGCATGACTCCATTAACAAAATTTTCTAGAACCGCCACTGTTAAAACTTACGAGCTAATCTGTTAGGACCTTCGAGGGTCTAGCATGGTGCAGTGGATCCTTTTAGTTTTGTTGGAAAGAGAATTTTGTTCAGGAATTGCTCAATCACCAGTTCAGTTACACTACGTGATATGAGTATTTTCTTTAGCCTCCTTGGCCTTCCGTATAGTGTAACATGCCATTTCACTCGCCAAAGTCATTGTAACACAGTGCTCGAGTTGGCACTTAAAAGGGAGATGTTGAGTCACAGGTTTCATTCTTACTGTTTATACTATTAGAATTTAATGTACTTCTAAACATGATAGCAATTTTCTTTTAATAATTAGATGTGCATTAAAATAGCCTATTATTCTTCAAATTCATCATGTAATAACATATTTTTAGGAGCATTAAGATTCATTTTTTCACATTTTGTCCACCCAAAATCTACTCTCTTTGTATTTTAGTTCATTTATGTTTTATCTTTTTTCATCATGAAGAAAAATTTAAGGAGATAAATAGAAAAAGTTTTGAGATCGCTAAATTTACACTTTTGGAACAAAAGTGTATCATGAGTTGAAAGGTGCATTTCAAAACGTAAATCCTTAGGATATTGCATTTTCTGATAACCCTAATCTATGTAGCATAGATAATATTTGAAGCAGAGATATTTATGCCATGCTCTCAAAATTTTGTTTGTTTGATATTATCTAATTACTATTATTATTTTCTTTTCCATGGCGCTGACTTAATTTTTTTCATCATATTGCTGTTGTTGAGTCTTTACTTTCATAGAAAGCAAGCTATGGCTGGATTGGGATAAAAATGGTTCAAATAATTTTACATTCTTTTGCTTATCAAAAGAAAAGAATTAATTTTAACGCTTGTTGGATCCATGTTCATGCTCTGAAAGTGTTAATGGGCTACCAAATGCAATGCTTTACCTACTTCATGTGTATTTATCTAACGAGACATGATAATTCTTAGTTTTGATGAGTACATGTTCGTGTAGTATGTTTTCTTTTCTTTTCTTTTTTTTAAAAAAAAAATTATTTTATCACTTTGCCTTAGAGAGTATTCACATGTAAACTCTTATGATATATACTTTCTGCAAGATAAAGAGTAACAAGGCTGATGAAGATGACGGTTCACAAACATAAAGTTCAGCACGATTTCAAGGAGACAGAGATAGAAAGGAGGCCATGGTCCGATCTCCCTGTTGGTATCTTAAGTAAGATTATCGGACATCTTTGTGCAGTTGACCAACTCCGCTTTCGCTCTGTCAGCGAGGACTGGCGACTAGCTGATTCTGTCCAATCTTTACCCAAACTATCATGGCTGATGACCCATGATTGTGTTTGGTCCAACAATGGTAATATCTCTAGCATAAATAAATTACATATGCCATCCATTAAGCAGACGTGCATTTCTAAGCATGAATCTGAACCTAACGTTGTTTGTCTGAACCTTTTTGGTTTATTGTTGTTGTTTTCTGTAGTTACGTTCTTTGTACTACATTCACTGCAGCTTGACTTGGCTAATTCAGCTTCCGGTTTAGTGGTATTTAAACGTTCTGAGTAACCGTGTTGGCTGAAATATTTAAGTCAATTGAATTTGGAATCTCTGTGCATTATCTTTGTGCTTTTAGGTAGCAAGATTGTTTTCTGAAGGTTATTGATGTCTGGGCACTTGACGCTAGCAAATAGAAAAAAGAAAAGGTAGCACAAATGAATACTTAAAAAATGACCTAAGCTCGCTACGTTACGAAAATCTATCGAGGAATAAGAACAAACAAGAAGAATTCTTTTTTCTTAGATAGCCAAAGGCAAACTTTCACGCATGATCTCAAAACTCTTTCTACAAGACAGCAAATTATGCTCTGTTTTTTTTTTTTATTAGAAAGTAGATTCATAAACCTTTTCATTCATATAAGATTTGCACGTTGATTCACTTTCAATAGATTCAGATTTTAATGCAAAGTCGGTTGAAAACAGAGCCTGCATAGCTGAAAAACAGAGTTTGCCTTTATTTTTTTAAAAATTGGCAGCCCCTCTGTTTTGATAATTTGACTCAATGTTTAAAGCTAATTTTGACTGAGATCTTTCAGTATAAGTACTTGCTCACTTTGTGGTACTGTCACTTCTCAAAGACATGTGGTTTACTTACAATATTTCCTCACCTGACCCTTTGGAGAGTAGCTAGATCCATTGCCATGCTTATGTCTCTGTCTCTCGTTGTTCTACGTCATCACTCTTATGTTTCCATATGCTTGCGATAATTTTCATTTTTTCTCTCCTCTCCATTTTCAATTACATTAATTCAAATGTAATGCTTGCTTACAGATGGAGAACTTGGGCGATTCTGATGATGAAAGGACCTTAAATGAGGACGAAAGGATCACAAGTGATGACATCTCAGGTTTGAACCATACCTTGTGGAATATATAACAATTTTTAGCAGCATTAATATGACCATCCATCTTATAAATTTACTTGCAGGATTTTGGAAAGCAAATTCATATTATGTTCTTGTTTCATTTCGCAAAGAATCACTGGTTAAATTTATTGAACTACATATGTATTAATTTAATTTAAACCTTAGCTTGTTATGTATTTCATAGGTAGAACTTCCCTCGAGACATTTTTCACAAAGATAGGCAATTGATTTTCTAAGATGGAAATGACCTTTTGTTCAATAAAATTAACAATTTATATTAAGCACTTTGCTATAGACCAAATCTCTTTAATCTAAAATTTCAAATAATTTTTAGATAAATTATTAGTTTTAAGTAGATATATGTGTACTATTAAATACACTTAGTAAATAATCCACCTAAAATATGTGGCTTATGCACTTAGTTAATGTAGCCCCTTACAAGGTTTTAAGAAAAAATACATTGGAATGTTCACACTAAAACTTTGTTTTCTTATCCCGAGTTAGAAATTTTTACTTCAATTAACTTTAATATTTATTTTTAGACTATGCTGGTTATTATAATCCAAAATAAGTCATATTATTAGTGTTAAGGCTCAAATATATACAATTGATGATTTAGTTTTCATGAAACTTCTTCTCCAAGCTAGTCTAGCAACGGGGTGAAGGATCAGGAAACGACCAAATGATTGAAGTGATCTTATATGGTAATTCTTATTAAGATTCGGTTTGGGCCTAAGAATCAGCTGATCAAATATTATTTTTGTGGGCCTAAGTTCTCACTGCTTTAAAACGCAATTGTCTACATGTAACACTTCTCGTCTCATTTCTTAGACAATGTGGAATCACAACGCATAGTTTAGGAGACATCAAGTAATGTGGGATCACAGCATATAATTTAAGAAACAACTAGCCTGCTACTGACATATATATTTTATCAAGTATTTCATCCCTGCTCACGTGTAGCTACCTGAATTCCACAATTAAAAAGTTGTATCTACTAAAATCCATATCTATATCAAAATAGTGTTCTAAGTAGCTGAACATTTGGAGTTCCAAAAATAAAAGTTAACAATGGAAAAAACGAAGCTTAAAACTATTTGTGTGTTGTTGATGAATATCGTTATAGTATATACTTTCGTTTCGTCGTAGGTTCATAATTTTAGTCGGGTTTGGGTTTGCTACATTGCATAGTTGCAATGTCATGGGTATAAGATGTAATTTAGAGGACTGAATATGAAAATTACAACTATCCAGATGGGAAAAAAATCTTTTTTAGTCCTCAAAAAATATCTATTTTGTGTAAGAACTTCTACAATATTTTATATATTATATGAAGTTAGGAAGGATAAAATAGTCTACATAGATATTTGTAGGGTTTTGGAATATTCTCATAACTGGTAAAAAAATTTAAAACTTAATCTTAAGCCTACATGTAGTTTGATTGTCGCCTTTATTTGAAAAAAGTAACCTATATATAAAAAAAAAAAGGTTATAAACACATAACAGACCTTTATACTATTGTAAGTCTTATAAAGAAATATATATAATTAATACGAGCATAACAGAGTGACCTAGGATCTATAAATATGTAAGAGGGAGAATATGAATTTGGTATTATTTCTTTTTGCAGTCGTGTTAATATTTATTATTTCAAAAAAAAAAAAAAACTAGCATTCATTGAGCAAAGACGGTTTAAAATCATTATGTCTCTTCTAATTTGATTTAAAGAGAGAATGGATGTTGCTAGATTATGGTTGGGAAGGCATCACATGATCGAATACTATTTGTGAACCTCATAAATAGGTTACTCAAGGTTCATAATTTTTTGTTTTTGTACCTGAGCAGGAAACAATAAAATAACGGTAGTCCAAGTCAAATATAATTATTTTCTCAGTCCACTAATAAAAGCTTTAGTAAGGGTTTAGTTACCATTTCATTCCATCCATTGTTAGTTTCGCCATCCAATGAAAAATTGGATAAATATCTGCACGCTAAGCCAAAAGAAAACAAAAATGGAGTTTCTATTCAATGAATGGTTTGCTGCCCAAATATGTCATGGCTTCATTCCTAGGCCTCTCCAGGACTCATTGTATTGCAGAAGTACCATTGGATGAAGCAACTTCTTTCGTATTCATATTGAACTCTCGACAAATAATGTAATACGTGAACTTGAGACCGCGAAACAGAAATTGAACTATTCAAACAGAAAACAAATCTGAACGCAATACTAATTACCTAATAACTATAATATTGTCACTTAACCAGACTACCTATTGAGATTTCTCATTTCTGATATTAAGTTTGCTAATCTTTCTGATGAAGTTAAAATTGCTTATAGTTTAAAATTATTTTGATGAACCTCATTCACCCGATCTTGAGTTACTTTCTGGGTAACAATCATCTTGTTTCTATACATGAAATATGACTATGGTCGTCATTGTGCCAAAGCAAAGGTAAAGTACAGCAAAATGCGAATTCTCAACTGAATTTGATATTTATAAGTAAACAATCAATCATTTATCCGAAACCAATCAACAATTCAAAATCATGGCAATATTCTAAACAGAGCAAGAACCCCAAAATTTTAAAATACAAGATAGAGTAAAGTATTTCAAGAAGAGCTTTCGATTTTGGCGGGTTTTTATCGGAGAATTGAAAAACGTTTTTGGATAGGTGATATGGCGGATAGCAGGCAGGCGAGTAGAAAGATAGCTAAAAGATTGGAATCAAAAATAGCCCAGGCCTTCTTGATCAAGTGTATTTTATCCATTTAGGGGTTGTTTGGTTATGCAAATAAAGATGTTTTATTTTAAATTAATTAGATTAAATTTTATCTATTTGTAATCCAGTTAATTCAATTTTTGTGCATGTGTTGAATATAAAAATTTTGAATCTTTCAATTTTATTTTACAATTTTTATTTTTAAGGAAAATAACTACATTAACCTTCAGAATGAATATAAACTGAGCACATTGTTTAGGTGTTTTGTTTTTACCACCAAAACAATGATTAAAAATTATATAATTGTGTCTAATTTGTGAACTAGCCGATTTTAATTAGTTTAATTTCACATTTTGGACAATAAATGCTACAATATTAATCTAGCGGTGTTTAGGCCAATATATAAAGATAATTCAGCGTGTATTTTTGTTTGGCGAGAAATTTTCTCAAGGCGAAACTATATTAGACTCACTTCCTCAAAATAACTTAGAATACCTGCAACTGCAATCACAAGTATTGGTTGAGTTATAATTTGGCACTATGTAGTAACATTTAAAAAAAAAAACAACAAATTACAATGTCATTGTAAAAGCTAGTTAAGCATAGTTCAATAGCATTTTAAAAAATGATATTGCAAATTCAATTTTTTGGTGAGCTCTCGACAAAAGGGATTTGGATTATTTTCAATATTCCATAATCAATGGACTAGATATAATTTTATCACATGTCTTCTTAAAACTACACCATTTTATATTAAATTTATTTCCTTATATGTAACTATAAAATTATTTATTTTTAAATAAATTTTAAGTCAACTCATGTAGACTTTTCATTTTTATGTATGTTGATGTGTCAATAGCTCAATTAATGAAATGAAAATTTTCATTCCAAATCACTAGCACTGAACCCGTGCTATGCACGAATGTATAAAATAAATTTAAAAAATAAAAAATTTTCATAACAATAAATAATTATATTTTATTCTTAAAAGTTAACATACTATTATAAATTGTATTAAATATAATATATTCATATTCAAAAATTAAATATTATCAATTGATTGTAATAAACATACTTAGACTAAGATAAAAAATATATATATGCTTAAGATTTTGCATATATTGAATCGTTAAGTGAACATACTAATAGGGGGGTAAATATCTCCCTAACCTAGCCCAAACATGTGCATTTATATCATAAAAATTTGTTGTCACAGTGAACATACTAAACACTGCCAAACTTTCTAAAAATATTTTATATTTGAATTGTTAAGTGAAAATACTTGAATTATTTATTGTTTCTTTGTTGTCTATGATATACTTTAAAATTTAAAAAAATATTTTTTTATTGAAATTTGTAAAAATAAAATAATATAAAGTTACTAAAACATAAAAATAAATAAAGTTAAAAATATTTCCATACTAACATTAGCACAATTAGAAAATTTGCCTTGAATTTAATATGGCTACTAAAGCTAGACAATTCAATTACTTTTAATTTAATTTCATGCTTAAAACTTAAAAATAGGCACCAATCATTCATCTCTCCAAAATTTTGAGTTTATTTTTGTTATTATTTTTTAACCATTTTTGAAATGGTGTGATTGATGGATAATAATAATATTAGTAATTTTGATACATATGTATTCCCTTTCATAGAAATTTAAAATCGTTTTTATATTTTATTAAAGATTCTATGTAAATAGCATAATTAAAGAAAATTTGAAAAACTTACCATATAGACTAAGTGATAAAAATATAATGAAATTTAAAGTAAAAAGAAATAACTTTAAAACAATCAATAGAATCAATACATTTGTATGTTTGTATTTTACTAATTAAAAAATATAAAAAAAATTAGATTAGAACTTTCAACTTCAAAGAGCTCCTAACTTATTGTTATAATATATACTAGATAGATAAATAGATAGAATTGAGATAATCTAAATCCCAATAAAAGAATAGTAATACCACTAAAATGGTTGTCACTAGATCAATATTTTGTATTGTTAATATTGCCCACCAGGATTGGAGGTTGTGCGTGAATTCAACATTTCATGCCAGATTGGGTAGATCAAAGACGTCATCAACCAACGAGAAATTATTCGGAAGATTCAGAACACAACGTCAATATAATAATGTGATGTGCTCAATCAATTATAAATAAATACATCACTTAGTTTTTATCAACTCAACTATATAAGTAATAAATATGAATATATTAAGAAAGTTATTATTTTTATTATTTTAAAGATTAGGTCAATCAATTTAAAAATTAGGTTAGTCAATCTAAAATAAAAATATATATTTACTTGTAATTAGTTAAGCACATTATATTATTATGTTGACTAGATGTTCCAGACTAACTGAATAATTTTACAATCAACATTCTCGAACCTTATTTCCGAATAGCTCTTTTTGGCATACCTGGAACACTTCTATCATAAAGGGATGGATCGTTGCCTTTATTCCTTCTCAGATGTACTAATTTTTAATACGACACTGTTATTCGAATTTTGCTTTCTACAAAGGTGCATTTACCTCTTGGCAGTACCTTACTTTCGATTTCACGTTTTTTTTTTTTTGTCTCCTGTCATGCCATTGAAGGTATCCAGACTCTGAACTAGTTTACACGTGCTTCGTTTAATTTCTTATCAGGTTAAATCCAAAAAAAGATTATTTATGTCAGAATTAACGAATTCACAACCTTAATTTTAAAGAATTATTAATTTTTAAACTCATGGCATATGAATTTACTGCTTGTCTTTGTCACCATTTGACTATGGATTTTTGGTTCTGCTTATTGGGAATCAAGAACAATGATGAAATCATTCGATATCGAATCAACCGGGTAGCTGGTTTTGGGATTCCAGATCCCTTAAATAGTCTGTTTGAAATTTAAGAGAGAGAAGGAAAAAGAGACAAATGAGAAAATAAAAAAAATATTTCTGTTTAGTGTTATAAAAAAAATAAAAGAAAAGCAAAAAAGAAGATAGGGGATTGATTTAAAATTTTCTCTTTTTTTTTTTCCCTCCTTCCCCTTCACTGCTCTTTTTAAATAGAATCAAACCAAGAAAGAGAAGAGGATGGGGTAATTTTCCCTTCCCCGTGCGACCCGGCGGTATGGACTAACGATGGACTGGACTACGTAATTTGCCGTTTTGTGAACTGTGAAGAAATGTAGCGCTGGGTTTGGAAATTGCCAGAAAATTTTACCTTTTGGGTATACAGTTCAGTCGCTCTCACCAATCCCTCACCAGGTACCCTCTCTCCCTCTCTCTATATATATATGACATACAATATGCATCATGTTTGGGTATATTTGGATATTGTTTTGATAATCTAAATGATTTCTCAGATTCGATGTTTCATTGTTCGATCCTAGCGTATCCCTCTAGATACGTGTGTATAATTTTAAATTTTCAATTCAATTTGTTGTTATAGAAGAATAAGCCGTGTAAGGATAATTTACTGCCTTTTGTAGTTTTGTTGTGGTTTATCTCTTCAGGAATATTGAAGAAGAAAGAAGCAATTGTGACCTACACTATAGTTCTTGTATATACAGACTCTCTGTGTACTATGCTTTGTGCATTCTGAGCATTTTTCTTTCCAGCTATGTAGATAATGATTGATTTTGGGAATATGTTCAGTTTGTCATGTGAACACCTCAGTTTTTGAACAATTAGATTGCACTAAGGTTTTATAAAGGATATTAATATGTAAGCCAATTGAAAATTATCGCACACTAAGTTCCTAGGGGGAAACAAATGTAAATAGTATAGTATAAGTGAAAAAAAAAATGTCTAGGAATAAGTATTTGATAAGATTATATTTCTTTAACTAATGGAAAATATGATATTTAGAAGTTCTTTTAAAAAATAAGATCACGTAGTGATAAATTATTATTTATTTTTTTCAAGTATATGTTTATTTAAATTATTTATCAATGCCAATTATAGTCAAAGTGTAAATGAGTATTATTGATTTGAGTCAGCTGATATGTTAAAGCTATACGCAGTTCTTAAATTTGCTGAGACTAAAATCGTATTGCAGCTTGGTTTATCTTAAGATAAAAGTCATTAAAGAGATCATATCATGATAGTTGGGGTTAGGTGATACAAGGAATGGTGAGTGAAACTGCAGCCATCAAGTTAATGTTGAAAGAATGCAAACCAATTATTCTCAATCTTTCCCTTAATAAGAAAAAAGAGTTCAAGATACTTCAGCTTTCATCTTTCTATTTCATGTTAGCATTGTAGTTCCTAAGGATGGTTCAGATGACAATTGCACTTGATTAGGTATTATTATCAGCTGTTATAGTAAACTAAAGTTCATCACGTTGAAAACTAATTTAAATTGTAACTTAATAGACATTGATTAAAGAAGTTTGCAAATACTTATTTTCTTTGAACGTTGTTCTTTCGAATTGTACAAATATATGTGTTGCTCTAGAATTCAATACTTTATACGTGGACTATTAGAGTATTCCTCCTATCAAGGCAATTAAATTGATGGATGCAGTTATATGGCAAGTCTAAGTCCAACATATTTTGGTATTTCATTGTTAATATTATTTTAGATCACATTTAAGTTCTTAAATTATGAATCAAACATTTTAAAACACATATATCTATTCATATAACATAGACATATAAATGGTGAAATGAGGGAGATACTAATCAGCTTTAGGACTCACATTTAATTGGGATATGTGTTGATAGTACAATAGGCAAGAGAATTAATTAGGTTTATTACTCATAATTAATTGGAAAAGGGATCAATTTAATTAGTATTAGGAGCTCTATTTGATTATTGGTTGGTGAAAGAGAGAATGCAAAGAGAGAGAGTTGAACAATTTGGAGAGTGAAGGTGAATATAAAAAGCTCATTTAATTATAGAGTTCTATAAGGAGAAAGGTTGTTGAGAAGGGAAGGGGGGGGGGGGGGGGGGGGGGGGGGGGGGGGGGGGGGGGGGGGGGGGGGGGTGGGGGGGGGAGCACCACAAATGCCATATAAGAGAATTAATAGAATTGTAAAATCTAAAAAAAAAACACGAGTGAGAGAGGGAAGCAAAGAAGCAAGTCAAGTAGGACATAGGCCTGGACGTCCTGTAACAAAAAAAAAAATGAGGAGAGATAAAATCTGTTACCAGTTGTAGGAGTGTGAATACTTAATCTCTAGCATGTAGCTGTGACGCGTGTGTCCTTTACTCATCGTCAATTTGATCATGGAAAAAGTGGGCAGTCACACAAAATAACTCTTTAACTCTACCTTGGTGCTCAAGCAGTGCCTGAGTTATTGAGGACCAAATGCATTTAGTATATACCTTGGCGCTTGCATCACTCGGAAAGACTTGACGGGGCACTTTCTTGACTATCCTGTCAATATTAAGCTAAAGTAACACCTTGGATCTTTGAAACCTTGGTTGTCCTGCCCGTATTAGGAGTTAAGTAACACATTGGATCGCTGAAACCTAGACTAGGTGCTCTACATTTTATTTCTCAATTCCTAGAGAAGGCTTGCTCCACTATTGGCGTTAGATTTCATATTTTTTAAATAATTGCATGATTGACTCATTGTCAATGGTCTTGAATACATTATTTTCAATAAAAGTAGTCCAATTGTCACTCATCCACTAACCTCTCACCCTACTACATAATCTACTTTTAATCAAATTGTCATTCATCTATTAACATTGATTTTGTTTAATCTACTTCTTCCTTATTTTAATGTAGTTTACTTTTCTAATGACGAAGGAAGAAGAAACAAATTAAAATCTCAAAAGGAAAGAAAAGGGTAGCAAAGAAATTTCTACTACTTATATTATTGGATTTGACTTTTCCTACACCTAATCAAATACAAGAAACCGGAAATAGATCCCTATCATCAAATACAAGAAACCGGAAATAGATCCCTTATCAAATAAGGTTTTTCCAAATTTGCAAATAAGCATTCCTATCAACTAGCGGTTCCCAAGAGAGTTTGATCTGAATTTGACTACTAATAATGCTTTCCAAATTTTCGGGGCACGTGGCATCTTGCTTCATACATTATATCAACACATATATATATGTCATCTGTCAGCATATATACATATATATGTATATATTACATACAATACTTCTTGTGAGAATTTCAGAGGGGGCATCTACCCCACCTCCCCTCTCTTCCCCTTCCGTCCTTGAATTTACAACTGTTGTAAACATTAGATATGACTAGAAAAGGAGTTCTCTTTATTATGTTTTGGGGCTGAATTTTGGCTTCTCTTTTTATGTTTGTTTTGTATTTGGATTTCATTTCAGATCACATTTCAGGATAAGTTATGACTTATGATTATACAGGGAGGAATTAAGCGTAATGCAGCTTCTTGAGAGTTGCGTTAATCTGAATCTGATTGATTGTTTTTTTCTTATTAATTACTGATTTGTTTATGATATCTTGTGTTGTAGCTGGTAGATGTCTTTTCTCGGAAAACCAGGTGCTGCATTATGATTTATGATTAAGAATCTGCTTCTTGCTCTCAGCTGCTTAAATCTTGTAATTTGATTGTCTCACATCTTTCCATGCAGGAGTAGTCATACCATTATTCACACTGGAATTATTATAGAAGTGTCACTGAAGTTTAGATGCCAAAAGTGGTTATGAACTAAATTTTCCTGTATTGTTCACTGCTTTCTGTGTGTTAACTTGATCTTCATTTCCCAGTTTCATTAATGGATGATAAATCGTTATCAGTACTCTCCCTACCAGAAAAGATCCTTCAGCCATTGTTGATTGTTTCAAACTCATACACCCTAGAGAAACTGTTAGAAATTTTAATAGAAGCTTCTAGATCCTCAGTTTATGGCTTGGACCTTGCTTCCAAAAAACATACTCCCCACAGTCCTTCAGATCTGTCAAAATCTGTCTTATCCTTCTTGTAGTCATCTTCTCTTATTGTCTCTGAAACTCTTAAGAAACCTCTGTGCTGGAGAATTAGCCAACCAGAACTTGTTTGTTAAACATAATGGAGTTGAACTTGTCTTGGCTACATTGAATTCAGTGAAGAGTATATCTGATTCAGATTATGGGATGATTTGTATGGGTTTGCAAGTTCTGGCAAATGTTTCATTAGCTGGAGAAGGGCATCAGCTTTCTATTTGGGATCAGTTCTTTCCACTAAAGTTTGTTGATTGCTAATTTGAGGAGAAGGGAGACTTGTGATCCATTGTGCATGGTTATTTATACCTGTTGTGATGGAAGTAATGGTTTAATTAGAGAGCTTTGTGGAGATCAAGGTTTGCCCATCATGGCTGAAATTGTATGGACTGCATCAGCAGGAAAATTATGAAATTGTTTATACGGCGGAGAGTCTATAATATTCCTCTCAACCCAACACCCCTTAACCACACCATGGCTCCCCCCCCCCCCCCCCCCCCCCCCCCCCCCCCCCCCCCCCCCCCCCCCCCCCCCCTCCCCCCCCCCACCCCCCCCCACCCCCCCACACCCCCCCCCCCCCCCCCCCCCCCCCCCCCCCCCCCCCCCCCCCCCCCCCCCCCCCCCTCTCTTTCTTGATTTAATGGTTCATTTTTTAAGTTGGGCCTGACTACATGAACCAAAAGTCCATATAATTTACCTGCTTTTCTGTCTTGCTAGTTGGCTTCAGAGATTGATTATAATTGCTTTTATCAAGAATCTGCTTCAAAGAAAATGAGTTTCCTCGGTTGTTCTCTAAACGATGCCCAGTTGGTGCTTCTGGAAACATTCAAAATGTTAAATTTAGGGATGATGTTGTCGCATCAGAGCAAGCATTTCTGCTGAATATAGTATCAGAGATCTTGAATGATATTATTGTTGATGTATCCGTTTCCAATGATTTTGCTTCGTGCGTTCTTAGAATATTGAAACAAGTTGTTGAGGTTGGGGCGGTTGATTGTGTGTCAAGAGGGAAGTCTTTCCTACCAACAGGATCTGTTGTTTTTGATGTTCTTGGGTATTCGCTTACTATTTTGAGA
This sequence comes from Euryodendron excelsum, assembly GCA_033060915.1. NCBI lineage: Eukaryota > Viridiplantae > Streptophyta > Magnoliopsida > Ericales > Pentaphylacaceae > Euryodendron > Euryodendron excelsum. The sequence goes on along the minus strand of CM065377.1, from coordinate 21,703,622 downwards.
GATATATGTGCTGATAATGGTGTAGGAGTCTTTAATGCGGAGGGGTCTGTGGAAGTTGTTGAGTCATTACTGTCCTCGGGAGGACTTTTGGAATTGGTTTTGTTGAGTCATTACTGTCCTCAGGACTTTTGGAATTGGTTTTATGTTTGCTTCATGACCTTGAGCCTCTAGCAATAACTAGGAAACCAATGAAACAAAGTCAGAACCAAGAAGAAACAACTTCTTATTCATCCAAGCCGTGTCCTTACAAAGGGTTTCTGAGAGATATTGTTGCAATAATTGGTAATTGTGCATATCAAAGAAAGCATGTTCAAGATGAAATTAGACAGATATATGGGATGCTTCTGCTATTTCAACAGTGTGTTATAGATGAAGATAATCCATTCTTGAGAGAATGGGGCATCTGGTCAGTAAGAAATTTATTGGAAGGGAATGCACAAAACCAATGGGTAGTAGCTAAATTGGAGCTTCAGGGATCTGTTGATGTTCCTGAAATTGCTGGACTTGGCCTCAGAGTAGAGGTGGATCAGACAACTCGACATGCAAAGCTTGTAAATGTCTCATGAAGATTTCCCAAGCTTGAATAAGAATTGGCTTCCATAGAGCTGATTAATTATCTGTGGATATAGGTTGCTCGTATGCAGGTGGTTTGCGAATCTTTGGTTTTTCTTCACTTGTTAGACAGGATTTGAAGAATTTTAATATACTTCAGGTTGTGCAAACTTTTTATGTGGTGGTAGGGTTGGTCTTCTAGTTTTGAGTATGATGGAAATTTATTTCAGAATTAAAACGGGATAAACACAGTAACTTTAAGAGTCGGTCAGACTTTGGACTTGATGCTTCAAGATTGATTTATTTTGACTTGATGGCTGAAACTACAGTTGAAGTTGCACACAGTTTTTGAACAGTTTAGGGCACGAAATGCATCAATATATGCAAGTTTAAGGTTGAAAGGTACTAAAGAAGCTCCTGTACTGTATGGCATCTCGCATTTTGTCATTTTATCTTATTTATGGTGGTTTCCCAAGAAATTTGAAGTGATTTTGTTAAGAATGCATGTTCTTAAATCAAGGGTCAAGCTAGTTTTACATTTATTCTGCATTTATTTACAGCAGCATGAATTTTGATTTGATTATTACCTTCATCTCTTGCTATTGGAATACCAAATGGAATGATATAATTCATGCAGAATATCCCGTATTACCCCATATGTAGGAGAATTATGAGAAAATTGGCTTAGGAAACAACATGACATGATAATACAGTCCTTCCTGCAGGATTTATTGCAGTTGCATAGTTGGTTTTACAAGTGCATTAGTCATGACATTTCAATTTAGTGCATTACTCATGGCAGTTGCATATTTGGTTTTACAAGTGCTCTGTTGTCGGTTTCTTGCAAAAAAATGTTGCGAATCCTATTTCATGAAAACACTCACAGAGACCTGAATGAATGGTCAAACTTGGAAGAAACATATCTAGCTCCAATTTAACTGACAAGTGATCTTTGGAAATTCATCGAACTAAAACTATTTAAAGTAATGTATTGTTATTACAATAAATTTTACATAAAAAAAAAGTTTTGCAGGCAACATAACTGGTGAATTACTGTAGGTTATGGTACTTTATGAGGCATCCCAAGTCATCCGATGTGATCTTGACTCTCAAGGATAAAGAGGTAGTCTTATACGTGTAAAGCATTTACTCTACTGTTGCGCTGCATCTGCTAGTGTTCTTCCAGTTGCATAAGAAAGTTTGTTTGTTATTGAATTTTACATGCAATTTTGGTTCCTTGATGGTTAGTTCTTGAACCATGAGGCTTTAATTAGAATGATTTGGGTTTCTTTTTCTTTTATTTTTGTAGTTGGTGTTTAAGAAATTGTTTTGCAGGTGTGAGAAAATGTTTGTTATATCGGATTGATGCCATATTCTGTATTTTGACAACCCCATTGTTTCCATTTATTCCACACTTCATTTTCGGAGGTTGAGTGTCACAATGATAATCTTATATGTCTAAGTTTTTTCATGTCATCTTGGTGTAACTGGTTGGAATGAAGCATTGTTACTCGTATAGAAAGCTGGTATGCTCTCTCTCTCTCTCTCTCTCTCTCTCTCTCTCTCTCTCTCATATGAGCTAAGAAGCATGGACATTAATATTAATACGGACAATTGACATGTTGATTTTTAAAAAATAAGGTTATGGATACAGTAAAAAAATGTGTTGTATATTTTTATTTGTTATATATATTAATATAACCTTCACACGTTTACCAACCACCAAAAGTTTTGAAAGAATAACAATATTTCAATGGGAAAAACACTATGCAATCCATAATTCAAACATTATTTAACATAAAATAAGATGAAAATAAATTTACAATTAAAACATAATAATTTAATAAGCATAAATACAAATTGTTTTTGTTTTATTGTTGGATCTCTTGTTCTTTTCAAACTTGACATGTGTTTCATATGTATCTAAGTGATGGAAATTTGTATTCTCCAAGTGTTGAAGTTTGTCTGAATTTAAATAACTTTTTTAAAAAATAAGACATGTTTGGATACGTTTTTGTAAAAAAAATATATTCGACACGTGTTCTCTATTTTATAGGTCAAAAGACAAAAATAATCCTTCTCTTCATTTTGCCTAATTATGTGTTCCGTTCAGATGATTTGCTGCTTTTTCTCCAGGCGTTTCATTTTTTTAGATGACATTTGTTCATAGTGGTAGCCTCTTCAGTATGTGGCATGGTTTTACCTAAATTCTTTCTTTCTCCTTGTATTTGAGATTCGCAATTAGTGATTGTTGTGCTCAATTGGTTACACTATTCGACTGACTTCGTTTATCTCAGATTTTTAACAGCCCTGCAGAAAATGTGAATGATTTGGAGCCAGCATAAAAAGTGCGATGAATTTTCTCTATTTTTCCTCAGAAATTTACATTCTCTTGTTTGCGTGTTCTAGCTTTTGATGATTTTAAAATTTCTTCTGCATTGTCTAAGTCTTTTGTTAGATTTTTAGTATTCCACGTTTGTTTATACTAGGATTGCCAAATATGATTTTGATTAGCGCGGTCTTAACAAATTTCAAAAAATAAAAACGAAAATAGAAATTGAAACTGCAACCCATTGGAAATTTTAAGCCATTGTTTTGGGGTCAAATCAAACTTGCAAAAACTCTTGGTCCCACGCTTGATTTTCTCTATCAATAGATCCTAGGTTTACATCTTGAATTCATGGAAAGAAAGGAAAAGAAAAAAGAAAAGAGAAAAAAAGAAAATAAAGTGATAGAAATTAAATTAATTTCATTTTTTTTAGTTGGGTTCAGGAAAGGAGATGAAAATTTATAAGTATTTGTTAATATTTAAAATATTATTTTTTGTTGGTTTGATTACTGATAAAAGAATATAAAATGTACAAGTAATTTTATTAATACTTTTGTTTTTTCTTTCTATTCACAAAATCAAGATTCAAATAGGGCGATGGTGCAATTGTCAAGGAATTAGGGGACGTACTATAAAATTTGGTAGGATAGAAGCCATGGATCTTTATTTGCGGCGAAGCCTCTTGGAGGATTGGCTATCAAAGCTCCGTTTATATAAATTCATTGTTTTGAGAGCCCAATCTTCCATTTACCTTTCGGCTTTGCATAAATAATACCAAGCCTTCAAATGATACAAACCTTTTTCAACCTCATCACCCCAACACTAGAAACTGAAATCTTTGAATCTATAGCAGTTGACTTGAAAGAAACCACTCTTTCCTTTCTTTTTTCTTTCTTTTTTTTTTATTTACAAAATCAACCAGAGAAAAGAAAATTTTTCTCTAATGTTCTTTCACTTTCCTTTTCACAAGTTTTATACATGCTCTAAGACTTTCTTTGTCATACGGGTGCTGAAATCTACTGAGGATGATTAGTCTTCATGTGGGCACCTTATACAAGCAACAAGGAAACATGCCAAAACGTGTTTTTTGATTGCTTCCTCAGTTGCCCATGCTTTAGCAGCTTTGGCTGGGGACGTAGATAGTTTAGTTGTTTGGATTGAGGACATCCCCCAATCTATTGCTTAGTTTTTTATTGACCTTGTTTCATTTCCCAAATCAAAAGAAAAAAAAAGTCTAGATTTTAGTTGGATTTCGAAGAAAAAAATATTGTAACTATTAAAAAGGAAAGAAAATAAAAGGAAAGTGTATATGAAAATCATTTCCTCTTGATTTTTTTTCTTTTTCCCAAGGAAATCAAGCAGAGTTCCATTTCTATTTCTTTCCACAAGTTCTGACAAGGTGCCCTTACTAGGAAAGAAGGAAAAAAAGGGTAGCCCTAGGAAAAAAAATTAATAGAAAGTTAGTATCTTTGATTTTAAATATTACTTTCATTTTGATTGTTTGCTTTTATGTATTTGTTGGATCTCTCATTGTAAAACTTAAATCTGAGTAAAAAAAAAAAAATCAATAAATATATCTAGCATCCATGTTTTGGACTACTACGTTCATTATGATTTTTACTTGTGTGAATTTGAAGGGTATCCCATTATAAATGTTGTAGCTGGTACTTTCTTACGAAAAATTTTGTCGTGTGGCAATAGTTGATACTACTATGCCACTTAATATTTGTCTAACACCTGACTTTTGTGGCACAAAGAAAGAGTTATGGAATGAAGAGTTTGACCTCTCTCCATACAACTCATCTCAAGATGCTAAGTATGAAACATAAATCTAGCGGCCATATCCATCAACCCTCTCAAGAATTGTTAGTCCCGTTTTAGCAAAAATTTTAGAGAGCAAATTGATCAAGGAACTTGAATTTTTGAATTTTTATTTTTTATTTTTTATTATTAAAGGGATCCCAATCCTAGAACAAAAGTACCCTGAAGTTTTTTTTTTTTATTGTTAGGCAAAGACTATTGGGCAAGGCGTCCGGACTTGCACTGTTATAACAACTCAAGCATTGGCCTGAGCCCGGCAGAAGTTTTATATTCCCAAGCCCTCCCAAAAAACAAAACAAAATCCCTAAATCTGCAGATGTAGCTCCAAAAAATAGTTATTTTAGTAGTTTGGGTGCATCTTTTTTTTTTTCAAATTTAAGGTTAGAAGTTCGAATATCATGAATAGTACTTTCACAAAATTATACTATAATATTACAAAAAGCAAAGTTTTATATTCAAATATGTAGGTCCGTATATATTTATGCATTTGTACCGTACTTCCAAGTCAGGCTTCAAGTGTTCATTCCAATTCTAAGTCTGGCCCGCAATTGTAATCGGGTCTAAAAATTTTCTGAATTTCGACCCCATAAGCTTATACATTATCCCAAGCTCTACAGAACATGGGCAGTCTTGGTCGGCCAGTACCTTCCCCTAACTTTTTTTCTTTTTGTTTCCAATACCCATCCAGTGGAAAAAAGTTCTAGAGTGGTCAGGTTAGTATCGGTACTTATTCCTATTAAATTGAAACGTGTAATGCTTTATTATATCAATAATATATATTTTTAATTAATAAAAAAAATATTTAGTAGTTAAGAAGTACTAAGTACTTAGTAATAATTTCTATCAAATAATAACACGTTGAATGTTAAAACATTAATAATTTAAACTTGTAATGTAGTGGAGAAACTTTTAAAAAAATATCTTATTAGATTTTGTCATAGAATAAATTTATTTAAAAATCTCTCTACTAAAGCACAAATTTAGATTTTTAATGTATTAACACATCACATATCATTATTTAATAAGAATTATTATTAAGTATTCGGTACTACCTAACTAGTAGACTTTCTTTAATTACTAGACTTTTTTTTCCATCATATGTTTGAGTTTGGGATAGTTTTGTCCTTTTATAATTGTTTACTTTTGGGCTAATTCAAGCCAATCAAGAATTAGGAATGACAATTGAATCCAAATAAACTCAAACTTCACTTCACCTTGTCCCTAATAAAAAAAGTTTGTGATATGAATAAATAGGTTAGGGAGGTACAAAAAGAAAAAAAGAACTAGATGTAGGTTTCACCTTGCCCCTAATAAAAAAGGTTATGGTATGAATAAATAAGTTAGTGAGGGTACAAAAAACAAAATAACTAGATATAAGTTTGGGACATGATAGGATTTAGATCACCCTACTTCAAACCTGCTCCAATGATATTATGAGATCCTTAAATTTTATATTATATTTATTTATATAAAATATCCTCAGTATATAAATAAATATTAGAATTTTAATGTAATTTTTTATTTTTGAATTTTAGACTCCTTTTTTAATTTTATATTATATTAATATTTGTATAATTTATATTATTTTTATTTTAAAATTTTATAGTATTTATTCGTTTCGACTCAAAACGGATTATCTTGAGAGGGAGGTGACGGGACGGAAACGGAAACAAAACGGAAACGGGGTGGGGTAGGGAGGTTTATCGTGTGGTAGAGTTTTATTACGAACGGAGTAGGGTTTAGCTTGTATCGAGCCTGGCATCCCAATTCCCAACCAAGGATGAGTGAGCGCCATAAAATGCAATTTGGAGGCCCTCAATTCCCTCCTCCTCCACTTTCTATGCCCTAAACCTGCAAAAGCCATCGTCTGTAAGTATCAACATAAATCTGCAGGTTATTATTCTTAACCTTCTTGATTTGCATCATTAGATTCTATTCTGTCTTCTCTTCTTTCTTTCTTTTTGTTTTTTTCTCGTTCTGCCTATAAATCATCTTTCAATTTTTGGTTTTTTTTTTTTTTTTTCCTGTGTTTCGTTGCTTTTCTTTTAGTCGATCTTTGCTATCTTCACAATCTGATTTTGGTGATGGATTGTTGTTCTAATGACAAGTGGGTTTTCTGTTTGAAGACTTTTTTGGTCTGCTCTGGTGATTCAGAATTCAGATTACATGTATGTGTTCTTGTGTGTACATATAATGTTATATGATATTTGCTTGCTGAAGCATGAATTTTTGGTCTTTATGGCGTGTTCAGTTAGTTCCCGAGGTAGTGATCGTCAGCCACTGAGGCGTAAGAACAATTTTACTTGCAACCAGAAGTCATAACCCAGAGCTTTGCATCTTCAATTCCATGATCTTTATGTCTTAGTAAAATTATGGGAAATGTATCATTATGTTTATCTTGTAAAGCAACCTTCAAACTGCAACTCTTTGACATTGTGCCCTTGCAATATTCCTGCTTCTAATCACTTTACTAAGACCGATGGTGCTGAAATGGTTCTCAATTTTGGCTATTTAAATATGCTAAATACATCCTGTAAATATTTCTCATTCACTTTCTTTCTGAGTGAGGGAGGACTGAAAGACCTTTTATTTGTTTATCTTTAAACTTTTTGGCCTGTTTCTTTTCTCATGGTGTTTAGGAGTGAATGCTCTGAATTTCTATACTGGTGGTGTGGGGATAAAAAAGGTTCATGAATTGGTCCTTTTCTGGATGTGGCATGCATAGGTCTCCAGGTGCAAAGAGTGACTTTCTTGCTCTTACGTTGTTAATATTCTTTTTCTTTTTTTGCAATATTTCGTGATTATAACTAATTTAACATTTTCCTTGATATTATTCGACAAGCTAATAATGATGAAACTTTGCGTGATGTTTGTCTATTTGTCTAACTTGATATAACTGGAATATTTACCCGTTGTAATTGCGTTAAAGCTTAGTGTTAATGATTTAAAATGGAGGATCTTAATGCATCAACTTAGTTGGTTTGAAAGGGGAAGGACAGTTGGCTTTGAAAATTTAAAGCAGGTTTTTTGGAAAAGTGAGGACCATGCATCACTTGAGATGTTTATCACACTTTTCCTTAAAATAGTGGTTAATTTCTATTGTTTACCTTCACTATGAGAGGGTTGCAGGTGGCTTTTAATCTACACTACCAATGTCCATACTGATTTTGCAATTCTCAATGATGTTGGGGTAGTAGTGATCAGCGTATTTTATGGTGATGTCATTAATTTATGGAGATTTTAAAGGTATTGAAATATCCACAGATACATGAAATTCGAATTTCACTATGTAAAAGGCAGGAGAAAAACCAACTTGCCTCAAGCGCTGAAATGACCAAGGTATCAAATATTGATAAAATGATAAATCTTTTATGTATAGATGGATATGTTGACACTAATATATGTTGATTTTGACTTTATTATAGAAGCTCTAGTAGCGGAAAGTTTACTAAGATGATAATAGTAGAAATATATTGTTGTTGTGGAATATAGATACATGACAGATATGTGTATGTTTCATTCCATTGGATGAGATATTTGATATTGATAGAATTTGTGTATTAAGGTCTAGAGATAGTCTTTTTGACTAATATAATGCAAAAATAGGGATTTTTAAGCATTGGTGTGATTCAGGTGACTGCATGAATTTGTAATGAAGTGATGAAATAAATTCAGTTACTGGGATGTCAATAATTGTAGTGTCACTAGCACTTGAAAGTCTGAGGCACCTTGAATTTGTGGCTTGTCAGTCACTGATCTTTTCTGCTAATTTGGTAGGTCTTCTGTTATTAATTGAAAGTCTGATACATTTATTTTTGCTGCTTTCCTTGTGCTTCTTTACTTTATCTAGTGACCCATGGTAGCTTGAAATAGGGGAAATACGATGAATTAATATAGTCTATATGAGTTTTTTACTTTCAAGTATGTTTTTGCTATTCAAAAAAATGCTATCTTAACTTTTGGCGGTTTTATTATTTCTTAGTGCTTTTACAATGTACCTCAATAAGATGTTTTTTGCTTGAATGGAAACTTAACCTAAAGTTAGAGCTTGAGCTATTAGTCCTTTCACTATGGTTTTGTTACAAATGTCCATTCATGCTTTGTTCAATTTCTGAGCACATTTGTAGGTTGTAGCACGATTGATACATCGATCAAGGAAGAAAGTTTGGTTTCATATTCATGACAAAGACGTTGCAACAGAAATTAATTTACCTGTTCTTGGAAGTTCCAATTCTTTCCTTCTTTTACTCTGTTTTAAGACTAAATTCTATTTCCTTTTTGAAAGTTTTCTATTGATTGTACTTTTAGTTTTTCACTAAATATCCAGATTCTGTTTCATTTTCAAGAATATACACACATACTTTATACATATGTATATCTTTTTGTTTCAACCTCTCTCCCTCTTTTTGATTGTGTGCGTGCCTGCTGATTCGCCCCCAAATGCGGTATTCGTACAAATGAAGTTAGCACCCCGCAAGAGTATGGGGGTCGTGATGAAGTATAAACCGGAAGATCCGGTATCGTTTTCTCCCAAGGGACCTAGTCCAATTTAGGCTCTAGCACTCACCTCACACTAATCTAACTAGGGTCGAATTGCAATTAAAGAGGGAAATTGGATTTAAAATAAAAAGGAAAATAAAAGGATCGAAAATGTTTTGGATTTTTGATGATGGTTTTGAATTACTAATCTAATACTATGGAAATTAAAGCAATTAACACTAGACAATTAAAGTAAAGTAAAGTGAAAATACAATTAAAGCAATTAAAAGGGAATTGGGCTCAAATGATCCAATTATTCAATTTCATCTAAGGTTTCCAATGGGGTTTATAATTTAAATTAAACACAATATTTAAGTGTGTTTGATTCGGAGGATGTAACTTTGAAAATCAATTATTCTCAAGCAATTGAAATTAGATATATGTTCAATGGGGAATCAAAAGTTAATACCATCGATTCAACTTAGTCAATACCAAATTTGTAGTTTGTGCATTGATTAGCCAAACATAGTCAATAACTTAAGTTTTCTACGGCATCTTCAATCAATTGTTGGGAATGAATTTCTAGCAATTGTGGGGTATTTTTCTAGTCAAGAGTCCTAAATTAATACCATTGATTTGGGTGATGAAAATCCCTCCAAATGAATTCCTTGGATTATTTGGGTGATTTTCACATTTAAACCCAATGTAAATTCTAACTACTTGAATACATCATAAAAAACATGTAGGAATGTAAAGAAAGCATGTAGAGACTTAAATATAAAATTTACTTGAATATTAAAGATGTTTGGTTACAAAGAAAATGAAAAAAAATGTAAGAAAGTGAAAAAAAATACAATACAATGGAAGAAAATTACAAGTTTTATACCTACATTAACATTACAAAGCTAAATCTAAGCTAAAAATGAAGAAAAATAAAAAAAACTAACCTTAGAGAGCTTTTCCCGCCGCCCCCTTGCTAAAAAAAAACCCTAACTCAAAAACTTTACAAAAAATCCTAAAAAACGCCGCTTCGGACGCAAAAAACACAATCTGGATGAACAGTAACCATCCGAATACCGTCTGGACGGTCCGCTCGACGCCCGTTTGAAGTCCGTTCGGACAGTGAACAGTAACCGTCCGGACGGTACTGTTCACCGTTTAGACGGGTACTGTTCATGAACAGTAACCATCCGAACGGTGAACAGTACCATTCGGACGGGTACTATTCACACTGTTCAGCTGTAGAAACTTCGAAGCTTGATTTGGCCATCCTAAAGTTTGATTCAACCAATGCACATTATACGCAAAGTTGTAGAGCATGAAGTCTTCTTTTCAATGACGCAAAAATCAGCTTAATCGGATATCGGGGTAAAAAGTTATGGCCGAAATACTGAGACAGGTCTGAATTTTCATGAACAAATTATTCGCCTTGAACTCGCTTTGATTATTTTTGATTTCTTTTCACCTTTATTAGCTTATATAACCTACAAAACACATACAAAACATACTCAAACAAATATCTAATTAAAATAAGATAATTAATTACAATATAAGTCTAACAAAGTACAAATTAAAGGCTTATGATTATACTTTTAGGGTGTAATCACCTGCCCGCATGTGGTTCATGTTAAATGCTCAATTAGTTATGTTTATTTTTGTTGTTCATGGTCATAATCTATGTTACACGAACTCATAAATGGGTTTCAAGTGCGGTTATATGTCTAAGTATTTCATTGGATCCATCTAGTTCTCACATTCAAGGACACCACGGCTCGGCTAGACTTCATATTTCTCAAATACTTGTTTTGTTTTTTTTAGGGTAAAATGGTGTTTGGGATTGCTAAATTAACCGTTTTGGAATGAAACTGTACCATGTATCTTAACGTGCGTTCCAAAATGTAAATCGCTAGGATATTAGCATTTTCTGGTAACTCTAGCCCATGTGACATAGGTCATAATTGAAGCGGAGATATTCATGTGAGACTGCCAAAATTTTGTTTGTTTGATATTATCTAGGTACAATTATTATTTTTGTTATCTTGATGCTGACTAACTTTCCATCTTATTGTGATTGTTGTGTCTATACTTTCATAGAATGCGAGCTATGGCTGGTTTAGGATGACAATGGTACTAACTAATTTAACATCCTTTTGCTTATCAAAATAACAGAAAATTAATTTTATGTACTTGTTGCATCTTCGTTCGTGCTCTAAAAGTTTTGATGGGCTACCAATGGCAAAAGTTTACCTGTTCCGTGTGTATTTACCTCACGAGCAATGGCTAATGCGACATCATAATTCTTAGTTTTGAATATATGTCTGTTTAGTCTTTTTTCTTTTCTTTTCTTTTTTTTTAAATTATTTTTATCGCGTTCTCTTATACAGTAGTCACATGTAAACTGTTATGATATATACTTACTGAATACCACGTGTGCCATGAAGGTCATGAACAAGAGATGTACTTAGCTGATAAGAGGTTCCAGGCCTTTTTACGTTGCTTTATTGCTTAGTATTCTTCCTCTCTGCAAGATAAAGAGTAACAAGGCTGATGGAGATGATGGTCCACAAACTGAAAGTTCGGCACGATTTCGAGGAGATAGAGGTAGAAAGGAGGCCGTGGTCTGATCTCCCTGTTGGTATCTTAAATAAGATTATCGGACATCTCTGTCCAGTTGGCCAAATCCGCTTTCGCGCTGTCTGCAAGGACTGGCGACTAGCTGATTTTGTCCAATCTTTACCTAAACTACCATGGCTGATGACACATGATTGGGTTTGGTCCAACAATGGCAATATCTTGAGTATAAATAAATTACATATGCCATCCATTAAGCAGACCTACATTTCTAAGCATGAATTGGATGGGGAAGAGTGGGGAGATATATTTGGTGCTTCCATATGTGCTTCAAAATATGGTTGGTTTCTTTTGCAAAAATCTCAAAAACCGTTCTTGTACAATCCTTTTACTTGGGAAATTTTAAAGCTACCGAAGATGGATATCACGTTCAATAGATCTATGTTCTCCTCAGTTCCAACATCGCCAGATTGTGTATTCTTTTCCATACAAAGCTCAAAGAAGAGTGAAAAAATTAGGGTTAGCCTATGTTCTTGTGGTGATCTAGAATGGACCACTAAAACTTTTGATGGGTTCTTCAAAGTAATTGAGGATGTGGTTTACAGCAATGGAATTTTCTATTGTGTCTTCAGTGGTGGAGTGTTGGGGGCCTACCATGTTGCACGTCAGGAGTGGAGTTTGCTTACGGGCATGGAACCAATTGCAGGAATGACGTTCCGGCACAGGGTTCAAATGGTTGACTCTGATGGCGAGCTTTTGCTGGTATGTTTCTCGGAAAGTGTCCACATTTACAGCTTTGATTGGTCACGGATGGCTTGGGTCAGTAGAAATAGCTTGAAAAATCAAGTATTATTTCTTGGTTGTACATCGTTTGCAATATCAGCATTGGAGGAAACATCTAATATAGTTGACAGAGTCTATTATCACGGCAATGTGCATACTCGCTTTCATTGCTTCGTGACCCATAAATGTTTCCGCTGTTCTGAAATCTATCCTTGGGAAACTCAGCATGATCTGGAAAAAGTTTGGATTGAAGCCCCTCAGTTTTTTTAGGCTTTACGATGAAAGGATTATCTCTTTGCTTCATCTGGTGGACATTAGTTATTGTGAAAGGTTTAGCTAGAATGAGATCAGTCACTTCTTGTTCATCGTTTTAAAACTCTGGAAACTGGGTAACTTGGCTGACTATAAGCTGCATCTGTCAGGGTCTTTCACGAGTTTGAATTAGGAAAGTTGATGAGTTTAACGGGAGTACTCTTCTTTTATCACTTCAGTCTTTTGATTTGCTCAAACATTGTTTATCTGAACCTTTTGGGTTGTTTGTCCCAACTTATTTTTTTGGTTTATTGTTGTTGCTTCCTGTAATGATATTATTTGAACTATCTTCACTACAGCTTTACTTAACTAATTGAGTTTCCTGTCTAGTGGGATTCGAGCATTCTGAGTAACCTGGTTGGCTGAAATCTTCTTAACCCTACTGAATTTGAAGCCTCTGCGCAGCATTATGCTTTTGGGTAGCAAGATTGTTTTCTTAAGGTCATTGATGTTTGGGTACTCACTTTGTGGTACTGTGAAGGATAAAAGGCTAGAGCTGGAAAACAGATTTGCATATTGCATCTTAGCCTCTTGGGCTATGCTTGGTACTAGAAATAAAATGGAGTGGTCATTCTAACTTCCATTGTCATTTTCTTGTTGGATACAATTATCTAAAGTTGGAATGTCTCACTTTTTGTTGGAATAGCCATTCTCTCTTTTTAATAGTGGGGAATGACCATTTCATTCTCTCATGAAATGAGTGCATAAAACAAAACTGGATAGTATTTTTATTGTCAAGTTTCTTGAAATAAAAAATAAAAACATGTCTGCTAAATGTTTTTTTAACTTCTTATATTAATAATTCAAAAAAGATTTCAAAAGTTAAATTGTTTTTTGAAAAAATATACTTTTTTTGTATTTATTTTTAAAACAAAACTTTCTCCCTTTACCTCCCTTGCCACTCACCACCAGCACCACTATCAGTACCACCACCTGTTGCTAAACCTGACTGCAGCCGCCGCCGCCGCCGCCACGATGTTGAATGCTTTCTGACTTCGGCTTATCAGTGGAGCAGTTGAAGCCTGGCGATTCCCAATTCCATGGAAGGGAGATCTGTTGAAAAAACCAATTATGACATGTTTAAATAATTAAACCTGCTCAAGGCTTCAACCTAAGCCATCTCCTCTGGCAAAAAACCCCGACCAAGAAACCAGTTGATTTCATGGTATAATGCAAGAAATCTTGAGGGTCTAAAAGTTTGGAGCACTGGTTTCATCTCCAAATGGGCAGAGGAAGAAACATAGATACAGTGCTAAAAGTGATGAATTTAAAGAAAATAATGAAGGAAACAAACAGTGCCTATGTTTTTATACCATTTGCAAGAAAATATTATTAAAAAAATAAAAAAATACATTATTTCTAATATTCCATATATAATAGGATATCGAATTTTCGTATCTCTTCTTATCTTTTCTTGTATTTATCTTATGTATTAATATTTTTATTAATTTGTTACTTATTTTATATTACTTTTTGAATTTTTATAAAAATCTTCAAGTATTTTTAACTTCGAATTCTCTTGATTCCCATCCAGATAAGAAGCTTCATAAATTGGGCTATTTTAGAGCATGTCTCTTTAAAGTGAAAGTGGAATTCATCCTTGTTTTTTCCTTTCCATTCACTCGGATCTCTTCCGTTTCATCGATTTTGTCCGGATCCTCCTTTTCTTCCGAAAAAAGAATGAAAATTTCATTCTATTCCCATTTTCATTTCATTCGTTGTACTAAACATAACCTTAGCACACATGTTAGGCTCTTGAGATCATAGTTAGTGAAATACGAGACGATAAAAGAATAGTATGTAATATGTAAGGGTTTAATACGATTTTTCTTTAAAAATATGGTAATAAAATTTGGCATAAAAATACGAGAACATAAAAAATACGAATATATAATTATCTAGGTATTATACGAACACTAATTAAAAAATGGGACAAAAAATATGGTAACATTTATAAGTAATTTCTTTTTATATATGTTAGTATATAGTATTTTTGTCTCATATATATTATTTTTAAAAATATATTACTAACAAACAGTTAAATTAAAAATATATTAAGTCTAGTTAAAAGCTTATTATTTCAATACTTGATATAAGAATGGGTTAACTGATAATTTTAATATGTAATTTAATATATTGAGTATTGATGAGAAGCTATATAAAAATATTTTTAATGATTTAAATATATCTCGTATTAGAAACGTATCCCAAAAATATATGACAAGTTTTTTCTATAATTGATAAAGTCGAATAAGTTTAATGGTCAATAATTTTACTATTATAATAATATATTAAGTCTAGAATTAATAATATGCTAAAATTATATTAAATTATATCTAATTTTAATAGAGTTTTTTTTTCAAAAGTGTAATATGCAAAAAATTTAATTCGTGTATTACACGGTCCAACTAAAAAAAATGCGTATTTTTTTATTAAATTTGAGATCGGGAGAGAAAATGAATTTTTTATTTATTTATACGTACATACATGTATTATACGTAAATAATAAGAGTATTTACTAACTAGGCTAAAGATTGTAGTCTAATAAATGGTAAATGGGCTTGGTTAAAAGCTGGAAAAATAAGGAGGGTTGGCCCCATTGACATAGAAATGCTTTATGAAATGACAAAAGTGTGCTTCTATAACCAATGGGTTGTTGGTTCAGCGATGGAATCTCGCTTCAAGAGGGTTAAGGCCTGAGTTCGAGAATCCGTAGTGGCACGTTAGGGCCATCTCTGCCTACCTTGGCCCCTCACCAGGCTTTCTTAACGGAGGGCCTTTGGTGTATTGTCTATGGCGACAGATGGGTGAGGTGGTCAACAGGACATTACCCTGGCGGGGTGTTGGAGTTCTTTACCTGCACCCTTTTTTCTAAATAAAAAAAAAAAGTGCACTTCTATAAGATTCTTTAGGAATCTCAATTGGGGGTAATTTGGTCATTTCATAATAAATTGCCCCTAGCAGTTCCATTTTTTGGTCACTTCAATAGGGAAAATTATTTGGTGTGCCGAGAGAGCACTAAGTATTCGAGCTTGTACAGGCTATTTCACGCACAACAACCATATAAAGTTCATGCAGTGCATGGGCAGAACTACTCATGGATAATGAGGGGCCATGGGCTCCCCTACTTTGACAACATTTTAAATAACCCTAATTGATTTTGAATATTTTTATGCTAAGAGGATATATTGGCCTGTCAAAATTTTAAAATTTTTTCTTTTGACATTTCAAAATTCAAGAATTTTTTCCTTTAGCACCAACAGAATTGAATTTTTTTACCTTAGCCTTCTAAAAATTAAAAAAATCTTTGCTTTAGCCTCTCAATAAGATTAAAATTTTTTACCTTGATCTTCCAAATTTTAAGAATTTTTGTCCTAGCCCCTGAAAAAACGAAAATTTTTTACCTTGGCCTTCAATGGCCCTCCCAACAAAATTCTTGATTCCGTCCCTAAGTGCATAATAATAACTGGCCACAAGGGAATGTGAAGATAGATTAAACTTGAGATTTTATATGGTTTAATTACACTTTACCTCATTGTGATTTGAGTTAAAATCAAATAACTCTCACGTGGTTTAAAAGTGAACACATAACCTCCTGTGGTTTGAATTTAAATATAAAATGAATGAAAATTATTAACAACAATTCTATTGCAGGGGTATTTTTATTATTTTATCTCTCTAAAATGGAACACTAAAAAGACGAGTTTGCCTTTTTATGTCAAAATAATAATTGTTCTTTGTCTAAGTATTTTTGTTATTTTATTAAATCTGTTTCGATTTCATTTTATACTTAGCATGGAGATCAACAGAAGCAGACCAGTGAGTCACTCTTTGTATGAATGATGATGGGCTACAATGGTAAGATTGTGTATATAACCCCACCTAATTGAATATTTATGAATCTCTTAATTGGAGGCCTTCGTTATTTTCCATTTTTTTGGGTCTCGGTGCCTCTTTATTAAACCTGTAGATTATTGTAATCCTTATTCATTTTTTTTTTTTTTTTTTTTACTTTTTAAGCACATTAGCTCATCAATAAAATTCCAAATCTCTGTTTTCGTCCGAATACGAGTTGCCAAAATCGTGTATCATTAATATTATAGATTGAAATGAATATTAGTACCTAGAGTAGGAAAAAAATTTAGTGGTACCAACTACTCAGTATTCGTTCCTATTAAATTACGACATGAAATTTTTCTTTAGTAAATTAGAAAAATGAATTTGTAACTAATAAAAATTTTTTTAATACAGTAAATAACACATGACAAAATATAATATGTATGAGTATTCAAAAATTTAGTTTTATCTGACCAACGAACTTTTTTTCAGAGTTATTTCAGTGGCAACTAATATATCAACCCATCAGTCTTTAGTTGTTTATTACCACTCTAAATAACGATTGATTTACAGGCTGTTGGGCTAATTTTGGATCGTATTTAGATAATCCGAATTTAGTTTTTGTTAGAATGGAAATTTCAAGCTGTACTTATTTGTATACTAGTAGACGTGTCCGTGCCTTGTTGTCTAAAAGAATTTGAAAAATGTCGATTAAAAACTGCTTTCGCAACAGTATCAAGCTAATAACAATAAAGTGTTGAGTAAAACAAATAAGGATTTAACCTTGTAGCCTTTGAAAAAAGCTACATAGAAATCAAACAAAATATGGAGCCAAATGTATTACAAGGGAATTGGAATGTCGTTAAATACAATACGAAGCGAAATTATTAAACTCCATAATTAAATGAGTTATAACATAACTTCTGAAAACCACAAAGAATACAAATTTAAATCGTACAGATTCAAGTAGTTCTGTCCACAAGATAGCATTTCAAAATATGTCTTCATAATGCTGGCTTCAAAATAAGGCCAAGTCAATTCCTTGTCGAGTTATTCATTTTCGGCATAAATAGATAGAATAATGGGCAGACAAAGCAAATAGATATAAGAAAGTATTTCTATTAAGCTAAATTGATCTGCTGCCTGGATTTGCTTAATTTAAGACTGCAGCTATTTTGTCTTTGGTGCCCATTTGCTTTTAATAGCTCAAGTTCTTGAATTCTCTCCCTTTGAAGTTGGTTGTTTTAACCATCTTCTTTTTGGATATAAAGAAAAGTAGTTTCACTATAAATAAAATAAAAAAAATTATAAATCAGCCAGGGAATAACAAAATAATGTAAGAACAAAATTAGAATCACAATGTGCACGTCACGCGGTCCAAAGGGCCAATAAGGCAGCGGGAATTTGCAAAAAGGTAAGGGCAAGATCGTCCCAACCGAGGCAAAAATAACAAGGGCAAAAGTGTCAGAAAGTGGCTAAAACGGTCTCTTGCATAGATGGAAAGCAACTGGAAACAATCACAAGATTCTGTTTTGGTATAATGACAAAAAGATCATAGCAATCTGAAACAATCAAGCCAGGACTTTATCATACAAGATATGCAAATAAGGGAAAATACAAGCTTATGAAGTTACAACAATAAAATTTAAATCTCCATACAAACCTTTTTATTTTTTGTGATTGATGGTTTTTGGAATAACGGCAAGCTTAGTGGAGGTAGCTTTGCTGTCATGTTTAAGAGTCGGAACCTCAAAACCAACAAACAATAAATCCATCAAGCAGCCAAACCCACCTAAAAGTGAATCCAAATGAAATAAAATTTAAAAGATAAATGCTCCACTTCGACAATGACAACAAAAATCAAATCATATATAGAAAAGCAAAGAAAATCATAGCAAATCTAACTGAAAACAAAAGGATTGGAAAATATAAATAGTTGATTTTTATTTTCAGCTAAAAATAGTAATCCAATTCCAAGATAACTGAAATCATAAAAACAAAAAGAATAAACTACGGTTGTAAAGAATTATTCAATCTTGGGAAAACTTATGAGATTCATCAAGTATAATTGTAAGTGCAACACAGAGAAAAGAAAATTGCTCACACCTATGACTTTATGCGTCAACCTTAATCTACATGGGAAGAAAAACACTAAGTAGAAGAATTCCGCGGGCGATCACAATAAAAATTTATATCTGTAAGTTTGACCTTCCAATGGTGTTATTATCTATTTTGGAAAAATTAAAAAAAGCAAGCTTGAGGAGTAAATAATAGTAAGAATTTCTACGTTTAAGTCCTAAACAGAAGATAATTTTGGATTTACCATTTGCACATACCCTTTCCATCTCTGCTTATTTTCAAGCTTTGTAGAACTGATAAGTAGAGTGTTTTTGGATTGAGTGTCTTCAAATAATGAGAAATCTAGGGCTTAAAAATCTTCATTTTCTTCATTTTTCCTGCATTTTTCGTCCAAAAAGTCACTCATAAATCGATAAGTATATATACAAAATCACCAACACGCTTAGGCTTAACTCAGGAGCTAGCAGCTTCTCTAGTCTTAATAACTGCAACTGAGCTCACTGGAGCATAGAATAAATAAAAAGAAAGAAAAACATTAGCAAAAGACCTTACAGAAATTGAATAGCAAAGGGCTAGAGATATGAGGGTAAAAGGACAAAAAATATAGATCTTTCCAAAATATATATCACATAGCAAAGACCACACATACACCAAGTAAATCTTCCCAGAGAATAAAAAAAAAAAATTCTAGGGAAAAAAAGAATAAGCCAAGAAAACAGACAAGAAAAATTAACAATGGAACCGTAAAAAAAAGAACAACCAAGAGCATTGAAGGATATTCCGAGACATCCCAAGCATTTAAACATTGACACAATTAAAACTATATATTGGAGACTCTTCGCAACAATTCTTACCTTTGATAGTCCACCAAAATAGGCAATATATTTGAAGTGGCCTCTTTGTCCTGATCAGGCGCTAGAACAACAAAGCAATCTGCTTTGAGAGAAATAGGAAGCTCATTTTTATTGACAAATCACAACTCTGGACTCACTGTATCTAGCATAACCTGCATGGGGAAAAGGAAAAAATAATAAAACAAAACTTAGGAACAAAAGCATAAGGATGTCTTTGGTTAAAAAACACTACACCTGAGGGGTTGAGCTCATCAATAAAGATATATCGTGGATGTGTGGCATTGACTACTTAGCATTTCAGCTGCATTCAAAAGATTTCAAAGTAGTATGTAGTTCTGCTCTGTTTGTTGAATGATACAGCTCAACCAAACTCTGGTTAATCTAAATCATATACAATGAAAGAGGGCATTTCAGTTGTATTTACCTTCAAAGGGATGCAAAATACTACTGCTTAGCTATGAGAACAGAACATGAAGCCACTAAATTAACAACAACCAAGCAATTCCCTTTAGAATTACAATGCTTCTAGAAGTACAATGCTAATTCCCAGTTATATATCCAGCACTGGTCCCAGACATAAAATCTTCATAAAAAAGTCATCTTAATCAAATTTATTAAATTTCAATGTTGCTTAAGCTTGTTCTTAGGGTTTGGATAAATCATATTGTCACGGCATTTCCATTTCATATTGTTTTTTATGGTGTGATTAATTAAATGTAATGAATAGAACAACAAGAAGCTGAGGATTGGATTCTCGAAACTCTTTCCTTTTTCAACAAACACATGTTTGAAGCATAAATAAAAATAGAATTTTAATAAGGAATTCATAAAAAGATACAATATAATAAAATATTTTTTAGACGTTGGTCCTAATAAAAGAATGAATAAAAAAAAGTGGGTTGTTAAAACTACAAACCAAAGCAAAGAACAAGCATAAGGATAAGAGCAAAATTGTATAAAGTCTGTAATTGATTGTAAATATGAAGGCTTCATTCCATTAGACCCGTGCAGTTCAGGATGCCTATTCCTGATTGGATACAAAGTTGAAAAAACAAAAATTAGTATGAAGTATACATGAAGTCATCATCACCAAAGTCGCCTATGATAATTAAGTAGCAATGTGACGTAACATAGCAAGGAGTGATTTATTAACAATGCAAATATTAAATATTTTCTTTTTTCATTTCCACTAATAGTTATAGTCATGAGTATTTCTTGCTTCTTGTTTTCGTCATAGTTCACTCTGCTCTCACATAAGCTGCATGGTGATGATCATAACACCCGTATTTGTATCTCAGCATGATAGAATTTTTTTTTTTTTTTTTTTGTCTCTTCCCAAAAATTTGCACATAAGAAATATGTACATGGGTTTTTCTGTTTTCGATTTTCACTCTCGTTTTGCTTGCCGAAAGCAAAGAATAACCCACGAGTTCTAACTTAGAAGGAATTACTCAATAACACAGAGAAGAATAGAAACAATTCAAATGTTACTTTACATTGAAACGCTTCTCATTCACAATACACAGTTTTCTAATTGATTATGCCATATTTAAACAAAGGTGCATATTACTATTTTCTTTTCATTTTTTTAATTGTATCAAGTAAAGTGGTACAAATTTACAACTTGATATTGTATCATGCATTACCCATCTAGAAGATTGAATTTTCAGGGAAGTCTTTTCCAATAGATACATTACATTCTTATAAGGGGACGACATTTTTATTGTGAAGATATGACATACATTTTATAGTCATGGGAATCGACATCAGCAGAGAGTTGAAATCTTTTAGTTCATTTTTTCATTTGTGAACTTGGATGATTCAAAGTCAGTAACCAAGTACTTTAAGGCCCAGTCAGAAGACTCCAATTTTTTTTTCTACAAAATCAACCTGATTGAATCATTCAACAGTACACTACTACTTCCAAGAACATAAAAGCGTAATTTCAAATGGAAAGCATGGAAGTACTGACAATAATTTAATAATGTACACTCAAAATGTTAAAAATATGATGGCTGCAATAAACATTTATATTCCTTGAATGCAGTACAGTGTAATGGTATAGATAAAGTAATCCCTTTTTCTTCTTTCTTCTCTCTTTTTTTTTTTTTTGGGGTGTAAGAATGGAAGTTTCCTAAGCCTACTTAAGTAAGCGAAGGTTCATGTAGCTTCAAAAATGCTCTATTTAAATACTAAAATACATTTCTGAGTTTCTTCTCATATATGTTCTGGTAATGACATTTAAACACATGATTACAACCTCCCAACGCTTACTTCCTTCGTCTATACATGCTTTCTCAAAAAATTAAACACATCACTACAAGCCCCAAACAACACACACTCAAATTCTTACACAAAGGAGAAAAGGGGTAGGTAAGAAGTAGAAAAAAATAGAAGCCTTAACAATTATCATTACAAGTAATCAAATTTACCTCTCTCACTACCCAAATCGCTGGAGCCTCAAGCCCATCCTCAAACTCCTCCTAATTTTCAGAGAATAAACACATCAGAATTAGTAACTAATAGAAATAAGCAAAAGTTGTTGGTTTTATGGGGGCCAACAATTGACCTTTGACTCGGTTGGTTCTTATGGAGGACCCACATAGAGTATGCGACTAGCCAACCTGTAACACTTACATAGCGCAGACCCTCATGCCTATCTACCACTTAGTGCGAGGCTCTGCGCTGCTAAGGTATAAGAAGATAAAGTTGCGCCTTGGCTAACAACAATTGCTTTTGGTGTAATGGTAAGCACTTGATTCTAAACCTAGTATCAGAGCGAGGTCATGGGTTCGAGTCCCAGGGTCGTTGTTGGGGGGGGGGGGGGGTGGGGGATTGTTGGCTTTATAGGGGACAACAATCGACCTTTGATTCAGTTGGGTCTTATGAGGGACCCACATAGAGTAAGTGACTGACTAATTTGTGGCGCTTATGTGGCACAGACCCTTATGCCCACCTGTCATTTAGTGCGGGGCTCTGCGCTGCTAAGGTATAAGGAAATAAAGTTATGCATTAGCTAACAACAATTGCTTTTGGCATAGTGATAAGCGCTTGAGTTAACAGACTAATAGTTGTATCTACGATTTGGATATACAAAACACCGTAATTAATAGCAAATGGGTTAAAAGGCTAGTGACTGTATCTAAGGTTTGGATATAGTAGAGAAAAATCTCAAGTAAAGAGCCTTGAAGAGTGGACATAGACTTTGGAGTTGAAGTCCAACCACGATAAATCTTGGTGTTGTATTCTCTTATCTCTATTTTCTGTACTTTATAGTTTGAATTGCTTGCATTTATTTATAATATATTATTGGTTGATTAATATTTGTTTAAATATTTAGTGAATTTTTAAATCTGAAATTATTTATTAAATTATTGTTTAAATCCAATTCACCCCTACTCTTAGGTTGCCACCTAGACTAACAATTGGTATCAAAGCCTAGGCTCTTTTAGTAGACTTAACCGTCTTAAAGGAAATTATAACAACCATTTTTAGTATTACACTTGTTGAAAGTTAATCGACCAATAGACCACCTTTGTTTAATGATACTAATTACAACTATTGGAAGGCTAGAATAAGAATATATATTCATAGATTATGAATTATGGAAAGTCATTATTTGTGGTATACCAACCAAGATTGTAAAAGGAAAAAATATTCTCAAACTAGAAAATAAATGGAATGCTAGTGATATAAAGAGTATTCAATTAAATGCTAAAGTTATGAATCTTCTTTATTGTGCTCTTGGCCCGAATGAATTTAATCCTATATCTACTTGTGAATGGTCTCAAGAAATTTAAAATAAATTGGAAATTATACACGAGGGAACTAATCAAGTTAAGGAATCTAAGATTAATGTGCTTGTGCACAAATATGTGTTGTTTCAAATGAATCTTGATGAAAGGATTTTTGACATATTTACTAGATTCACTGATATTATAAATGCTTTAAAATATTTTAAAAAATCTTATACTAATATTGAATTGGTGAGAAAGATTCCTAGGTATCTACCAAAGAATTAGGAGCAAAAAGTCATCGCCATACAAAAAGCGAAAAACCTTACAAAGCTTACCATAGATGAGCTCTTGGGTTCCCTCATGACTCATGAACTTATCATGAATGGTGATGAAGACGAGAAGAACAGAAAGAAAAATCTTGTTTTGAAAACATCCATTAAAAATGATGATATTTGTGATGATAGAGAAACTAACAATGAAGATGAGGAGTGTAAGCATTTCGTTTTTTCCCGCTTGGCAATCTCTGTCCCGACCAGATTTAGTTTTCAAACATTACAACTCATACGAGCTTGAGACGGCTCCTTCAAACTCCAATCCAATCAGCTAGTCGTTTCTCCAGCTCACAAAACCCAATTAAAGCTGTAAAGACCATTATACCCCTAGGCATTCCAAGCAGCTTTTCGAGACTCGACGGTCTCGTTAACCAATGCCATTTAGGCAGTTTTTTTGAGACCAGGCGGTCTCGGGAACCAATGCCATCCAGGTAGCTTCCTAAGATTGGGCGATCTCGAGGACCAACACCTTATCAAGTTCCAAACGGTTCATTTGGTAACTCTTCGAGATTAGGCGTTCTCGGGGACCAACACCACCCTCACATGTAGCTTTCTAAGACCAGGCGTTCTCAGAAACTAACACCACCCTACAGGTAGTTCTCTGAGACCTGGCGGTCTTAGGGACCAACATTGCACAGGTAGCTTTTTGAGATCGGGCGGTCTCGGGAACCAATACCTAGGTCAACACAGGTGTCTACTAGCTCGACTCGGTGAAAAATGAATAAACCTGTCCCTTGGGCCTCCAAGCACGTCTTGAGAAAGTTCAAAATCTCTCAAGATGGTAAGTCCACCTTTCCAAAGTAATCCCAAACAGTTAGGCGTACTCAACACGCCATCCTGTCCAAGTCCGGTCCCATTCCAGTCAACTCCAGTCAAAATGACCGTTTTGCCCCTAAATGCCCCAGCACAGTACAAATCTTACCAAACAGTGAAAAACTCTTCCAGGACCATTTCTGAACAACCTGGCATGCTTAACACAACACTCCAATCCATCTTGACCTTTTTCAATTGAGCTCAGTCAAAATGACTATTTTGCCCCTAGCGACCCAAATGCGTCTTGAAACTACACCGGTCCTAGGGTATTGAATGGCGGGTCTTATCATACACCCTTATTTAACCTAAGGTGGACCTCACGACTCCAAACACTCTTGACTCTACAAAGGCCCCTTGGAGCGTCTCACAGACGCTCTGCTAGGATTGTCTTTTTCCCCCATTCCCTAGTAATAACGCGTCGTCAAACGATTTGAGAAATGCATAAATTAGGGAATTTTCGAAAGCTCGTCCATAAGTCTTTCCATTAATATGGCTCGATCGGATGGATAACTTCCTGAAACCCCTCATCGCATGGTTCGAAAATTGCCACTTTCAGTAACCCCTAGAGCGCTTCATAGATGCTCTGCCAAGATTGACTTTTTTTTCAATTTCCTAATTATAATGCACCATCAAACGACTTGAGAAATGGGTAAATTAAAGAATTCTTGAAAGTAGTTCTAGAGCACTTTCCGTTGACACGGTTCAATCAGAGAGATCGTTTTTTTGAAGATCTCGATCATATGGCCCACAAACAGCTATTTTTGAACACCATACGCTCTGAAAAAATGTGTTTTTGTGTATACTTCCCGAGATGATATCTCACACTTCCGAACACCTTTTAAGCTTTTCAAAAACTCAAAAGTTCACGGAAAACCCTAGGAGAACACCATGAACACAACCGATTTCCTCAAGTCCTTTCCGGTTGGCTTGGCATAATTATAGAGACAAAGTTTGAATGAACACTCCCGGTGACGGAGCGTATGCTACATGCGCCCAGATTTTGATCAGATCGATCAAACATTGCTTAGCCTTAAGATTTAGCCAGTACAATGTGTGCCACGTGGCATTCTGCCAATGGAACAGTACTGGCACAGCTCTGTTAAAACTGCTCCAAAATCGAAATTGATAGCGAAGATATCAATTGATAGCGAAGAATCGAAATTGATAGCTTAGAATCGAAATTGATGGCTCAGCTTTGCATATCCAAGAATCGAAATTAATAGTGAAGCTTTACTAAACGGCTCCAGAACCTCGAATTTCTATATACATCCCCCACTCCTAACCCCTAAGCTAGATTCCATCTCCCCCTAACTTATACACTACACCTATATAGCCTTCAATGCCATAAAATATCTCATTCCAGCCTCTTCAAGCCTCTTCAAGGCTATTTAAGCTCAAGTCAAGGCATTCATGGAGGTTTGAAAGTGTTTAAAGGCAAAAGGTAGTATTTTCCTTTATATTTTTGCAATCCCCACTTCTCTTTTCTCCCTCCTAGCCTACTTAGACTATTCTCTATTTTAATCCCCATCTTCTACCCTTTTTTCTTGCATGCTTGAAACAAGGAAGCTCTTAGTTCATGCCTAGAGGAAAGTTTGTAAGAGCCACCGTGTAGGGAACATTTCATAAACCTACTTTAAAACGGTATGGCCTTAGAGCACCTTGCTATGTAGTGAAGCCTCTAGCCTTGTATGATTTTATGACCCTTTTGTACATAATTATCTTGTTCATGTTTTGCATACTTGGCTTTGCTTTCATTTTTCCAAAGCTTTCACTATTTCTATTTTTATGGCATTCTTAAGCTCCATATTTAAATGTTTTCCTAAAAATGGTCCTAGAGTTGGTTCTTTGAAGCCTATGTTAAACCTTAATTTCTACCCCTTAGAAAACCCTCTTTAAGTCCCTTGACTTCATTTTGTAACTCTACATTTCATTACTTTTCAAAATTGCATTAAAATGGCTTTCAAACCCCCTTCTTCTATGTTGATTCTCAAGGGCTTTACTCTCTTGAATTTTGTGGTTGAAATCGTCTTTTGGAATTCTCTCTTTAGTGGTCTTCTCATTACCTTGACCATATGAACCCTAGTTCATTAGAGTGGCCTCTAGTCTCTTTAAAATTGCTCTCAAAACTATTCCCTTTGAAAAGGGTTTTCAAAATTGCACTCTCTCTAACTTGCATAAAATCATTTCCCTAAACCATCATTTTCACTTTTATTTTTAGAAGTTTTGCTCTCTTAAATATTGTGGTTGGAATGGTCCCATGGAGTCCTCTGTGGAGTGATATCTTTCAAATCGACCATATGAACCCATATTCTTATAGTGGTCTTCAACTTGTTAAAAGTGGTTTTTCAAAACCTCCTTCCCAAAGCTAATTTTTAAAAAATTATTCTCTTTAATTTTCAAGTCTTCAAAACTATCTATTCAATATTGATTTTCACAAGTTTTGCTCTGTTGAGTTTATGGGTGAAATGGTACCTAAGCAACCCTCTCTTGAGTGGTTACCAAATACCAACCATAGAACCCCAACACTCACTTGAGTGGTTTTCATAAAAAGGTCTTCAAAACATACTTTTAAATTTCATACATAAAATCACATTTCCCAAACCACTATGTCAAAACCCTAGTCCAAAACCCCTTTTAAAACCACTCTTTAACCCTAGGTTAACTTGACCCTACCCTAGGTTAACCTAACCTAACTTAGTTAACCCTATGTCACCTTAACCCTAGGTTAACCTAACCTTAGTTGGTTATCCTTAGGTTACCTTAACTCTAGATTAACTTGACCTTTGTTAGTTAACCCTAGGTCATCTTAACCCTAAGCTAGCCTAACCCTAGCTAGTCAACCATAGGCTAACGTAACCCAAGTTAGTTAATCTTAGGTCAACCCAACGTAGGTTAGTACTTCCAATTCAAAGCCTTCTTTTCAAATAATCCTTCAACTCAAAAATCATTTTCATAAAATACTTCCAAAACATCCTACTTTCTTGAGATTTCAAAAATCAAACTCAAAATCTTTTCAAATACTCCCATACTCGATCTTCAAAATGTTCTTAAAAGGGTTTCATAAACTTGTCCCAATGGCTAGACACTTAACATTTTTCCAAAGGCTATTTTCAAAATATTTCTAAAAACTCACAACCCTAAAATATCCCTAACTTTTTATGGTTAAGGGATTCTACCGAAAGTGACACATTAAGTACAACCTTCAAGGTTGTCCATATTAGGGTTCCAAAGAACTAAGTGTTTTCAAAAGCTACTTTCAAAAATGATTTTTAAAAGTCACATCCTTGAAGTAACCTTATGTCTTACATGGGTGAGGTGGTTCAAGGGAGGTGATATATCAAGTAGGGTTTTATAACCCTAAAACTTTAAAAACCCAAGGGAAGTCTCTAGCCCCTTTTTCAAAAATATTTTCAAAAGTCATAGCCTTAAAGGAGTTTAGCTATTCATTAACTAACCTCTCAAAGATGATGAAATATTCAACCTACCTTTCATAAAGGTGCATGAAAACTATTTTCAAAAATCATTTCAAGACAAGTTTATAAGAGCTCTTATGAGTCCAAATCTAATTTTGAAGTCCATAACCAAAATTTTGAAACTTTCAAAACTCTTTTGAGTTATTTTCAAAAAATATTTTAAAGCACTTCAAACATCCCAAGTCTTATTTCAAAGGCATTTTTCTAAAACTCTCAAGTTTCCTTTTCTCAAAGATCACAAAGTGTCTTCAAACCTTTCCAAAGACCTCAATGTGTATTCAAAACATTCCAAAGGCCCCAATATGCCTCTTTTCTATCAGGCTCTTGCCTGAACTACGAATGACCTGATTCTCGCCAAATAAGATACATAGGCAACCTAAAATACTATGGTCATAACTTTCATTTCAACTCAAATTTCCTTTTCAAAAATTTCTATTAATTTAAAGTTTCTATCTCAATTTCTTTCAAAACTCCCATATTTTCAAACGTCTTTTTAATAACATGTATCATGTATCATTCATCCAAAAAGTGATAGCCAAACCCTATTTCAAAAATCTAAAGTGGATATTAAGTGGATAATAGTAACTGGCTATTCAAATGAGTGAATTAAGGGTGATTAGAGATGTAGGTACCAAAAAAGGGGGGTGTAGGGTGATGATTTCAAGATATTTTCCCTACATGTAACCAACCCCCAAACTATGAATTTTTGTTTTCAAAAGACCAAAATAGAGTTATATTCAAAAACGGCTTTTGACTTTCCAAAAGGTTGCCCCGCAACCTATTTTCTTAAAAACCCTATCTCGAGGGATTTTTCTAAATCCTAAGTTTAATATTTGGATAACACTTAGTTTTAGGTGACCTAACTCACCTTAATCAAGTTAGGTGGCGACTCCTATTTTTCTAAAATAAACCCTTAATCAAATCAATTTCAAGTTCAAACCTAGTCGCACTCATCCTTCTAGGAGGATGAGTTATAATGACAGAGTTTCGTATTTTTTCTCGAGCGAAAAGGACTTGGTTAAAAACCGAGGTGCGACAGCTAGCGACTCTGCTGGGGACAATTAGAGGGTTAGGCCATTGACATGTCTTTTCACCCTTCACTCACCCAGAATCTTCGGTTGCTTTGTCCAGTTTTATCCACTTTTCAAAATTCTTCTAAGTTTCCAAAACAAACATTATTTTCCAAAATGATTTTCAAACAAGTGTTATCAATTGCACTCATTGCTTACATTCATGCTCTTGTATCGACCCTCCATTTTATTTTGCATCGAGTTTTTCGAAAAGATACGAAATCCTTACATTTTTTTTGTAGGTGGATCTGTATTCACATTTCATTTTATGTCATAATTAACTGTCATGTATGTAATGAATGAATAGGATGTGATGTGTGTGTGTTGGGTCATTTCCTCCATTTTTTACAAAATTCCACACACACTTGGTGCGCTCACTTGGATTTGCATCTCCACATAATTACCTAGTTACTACCCTTCTAGATAGAAGGGAGAATAGTTTATTGATTGTGGGTGGATGCTATGTCAGTTTCTCAGCCTACGGTTTCTTGCAAGTTACCTCGCTCGAACCACCAACCAAAGATGGAGTTCAACTTTTTCAGGGGTGGATGCCGGATGTTTGAAGGTTCAAAAATCGAGCCTTTTAGGAAGCATTAGTAAACCCCTAACCTCATGCTCATGTAGCACCCTATGAATAGCCGAACCTCTGCCGGATTTAGAACACACGAGTCAATTTTAAAACCAAGGAAGAAATGGGGACCGCTTTACTTTCTCTTATATTCTGTTCAATTCATGCTGTTATGCTGCTTAATTTTTGTCATCTTTACGCACTATAACTACTCATGCATCTATATTCATTTCAAGAAAAGAGTTCCCAAAGCAACTCAGGTTATTGCATCTTCATGCATCTGATAAACCCCCCAAAGAAAGGCCCAAAGACCTTTTTGCTCAAATCAAGCCAACCAAAACTCCTATGGGTACCAAGTGACCTAAGGATTCATGGCATGCATCAAAGTCATCTCATAAAAAGGGGCCCTAATCCCTCTTCGCTTGTGGAGATAGGGCTACCAAGAAGACACAGGGGCAATTCAAAATCAAGGTCTCACTGACCTCCATCCAAGAAGGCGAATCCGAAGACTTAAGAGTAGTTTAAGATTTCAGATGTAAAGATAGAATAGGCGGAAGTCCCAAAGAAAATGTTCCCCCTCCCTGTTTCAATGTACTTCTAAAAATTCTAAGTACAAAGGAAATTTATTTTAATAAAAGTGTTATTTTTGTTGAATGAATGAATGTATGAATGAATGGCTACAGGTACAGGTATGCTATTGCATAACAGGGGCAAGACCCTATCTCCAAAACTTGAGCCAAAGCATCATACATAGTCCCCCTCAAAGGGCAGGGGCATCCTGCTTGACCCCTCTTTCTTATCGAAATCAATAAAATTTTAAAAAATTAACCTTTGAGTTCTTCAGTGAGAAACGAGCTTTCCAGCAAGAATTCGACAGCAATGTCGACTTCTGGTATGCACCCGACCTCCCTTGAGACTTTCCTAGCAAAACCCGATGTAAATCTCTTGAAACCCCCAAGTCAAAGTTCCCCGATAGCCCGGAATAATCAAAACCCACAATACAAAACGCGAACCTACTCTGTTTTAAAACCCACGGCCTGGCGTATGTAGCAGATTCACCAGAAAGAAAATCTAACTGGCGCATGTGCTATATGCGCCAGGGTTATTTTAGACAAGACGCATGTGCTACATGCGTTCGGCTCTTCAGCTTCCCACCAAAACCAACTTTCAATCCTCCAAGTGTCAAAAATCATTTTTGAGGCTTTCTAAAGCCAAAAATCAAGCTTTCAAATATTTATTTTCAAAAAACAAGTGTTCTAGGCCGAACTTCGTCAAACCGGAATTTTCAAAACTAGGACCCTGAACAAAATTTCCAAAGCTCTAAGTTTTTCAAGATTCAAAGTTTTCCAGAAAAGCGGCTCACAAGTAGTCCAAAACTTTCCAAACTTGCCAAGTTTTCATCACTAAAAATGGATTCTTACTTTATTATTTTTCTACCTTCGATAAGTAAAGACAGAAAAAGAGGGGCAGCTATAAGCACCCCGTTTTTGCCCGCTTGGCAATCTACGACCTTACCAGATCTAGTTTTCAAACGTTACAACTCATACGAGCCTGAGACAGCTTCTTCAAATTCCAATCCAATCAGTTGGTCATTTCTCTGGCTTACAAAGCCCAATTGAAACTGTAAAGACTATTATGTCCCTAGGCATTCCAAACAGCTTTCCGAGACCCGGCAGTCTCGATAACCAATGCCATCCAGGTAACTTCCCGAGATTGGAAATCTCGGGGACCAACACCTTATCAAGTTTCAAATGGTTCACTTCTAGTGCTTGCTAGCCCGCCAATGTAGAATGTCTATTATTTGGTAGTTCTATGAGATCAGGCGTTCTCAAGGACCAACACCACCCTTACAGGTAGCTTTCTGAGACCAAGCGTTCTCAGAAACCAACACTATGCTATAGGTAGTTCTCTAAGACCGAGCGGTCTTAGGGACCAACACTGCACAGGTAACTTTCCAAGATCGAGTGGTCTCGGAAACCAACATCTGGGTCAACAACGGCGCCTGCTAGCCCGACTTGGACAAAAATGGCCAAACTTGCCCCTTGGGCCTCTAGGCAAGTCTTGAAAAAGTTCAAAATCCCTCAAGACGGTAAGTTCACCTTTCCAAATTAATCCCAAACAGTTAGGCGTACTTAACACTCCATCCTATCCAACTCTGGTTCCATTCTGGTCAACTTCGGTCAAAATAACCGTTTTAGCCCTAAATGCCCCAGCACATTACAAATCCCACAAAACAATGAAAAACTGTTCCAGGACCATCCCCAACACAACACTCCAACCCATCTTGACCTTTTTCAATTGAGCCCGGTCAAAATGACCATTTTACCCCTGTCGACCCAAACGCGCCCCAAAACTACACCGGTCTTAGGGTATTGAATGGCGGGTCTTATCATACACCCATGTTTAACCTAAGGTGGACCTCACAACTCCAAACACTCTCGACTTAACGAAAGTCGCCTTGGAGCATCTCACAAACTCTTCGCCAGGGTTGTCTTTTATCTCGATTCCCTGGTAATAACGCACTGTCAAACGACTTGAGAAATGTGTAAACCAATGAATTCCCGAAAGCTCGTCCATAGGTCTTTCCATTGATATGACTCGATCGAATGGATCACTTCCCGAAGCCCTTCATCGCATGGTTAAAAAACTGTCACTTTCAGTAACCCTTAGAGTGTCTCACAGACGCTTCACCAAGATTGACTTTTTCTCCAATTCCCTGATTATAACGCATTATTAAACGACTTGAGAAATGAGTAAATTAGAGAATTTCCGAAAGTGTTTCCAGAGTACTTTCCATTGATACAGTCCGATCAGAGAGATCGCTTTTTGAAGGCTTCGATCATATGGTCCATAAACGGCTACTTTTGAACACCTGCGAAGCGTATCACAGACGCTCTGTAAAAATGTATTTTTGTGCACACTTCTCGAGATAATATCTCATACTTCTAAACACCTTTTAAGCTTTCTAAAAACTCAAAAGTTCATGAGAAACCTAAGGAAAACACCATGAATGCGATCGATTTTCCCGAATCCTTCTTGGTTGGCATAATTATCAAGGCAAAGTTTGAACGAACACTCCCTGTGGCAGAACATATGCTACATGCGCCTAGATTTTGATCAGATCGATCAAACTTCCCTTAGCCCTTAAGATTTAGCCAGTACATTGTGTGCCACGTGGCATCTTGCCAATTGAACAGTATTGGTGCATGTGGCACATGCGCCAGGGAAAATTTTACCCAAGCGCATGTCCTATATGTGCCAGGTCTCCCCAGATTGCCTATAAATATAGGCCTCCCCCTTTACGTATCCAAGAATCAAAATTGATAGTGAAGCTCTGCTAAAACTGTTCCAGAACCTTGAATTTCTATATATATTCCCCACTCCTAACACTTAGGCTAGATTCCAGCTCCCTCTAACTTATACACTACATCTATATAGCCTTCAATGCTATAGAATATCTCATTCCAACCCCTTCAAGTTAAGGCATCCATGGAAGTTTGAAAGTGTTTAAAGGCAAAATGTAGTATTCCCTTTACATTTTTGCAATCCCCACTTCTCTCTTCTCCCTCTTAGCTTACTTAGACTATTCTCCATTTTAATCCCTATCTTCTACCCCGCTTTCTTGCATGCTTAAAGTAAGGAAGCTTTTAGTTCATGCCTAGAGGAAAGTTTGTGAGTGCCACCGTGTAGGGAACTTCTCACAAACCTACTTTAAGATGGTATGACCTTACAACACCTTGCTATGTGGTGAAGTCTCTCGCCTTGTATGATTTCATGACCCTTTTGCATATAATTATCTTGTTCATGTTTTGCATGCTTGGCTTTATTTTCATTTTTCTAAAGCTTTAACTATTTCTATTTCTATGGCATTCTCAAGTTTCATATTCAAATGTTTTCCTAAAAATGGTCCTAGAGTTGGTTCCTTGAAGCCTAGGTTAAACCCTCAATATCTACCCCTTAGAAAACCCTCTTTAAGTCCCTTGACTTCATTTTGCAACCCTACATTTCATTGCTTTTTAAAATTGCATTAAAATGGCTTTCAAACCCCCTTCTTCTATGTTGATTCTCAAGGGCTTTACTCTCTTGAATTTTATGGTTGAAATGATCCCTTGAAACCCTTTCTTGAGTGGCCTCCCTATTACCTTGACCATATGAATCCTAGTTCATTAGAGTGTGCTCTATTCTCTTTAAAATTGCTTTCAAAACTATTCACTTCGAAAAGGATTTTCAAAATTGCACTCTCTCCAACTTGCACAAAATCATTTCCCTAAACCATCATTTTCACCTTGATTTTTAGAAGTTTTGCTCTCTTGAATATTGTGGTTGAAATGGTCTCATGGAGTCCTCTTTGGAGTAATTTCCTTTAAATCAACCATATGAACCCAAATTTTTAGAGTGATCTTCAACTTGTTAAAAGTGGTTTTCTAAAACCTCCTTCCTAAAGTCAATTTTCAAAAGGTCATTCTCTTTAATTTTAAAGTCTTCAAAACTATCTATTCAATATTGATTTTCACAAGTTTTGCTCTTTTGAGCTTGTGGATGAAATGGTTTCAAAGTAATCCTCTCTTGAGTGGTTTCCAAACATTAACCATAAGACCCCAACACTCACTTGAGTGGCTTTCATAAAAAGGCCTTCAAAACATTCTTTTAAATTTCATGCATAAAACCACTTTTCCCTAACCGCTATGTCAAAACCCTAGTCCAAAACTCCTTTTCAAAACCACCCTTCAACCCTAGGTTAACTTGACCTTAGGTCAACCAAACCCTAGGTTAACCTAATCCAAGTTAGTTAACCTTAGGTTACCTTAACCCTAAATTAGCCTGACCTTAGTTAGTTAACCCTAGGTCATCTTAACCCTATGCTAGCCTAACCCTAGTTAGCAAACCTTAGGTTAACCTAACCCAAGTTAGTTAACTTTAGGTCAACCCAAGTTAGTAGACTTCAAGGCTCCAATTCGAAGACTCCTTTTCAAATAATCTTTCAACTCAAAAACCATTTTCATAAAATACTTCCAAAACCTCCTAGTCTCTTGAGATATCAAAAATCAAACTCAAAATCTTTTCAAATACTTCCATACTCGATCTTCAAAATGCTCCTAAGAAGTTCTCATAAACTTATCCCAATGGCTAGACACTTAACATTTTTCAAAGACTATTTTTGAAATATTTCCAAAAATTTACAACCCTAAAACGTCCCCAACCTTTTATGGTTAAGGGATTCTCTAGAAAGTGACACATTAAGTACAACCTTCAAGGTTGTCCATATTAGGGTTCCAAAACCCTAAGTGTTTTCAAAAGCTACTTTCAAAAATGATTTTTAAAAGTCACGTCCTTGAAGTAACCTTATGCTTTACATGGGTGAGGTGGTTCAAGGGATGTGATATATCAAGTAGGGTTCTATAACCCTAAAGCTATAAAAACCCAAGGGAAGTCTCTAGCTCCTTTTTCAAAAATATTTTTAAAAGTCATAGTCTTAAAGGAGTTTAGCTATTCATTAACTAACCTTTCAAAGGTGATGAAATATTCAACCTACCTTTCATAAAGGTGCATGAAAACTATTTTCAAAAATCATTTCAATACAAGTTCAGAAGAGCTCTTGTGAGTCCAAATCTAATTTTCAAGTCTATAACCAAATTTTTGAAACTTTCAAAATTCTTTTGAGTTATGTTCAAAAAATATTTCAAAACACTTCAAATATCTCAAATCCTATTTCAAAGGCATTTTTCTAAAACTCTCAAGTTTCCTTTTCTCAAAGACCACAAAGTGTCTTCAAATCTTTTCAAATACCTCAATGTGTCTTCAAAACATTCCAAAGGCCTAAGTGCCTCTTTTCTATTAGGTTCTTGCCCGAACTATGAATGACTTGATTCTCGCCAAATGAGATATGTAGGCAACATAAAATGGTTTGGTCATAACTTTTATCTCTACTCAAATCCCTTTTTTTTTAAATTTCTATCAATTCAAAGTTTCTATCTCAAATCCTTTCAAAACTCCCATATTTTCAAACGTCTTTTTAATAACATGCATCAGGCATCATTCATCTAAAAAGTGATGACCAAACCCTATTTTCAAAACTCTAAAGTGGATAATAAGTGGATAATAATAACTAGCTATTTAAATGAGTGAATTAAGGGTGATTAGACATGTAGGTCCCGAAAGGATGGGATAGGGTAATGATCTCAATATATCTTCTCTATATGTAACCAACCCCTGGACTATGGATTTCTATTTTTAAAAGACCAAAATGGAGTTATATTCAAAAAGGACTTTCGACTTTCCAAAAGGTTGCCTAGCAACCTATTTTCTTGAAAACCCTCTCTCGAGGGAGTTTTCTAAAACCTAAGTTTAATCTTCGAATTACATTTAGTTTTAGGTGACCTAACTCACCTTGATTAAGTTAGGTGGCGATTTCTATTTTTCTAAAATAAGCCCTTAATCAAATCAATTTTAAGTTCAAACCTAGTTGCAATTGTCCTTCTAGGAAGATGAGTTTTAATTACGGAGTTCCATGCTTTTTCTGAAGTGGAAAGGACTTGGTTAAAAACTGAGGCACGACAAGGAGCTTATTATGATTAAAGAAATTCAAAAGATTTCCAAGAAATAAAAATCAAGCCAAACAAAAAATTTCAAAAAAAGATGGAGCCAAAGAGGAAAGTGACAAAAAAGATTTAATTATTTGCTACGAATGCAAAAATCCAGGCCATGTCAAACCCAATTGTCCTCAACTCAAAAGATCAAAAAAGAAGGACAAAAAGAAAACCATGATAGCGGTTTAGGGAGAAAGTGATGATAATAGTTCTGAAAAAGAAAAAAATGATAATGAAGTTGCTAACCTATGCTTAATGGTAAAATAAAAAGATAAGGTATGTTACTCTATTAATGTTATATGGTAGAGAAAAGAAAACTTGAATATATATATGTGTGTGTGTATATATTTTTTATTATTTAACAAAAATTGTGACATGCTTTGAAATGTTTTGAAAGTTATACATATGAATTTACTTATACTTGATTTGAAATATATACTTGATTACATTTTTTTTTCTCATGCATTTCTTGATATTGAAAGGGAAAAAAATATAAAATGGTGTGATTTATAAAGCATGTTTGGTATTGAATTGAATATGTCTTGTATGTATGATATACATTGAATATATTTTATTGATGACAAAAGAAAATATATATAGTTATATTCTATGAAATTTTATCAATTTTATTCATAATTATTTTTTGATGATAACAAAGGGGGAGAAATATATTGATTGATATTTAATTCTATAATATATAAGTGTGCATTAGTTGCGGGGGAGTTTGGATTATAAATCTCTCTATTTTATTATTTCTTCATCAAACTTGAAATATTTATGGAAACATTTATTTTACTTGAATTGATTTTATAAGTTAAATAAATTAAAGGTCGTCATCATAAAAAAGGGAGAGATTATTAGCCCTAAATTTATTCAAATAGAATTTTATATATAATTTTGATGATAACTTACTTTGATTTATAAATGTTTTCTTGATTAAATATATTCAACGCTTTTAATCTTTGGTCTAGTTGGTCTAATAAAGTTTTGCAGGATTATTAAGCACTTGAAAGAGAGATCAAGTCTTGAAAAGTTATATATAAATCCTTGAGAATCATGTTTTAAGGAAACTTAATTTAAGAAAGAAAATTAGAAGACATAATTTTCTTCTAAGATTGCAAATTCGATGAAACTATATCCTATAATACAGTCATAGTATTTTGCCCATATCTTTCTATCCAATCGTTGAATTGATCTGATTCTTATGGCATTAGAAACAAGACTCAAATGTCTAATTACGGTATTTTATGATGTTTTATGAAGTTTGTATGAAGAGAACGTTTTGTGGGACGAAAATGACCTGAAATGTGACTTATTGGATTTGAAATTCAAAATATGACAATTTGGAGACAATCATGATTATTTGATCATATCTTTTGATCCAGAAGTCCAAATAATCTGATTCTTGAAATTATGAAAAGCTAACATCCATATATACATTTGATATGTTATATGAATTTTTAAATTCAAACATTATCTGGGTGAAATACAATGTGAAAAAAGACTTAGTGTAGTAGAAACTCAAAGATGACATCCTGGAGATAGTCTAAGTATTTCACTCATATCTTTGGACTCTGATATTCAAATGTTTTGATTCTTGAAGATGTGGAAAGATAATGTCCATATCTACATTTCATATATTATAGAGATTTTCGAACTCAAATATTTGCTACATGAAAAAGCCGATGCAAGCTGACATAATTGTGCCAAAATTCAACTATGCTAGGTGGACCACAGCTTGAGTAATTTGATCATAACTTTTGACCTGGCTATTGGATTGACTTGATGCTTGAGATTCTGAAAAAATGACTTACATGTCTACAACTTTTTTCTTATAGTCATGTTTAAATTCGAACGTTATCAAAGAGAAAATCGAGGTGGAAGTAAAGACATATGATTAGAAATTTAAAAATTTGTCTGGCAGCAAGTAGCTCAATAGGAAGAAATGTCTTCAATACTCTCCGACAGCTATAAACTCATTTGAAAGCTACAAATCATCCTCATATCTTCATCTATAAATAGAGATACACTTGAGGAACAAAAAAAACAAGAACAAGAACAACAAGAGTTTATGCATCAAAGTATTATTCATCCTATAAAGTCTTTAAGAACGTTCATCGTATTTTATCTTGTAATGTTTTGAGAGCTTTATTGACATATTCATTCTTTGAGAGAATTTATTTGTAAGCAAGAGTAGTTGTACTTTTGTTTTTTCTTCTTGCTAAGAAAAATAGCTAGAGGTTAAGTGTGACTAGCATCTGTATAAAAACTAGTTGGAGTAAGGAGTGGTGTGACTAGTATCTGTAAAAATAAAATAAAATTAGTTGTAAAGGAGGACTAGTGCTTAGGATAAAAGACTAGTGGCTGTATCTATGGTTTAGATATAGTAGAGAAAAATCTCAAGGAAGGAGCCATGGGGAGCGGATGTAGACTTTGAAGTTGAAGTCGAACCACAATAAATCTTAGTGTCGTATTCTGTTCTCTCTATCTCCTTTACTTCATAGTTTGAATTGCTTACATTTATTTACAAAATATTATTGGTTGATTAATATTTGTTTAAATATTTAGTTATAATTTTTAAATCTAAAAATATTTGTTGAATTATTGTTTAAACTCAATACATCCCCCTCTTGGAATGCCACCTGGACTAACAAAAGCCCCATTTCATCAATCAATTCCAATGTCTTATAAGACGACCTAATTTCAATGTAACAATTAGTGCAACTGCAATATATAACTATCCAAATATTTCATCATGCATATATAAATTGTAGATACAACCTTACAAACAGATGAGCCCACGTATGTATAAAAAAACCATCATCATGAATGTTAGGATCTCACATGTTTGGTTTAAAATCTCATACCTTAACCCGAAGAGCAGAGCAAGAATACATTAGAAAGATCAATTCATGGGAAGTACCATCATCTACCATTAAATGTTGTTGATTAGAGAAAAAGAAAGAGATGAAAAAATGAAAGAAAAACCAAAAGCCATCGTTCCAAAATCATAAGCAAAACAGGAAAGGAAACTGAGAAATCTCAAAAACCAAAAACCAACCAAAGCAACAATCGAGAGAAATAAAGACAAGGAGGGAGAAAGAGAGAGAGCAGACCTCTGCCATTAACATTCACTGTGCTTTGTAATTTGGCAAAGATCAATGTGTGCGTTGCAGTTGAACAGAACGTCGTTGACCAGATGAAAGAGGGAGAGAAATCAATACATTGAAAGAACTCCTCATCAGAGACACCACGACCAGATCATTCAATGCTACTGATTAGAGGCAAAACAACAGACTTCAAATGAAAAGAAAGTACTAAAAGCCATCGTTTCCGAACCAAAAGCAAAACCCAAAAAAAAAAAAAACTTAAAAGAAGCAAAATCGAAAGCCAAATAAAGATGGAAAAGATCCCAAGTAATAGAACAAAAGTGAACAAATAAAAGTTAGAGCTCAGAGAGAAACATTAAAATAAATAGATAAAATAACATAAAATAAAAAAATTATAGAGAGAACACTTGGACCTTTTGAACCCTAACAGCCACTGCCATCAAACTTTGACCCAGTTCAAAAAATCGAACAATAGAAGAACATATGCTTTCGATCCCTTTGTGATAGCAAGAGACCCAAAAAACACAGTTTCTCAAGAGCAAGTATGTGTTTTCTCAAGAGCAAATAGCCATGACTATCCAAATAAATGAACATGTGAGGCAAGCGAGTTTGAACAATAGAAGAGAGAGAGAGAGAGAGAGAGAGAGAGAGAGAGAGAGAGAGAGAGAGAGAGAGAGAGAGAGAGAAATCCCAAAAAAAACCCCCAAGTTCAACAAACTTATAAACATATCAAAGAAACTATTAAAAAATAAACTCCAAATTTAGCAAACTTATAAACCAATCAAAGAAGTTCTTCATAAAAACATAGCATTGATTTCACAAAAAAACACCACCTTTACCAGGACTTCAATAACAAAACCCCTAATTTTTCCAATACCCTACCCTACCCCACGCATCTGCCCCCCCCCCCCCCCCCCCCCCCCCCCCCCCCCCCCCCCCCCCCCCCCCCCCCCCCCCCGGGGCCCAAAAAAAAGTGCCAAAGGCGCAACTTCTCAACCTATAATCAACTTAGCAAACGACCCAATTCCAACACTAGAGTAGAGCAATCCAAAGTATCAACACTTCACATTTCAAGAAAACGAACTCCAATAAATCCCAAAGAAAGACAATTGAACCAAGAAAATCACACATGTAGATACACATGTATTGACAGAGAAAAAGTAAAAATAGATATTGAGAGAGAGAGAGAGAGAGAGAGAGAGAGACCTTGGTTGTTGAGGTTGATATCACTGCGTAGCCCTTGTCCATGGAGTTGTCGAAAATTTCAGAGAGGAATGATCGAAGAAGAGATAGAAAGAAGAGGAGAAAGTGTATGTATCTGTAAGTAAACCAAATGGCTGATATTGCATGCCCAACAACTGAGAAGCCAGTTGTAGGTAAGAAAGGACGGGTGAAAGTCACAAGAAAGCGCCACCACAGCTTAGGAAAAAAGGAAATAATAAGGGGCAAAAATGGAACCACACTGTGCAGAGCACATGAACCCAAGAGCCAACTAAGTAGCGGAAATTTTAGAGAACTTAAGGGCAAAACTATCCAAAAGACTACAAAAAGCAGGGGCAGAACCATCCGAAATTAGCAAAAAGCTAAACAAAAATTTTACTTTTCACTTGCTGTTTTTGTATAGTAGATATCTATACTATACTGTATGCAAATGTAGTGGGAGCCTCAAAAATTCAATCCATATTTTTCTAAAAATCCTAATTAATTGTGATGCCATGTGGCACACCAAACTCTTTTAACCAATTAGG
Source organism: Euryodendron excelsum (assembly GCA_033060915.1). Lineage (NCBI taxonomy): Eukaryota > Viridiplantae > Streptophyta > Magnoliopsida > Ericales > Pentaphylacaceae > Euryodendron > Euryodendron excelsum. Next base: position 21,662,567 of record CM065377.1, on the reverse strand, counting down.
CTCTTCTCTTCCTCTCCTATAAGAGAAAGTAAAAAAATTTAAAAATAATTAAACAAAAAATCATTCAAATAAAATAAATTAAAGGATGAAATTCAAACTCGGAAATACATAAAAAATAATTAAAGAAAAGAACTTAATTGTTAGCAAAATTATTGGTTGCCACGTGGCATAACTACTCATTTTAAACCTCTCAAAACCCAAAAATCTCCTATTATTCCATTAAATAATATCAATTCTAAAATATCTCTCAATACCCAAAATCTCTCTTTAATTAGCATTCCTAAGAGCTCTCTAATACGCTAACAAATCATTTCCTAAAATGTCTGCCTAATTCCTAACCATCATTGATTGGTTAGGAATTCATATCCTACAATATTCATTCCTAATACAATAAAAAAAACATCATCCTCGACTAAAATCTCTCCCATGATTAAAAAGACTTCATGTTTCTAAAATCTCTTCCCATCATTTTTTCTTTAAATTAAGACCCTAAAAGTTTTCAAAATGTACAACCTCGAGAAGCTTTGTTCAATTGTTGGCCTTTTGCCACCACCGTCTCCTAGAAGACATTAGCTTCCCCGTCTTCACCGTCCATCACTATTATTTTTTGGATAAGCTTTAGTTTGTGCTTTTATGTATTTATTATTTTATAAAAATAATATGAAAGTAGGGTTTTTATAATTTGAGGTATTTCTCCAATTTTTTTTTCATTTCATTCTAGATATCATGGATTTGTGTGTTTTATATCCTTCACCGTTACCTTTCAGATTCATAGCATGGTGAGACATTCTTTTTGTCATAATACTTTTTTGTTTATTTTTTGAATACTATTATAGTCATGGACACATCACCATGATCATTAAAACTCATCTAAATGGAGGACTTTGCACAAACCTAATGGAAGCCAGTTATGTAAAAGGAGGCCAAAAACCGTTGATTCAAGGATACTTTCAAGAATCAATACATGCTATCATGGAAGGAAAATTGTTGTGTATAGGTTTCATAAAATTTCAACATATAGTATTGGAAGGAAAATTTTGTACGAGTTGGGAACGTGACTTCCTAATTTTTTGATCTTTTTGATAGAAGTATGTCCATTTTTTGCTTTCACCTAATTTCATTGATCTTAGTTGGATACCAGAGAGCTGCAGCGTAATTCACTCCCACAAGCTTGCCATTACATTGTCCTGCAGGTTATGATGGTCGTTCATGATTACCCATTTCAAATATTTCTAACATCAAGAGTTGCAAACTCCATGTCAAAGGCTCCAATATGAAACATGAATTGTATACGTTATTGAGTTGTGTACATGATTTGAAGACATGTCCTAGAATGATCATTAAGTTTTAGGGGTCTACCTGCACATGATAGCCTTTTGTCGCGCCTAGATTTTTTGCACTCGAGGAATATACACATAAGACGAAAAAATACTGTACTCTCTCATTAGAACTCATCCTCCTAGAAGAATGAGTGCGATTAGGTTTGAATTGAAAATTTAATTTGAATAAAAGGCTTTTGGAAAACAATTTGGAGTCACTACCTAACTTGATTAAGGTAAGTTAGGTCACATAAAAACTAAGCACAATCCGAAGATTACACTTAGGGTTTTTGAAAATGATTTTTGCAAATACTTCTTCAAGAAAGGGTTTTTAAGAAAAGAAGTTGTTTGGCAACCTTTGGACAAATATTTAAGCCCTTTTTTGAAAATAACTCCATTTTGGTCTTTGAAAACAGTGATTCTAGGTTCGGAGGTTGTTTACGTGTAGGGAAGTCGCACTAAGCCATCACCCTACCCCGCCCTTGCGGTACCTACATGTCTAGTCACCCTAGATCCACTCATTAGAGTTTTCGATTAATATGTGAAAACTACCCACTTTAGAAAAAAAACTTTTAAAAGAAATGATGCATGATATGCAAATGCAAGAAAAAGAATAGATTTGAAAAGAACTTGATTTGACTTTGGAAGAAAGTTTTAGAAATAGAGATTTGAAAATAGATTTTTGGAATTAGAAACTTGAAATAGATTATGGAATTGGAAATTTGGAAAAGGTTATAGAATTGGAGATTTGAAAAAGGTTATAGAATTGGAGATTTGAAAAAAGTTAAGGAATTGGAGATTTGAGAAAAAAAGTTATGGAATTGGAGATTTGAGAAAAAGTTATGACCACACCCATGAGGGTTGCCTACGTATCCTTTTTAAGAAATTAGACCAGTCGTAGTTCAAACAAGAGTCCGATTAAAAATAGAAGATTTGATTTGAAAAAGAGTTGAAGTTGGAATTTGGATTGGAAGATTAGGAAATTGAACTTTGATTTGGAATTGACTTGGAAGATTTGAAATGATTGGTTTTCGAAAGCTTGGTTTTAGGAAACTTAGACTCAGGAAAGATTTGAGGTTCAAGAAAGATTGGACTTGACTAGGAAGGATTTTCGAAAAGATTTGACTCGAATATTGGACTTGGAAGATTAGGGAAGTTGGAATTTAAGAAAGATTGGATTTAGGAAAGGTTTGAATTAGGAAATGTTTTGAAATAGGAAAGGTTTCGTTTTAGGAAAGTTTCAAATTATGAAAGTTTTGAATTAGGAAAGTTTCAAATTAGGAAAGAATTAAAATTGGAAAGTTTTAAAATAGGAAATTTTTGAAATTGGAAAGTTTCCTTTTTAAGAAAGAGTTGATTTTTGAAAAGATTTGAATTAGGAAAAGTTTGATTTAAGAAAGATTTAGAATTTAAAAAGTTTTAACTTAAGAAAGTTTTGAATTTTGAAAGTTTATAATTTTGGAAAGATTTGAAATTTAAGAAAGTTTAGAATTTTAGAAAGATTCAAAATTTGAGCTTTAGAAATACTTAAAATTAGGAAAGATTTGAGTTTAAGAAAGATTTGAAAATTTAGATTTGGAAAGTTGAAATTTTGAAAGGTATGAAATTAGAAAAGATTTAGACTTAGGAAAGATTTGAAAGTTTAAGTTTTGGAAACTCAAGGTTTAGGAAAGGTATGAAATTAGGAAGGATTTGGATTAGGAAAGATTTAGGTTCCGATTTCCTAAAACAAAATATTGGATTTTGTTTCTAAAAATGGAGGATTGGATCTAGTTTCCTGAATGGAGAGATTGGATTTGGTTTCCTAAAGGGAAGATTGGATTTGACATGGAATTGGAAAGATGAAGTTTTGAAAATCTTAGATCTTGGGGTAGAAAATAGGTTTTGAAAATATATGGTTTTGATATAGAAAATAGGATTTCAAAACCTAAAGTTTGAGGCCAAAAATAGGAAATTGCAAATTATGTTTTTGGAAAGAAAAATTAGGGTTTCCTAACTATGGCTCTAGGGTTTAACTTGGACTTCAAGAAAAGAGATTTTGGAAAGTAGAACTTTTAGAAAGGAAGATTTTTTAAAAGAGATATAAAAAAGGAGTTTTTAGAAAGTATGCTTGAAAAGAGAGTTTTTTGGAAAGGGATTTTTAAAAAGAGTTTTCAGGAAAGAAACTTAGGGAGTGTTTCTAGAAAGTGAGCTTTGAAGAGAGCTTTTTTGGAAAGGAGTTTGAAAATGTGTTTTGGAAAATAGATTTTTTGAAGGGAGTTTTTAAAAAGCAATTTTAGAAAAGAGATTGGAGAGAGTTTTTAGAAAGTATGTTGCAAAAGAGATTTTAAAAGAGGTTTTGGAGAGGATTTAAAAAGGGGTTTTGGAAAGTAAGTTTGAAAAGAGATTTAAAAAGGGGTTTTGGAAAGTAAGTTTGAAAAGAGATTTAAAAAGGTTTTGAATGTGGACTTTTGTAAACCTCTAAAAATATCTCACTTTCCTAAAACGATTCTAATCATAAGAAAGTTAGAACCATTCTAAGATTGTGGTTTTGAAAACAACAAGGATTTAAAAATATGGACCATATTGGTCACTTTAAAGGTAACACTTTCCTAAAGCAACCCTAACCATAAAAAGACTAGAGTCACCTTATGATTGTGACTTTGAAAATAAGTTTTGAAGAAGAAAATTTAATACAAGTTTTGAAAACGGTTTTGATGCAAGTTTTGAAAATAAATTTTGGAGAGATGTATGATCATGATATGCACAATGCATGTTGGGGTCGTGAACATACAAGGTTAAAGGTTTCACCACATAATTAAAGGGGCCGAACCCACGTGGTCTTCGATTAGACTAAGAGAAAGCCCCCAGCACGGTGACTTTCAATAGCCTAATCCTATACATGAACCAGGGAGTCCCTTGTTTCAAGCGTACAAGAAGGGGGGGGGGGATAGAAGATGGGGGATTAAATAGAAGAAAACCTAAGTAGGTTAGGAAAGAGAAGAAAAGGGGGGGAGGGGGGGGGGGATTTGCGTAAACTTAAATAGGAAACCTATCTTGCATTTTCTTTTATTTTCTTTGCTTTATTCGCTTCGCTTTTTTCGCTTTGCTTTGGTCTTCGTCTTGATCTTCAATAGTTTGTTCTGATCTTCGAGAGCTTTGGAGTTGCAGCGCTTCAAGTCTTCAATGGAGACTTCGGAGGCTAGTATATCAGTGTATATAAGTGTATGTGAGTGTATGAGAGCTAAGGTTTGGTGTATAGAGGCTAGGATTTGGAAAACCTAAAGAAAACTAGGGTTTGGAGAGGCTTCGAGCTCTGTGTATCGAAGAGGAGAGTTTTTAGCCTAAGTTGGCGGACCTCTTTCACGCTGCAGGAGGCTCTGTATTTATAGACAGAGGATTGACTTGGCGCCATATAAAATTTCCTTCTAGCGCCACTAGGAGTGGCACTAGGCTAAAATTTGGCTTAGCGCCACTAGCACTTAGGAAAGTTTTAAGGTCGGCAAACAACGTATCTTCAGAAGATTTGGGCGCCTGTACTAGTGACTATCATGCAATTTTTAGCCTAGCTTCACTAGGAGTGACTCCGAAAGGTTCGGGAATGATTTGAAGGGTCGAGAATGGCCCAGAGGGACGAAAAGGTACATGAACCCTTAGAACAGTGTCTCAGGGGTAGTAGACTTGAAAAATAATAACAGGATGTGTTGGAAGGGTTGACCAGGCCATTAGGGGTAAAACAATCAATCGAGACGGAAAGCTGCCGAGATGGACTCGGAATATCCAGGAAGAAGACTCGAGACTTGGAAACATTAGCTAAAATGTTTCAGGAGGTTGCCGGTTTGATACCCAAATCTAGTGTGGTTGGAAAAAGTGACCAACCCACCAAGGTCAAAACGGTCATTTTGCACCAGGTTTGCCGAAACTGATTCGGAATGACTTAGAAGTGTATTAGAAAGCCAGGGATACTATTAGAGACATCCCCGGGAGGTTACCGATTTGATATCCAGAGCCAGTATGGTTTCCGGGGCGCTCAGATGCTTAGGGGCAAAATGGTTATCTTGATTGGAATGTCTCAGAATTGGCCCAAAACTGACTAGAAGGCACCTAATCATGCCGGATTGTCTTTAGGACAATCTTGGAAGGGTGGATTTACCGTTCTGAGGACTTAGGTACTTTATCGAGAAACGTGCCGAAAATGGCCCTAGGGGCAGTTTGGTCATTTTTTTACCAGAGTGGGCTAGCAGGCACTGGTGTTGACCCAGGTTTTGAGCGTTTCCGTCACTCTGACGGTGGTCCCGTGACATAAGGGTTTGTTGGCAATTTCCTATATCAACCTGTTTGTGAGTGTTTCTGCCACTCTCACGGTTACGATGTTTACGATTATTTCCGTTACTCTAATGGGTCGTGATCATTCCAGAGAATGCCTGATCTTGAGAAGTTGCTAGGTGGACTTAGCACCTAAGGAATCAACTTTCTCGAAAGGCTTGTCAAAATGGATATTTCTTCATTAGCGGGCTAGCAAGTGCCAAAGGTGGACTGTTCTACTATCTCGGGGACTCGGGGTCTCGTCCCGGTTGACGGGTTTGAAGGGACTTACCGTTCTGAAGAGTTCTCTCGAAAAACGTGCAGGACGGGATAGACTTATTGCCTTGAGGAATCAACTATCTAGAAAAACATGTCGGAGTGTATTTGGAATTGGACTGGAATTGGATTTGAACTGGAATTAAGATTGAAAAGGGGACTTATCGTCTTCGAGAAGACGTGCCCACTGGAATTAGACTGAACAATGCCCCAAGGGCACTTTGGTCATTTTACCTCTATTGGGCCCACGAAATGATCGATTGACTGGATTATATTTAGAAAGCTGATTTAAATTGGAATATGTCTATATTGACTTGAATACAAGTCTGGACGGACTGGAGACTGTTGAGCAGACAAAAATGGGGTGCTTACACCTTTCATGGTAAATCTTTATTTTATTTATCAATGTAGTTCTAATCTTAAACTGTCTAAATTGATGTAAATTAAACGAATAAAAGAACCAACTGTTAAAGGTACATGACCTAGCATATCTATTCATATCTGTTAAGATCCATGCAATACATATTAAGTTAAATATAGATACATTTGACCGTGCAATACTTTTCAAGTTTTTTTTTTTTTGTTTTTTGTTTTGCATTCGATATGTATGGAGGTAAATGTTATTCCAATTTGTTTGATTCAAAATTACTGATCTGAAATCTTGCTTTTGAAAATGTGATGAAATTTTCTGGCTTTATTGAAATTGTAGTCATAAGATGTTGAACTTTGAACATTCATTGATAGAACATAAAAGGACTAACAAGAAAAATAAATAAACAAATAAATCCATACAAATTAAACACCTAAAATCATGGACGTAAACAAATTTTATACAAGCACATATTAAAACTTTCACTGTAGCAATAATCCCAAGTTTCCAACAATAACTCTATAATTCTTAAAGATAATTCCATTTTTAGTAATCTTTGTTTCTAAATCCTGTATTCTTTTACTAATCATTAAGATAATGTGATTCCTAAAATCTCTCGAGTGAATTTTTAAGAATTTTCAACTTCTAATAAAATAATTAAATAAGAAATGGACAAATTCTCCTATCCCAAAATACCAATATCCAAAAATTTCCAAATGAAAATTCTGTAATCATAAAACAAATGTTTATATTAGAAAATAGAAACAAATTGACACTTCCCATAATGAAAATTCCATAATTGATAAACTTCTTCAAAGTACTCCTCATTGGCCGAAATATCTTTATGATATTTGAAATTTCTTTGAGTTATTTGACTTTCAAAAAGTGCTCCACATTATTTACACATTATTTGCTATATATAAAACTCTCCACGTATTTAACTTCTTTTGCCACAACTTATTTGATATACAAAAGACTTTCTAAAATCAATTCCTAATCAAAAGTAAAAAAATGGCATAATGCCTTCATAAATCTAAGAATAAGATCACTCTTTGAATTAACTCCATGATTAAAAATCTTACTAATCCCGTGCAGAGCACGGGCACTGTAGTGACTCGGTCAAAAATGGTCAAAAGGTCAGTGGGTTTATTTTTAATTATGTAAGAATTTTGGGAGCTTTTATGTTATTATAGAAAGTTGGTTAAAAATATCAAAACCTTATCTCTTTCTCCCCCTCTCTCTCTCTCACACGCACGACAACAACTCTCCCTCTTTGTTTCTCTCTTTTTTCTTTTTCTTTCTTTATTTCATCTTCTTAGAGAAACCTTTTGCTATCACTCCTTTAAAGTTATTTGTTCTACTCTTCGTGGGTTTCGTGGTGGTAGTTTCGATTCGTGATTTTAACGAAATCAAATACTTGACCTATGTTCAATATTCAAACAAGTAGGGGGGTTTTAGTTGAAATTTTTGCTATTAAGTTAATATGCTTGAGTTATTCATGAACCTATGATAGAAATCATGTTTCTAGGACACTTGGGATAAACATAGGGTTTTACATAACCTTGAAATATTGTTATTTGTGATTTTTGGTTGATTTGATAAAATTGAAAATATGTTTGGCATGTTGTGATGTTTAATTTGATGATTCTCTAATTATTTGAGTTTTTAGTTAAACTTAGAAATTATAACATGATGAAAATTGAAGAAAACTTAAAAACTTTTAATATGATGTTTGATATATAATATTTGGAATATTTTTATTCCTAGGATATGTTTAGAATTAATATTAAAGGCATAGAAGAATTTATATAAATTACTTAGATAAAATAAGCAAGTTGACATTTTCAGTTTTATGATATAAATAAAATTTGAACATGTTCGAAACATTATTTTGTACCTAAAATATATCTAGAGCTAATAATATGATAATGTGATATTATTTAGATGAAAATGGTGATTTAAAGTGAAGTGTTTACTTGTTTTGACCTAGTTCATGTTGGTTGTATGTTGTTGGATGTCTAGTTTAGGTTTTGGAATAATTATATGTTTGGTTTTAAATCATGAATAATTATGAAAGGCTATGTTAAGGATTTGACAACTTGGATATTATTGATGTTGCCTCTGTGTAGTGTTTATATTAATTTTGACTTGGGTTAAAGTTTGTCGATATTGGACATGGTCAAGCATGGACTTGAAGCCTTAGCCATAAAATTTTGCATTAGAATAAAGACATTGTGCCTCATTTAACGGGATGCATGCATCCTTCAGGTATGGCCCATAAAGAGTGGAATTACTTGAAAATATGCATCTTTTGGTTGATATCCCATAAAAAGCAGAAGAGATTGTAGGTGAAATTATATCCCCTCCTTAGTACGGCCGGTTGTATGCATGCACTTGCATTGGGTTAGTCTTGAGTGAGTCCGAATATTTTTATTTATTTATTTATGCATTTATCATTTTAGTTTTGGTCATATAGAGTCAATGTGATTTTGTTACTATTGATGACTAGATTGTTTGTGAATTGATGTTATAAGTGTTTAATTTTCATTTAGTTAATTTATGTGTGTGCTTGTATCATATCACTTGGCATCGGATTGAGTGTATCTTGATTACTTTGTTGTTCGATTGTGTTATATTGTAAATGTAGGAGATACTAGAACTATGACTTGAAACTTGTTTAGCATTGATTGATTTACTTTCATTTATGTGCTTGATTCATGATTTTAGGAATCAGGTGAATATTTAGGCTTAAAATTGTATTTTCTATACTCTCGTGCATTCTTTACTATACACTTGCACATGTCACCTCATGTTTATTAATTTTGTAGCTTAACTTCCTACTGGGCTATGGTATGCTCACCCCACAACAGTTGTAGGTGGGCCCTCGAACAAACAGATTTGTGAATTGAGATTAGAACATTGGAGGTGTACTTTCTATTTTGACTATATCTTGTTGTATCTTTGGATTTTAATTATTTTATTTTTATGTTATATTATACCTCTATCTTTATTTTGGATTTCAATTGAATGACTGCATTATTATTATTTTGTTGCATTTGGAGATTTATTTTATATTTGGTCGAATGTTATAACTTAGTCCAAGTTGTTAATGTAATAGTATTAGATTGGATATTGGGATGTGTTGGTGGAGTTTGGATATTTGAGGTTTAATATGTTCTCTTTAAAACCGGTTTTTAAATAGGTTTTATTGAACTGAATTTGTTTAAAATACAAATGGACCCATGCAGTTTTAGTCCAAAATTTTTTTTAAAAAAAAACTATCTTTAAACTGAATTTCAAAACCTATTTTGACTAAAATTTGATGTAAATCCCTAATTTTGATTTTAACTTTTCAACGCTATAACTTTTATTCCTTAAATCTCAACTTTTATAAAATTGGGGCGTGACAGGCATAACACTAGTATAAATATATATAAGTAAAAAAACAGTGTGATGAGAAAAGTAGTGTTTATATTTTTAAAATGTAACATAGCGAAGGGAATTAAATTTGGCCACTCTCATTTATTAATTTGCAAATATATTAACCTTTCTATTCATAAAAGAAGTCCTATTTAAGAACAACTTAATTTTTAGAATCTATATAATAAAACACAACTTTTTTTAAAAATGTTTTCCTCACAATTCTATCATACGACTATAGTTTATTTTTATAAACAATAAATAGTTAAGATTGTTTGACAATTTCTCTTTCACTTTTAATTTTTCTTCTAAAAAGATCACTATCAATGGGTCTCACTTTTGTGATACCTTACATAGGGAGAAGTAAAAAGTTAGTTGAGAAAGTAAAGATTTCAAAATTCAAACAGTCTTTCTTTTTCAAAGTACGATTCATGTATTCATAGTCTTTTCTCTCTCTCTCTAAATATATATATATATATATATTTAGAAAAACTCTCCTTAGCCTTCTATATCTCTCTTTTAGGAATCTTTCCAAACCTCATAGATCATAAAGATTTTCTTTTCTTAAATTTTTTGGTTGATTTTCTCACTAGTCAAACATCAACATGAAAATCGTTTTTGAAGCCTGAATTGACGACATACAATCAAGTCGGTAAAAGTGTACTCTAATTTAATAAATTTATTATACTTAATAAATATATTATTATTTTTATTATGCACAAACAATATTTTGTTTGGAAAGACCGTAGGCATGAGTAATCTACTAATACATATATTGTGCTATATATGCATGCCAATAATTTAGTTCATATAAAACTCTATATTTTGCCTACGTAAAACTAAAATTCAATGATTACTTAAATACAACTAAATATCTCCCTTCCCCACCCCACCCAACTCAACCCAACCCAATCAATCCAATCCAATCTGTATTCCTTCTTTCTTACTTTTTTTTTTTCTTTTTTAGCTTCCACAAATTAAAAAAAAAAAAGAAGACAAAATGGGACGTTACCTTCTTTAACGTGAAATACTTTCCTTGCAACTAATGGAGCAAAACTCAAATCACTCTTATCCTTTTGCGAATTAATTTAATTATTCTACAAATTTAAAACGAAATAGATCAAAGGATTACGTAATTCTACATTAAAAAAAAGGCCTTTATTAAATTATTGGGTTACCAAGCTGTATAAGATTCTTTTAAAAATTAATTTTGATACAAATTTATTCAAAAAATTTGTTTCCACTATTTGCAAATTACTGTATACAGCTTTATGACAACTTACTTATATCTTTTCTAAAATAAGATTTAATGTTTATCACTTATTATTTAATTTCTAATGGCAACCCACATATTTAACTACTTATAAAGAATTTTTTGACTGAAAATTAATGAATAAAAAGGCCATCTTTAACAAGTATTAATTTATTACTTAAAAGGAGTCAAGTAATTCTATTTTTCAAGTTTGTTTTTTTTAATCTCGCAGGCCTTATATGCTTTTTTTTTTTTTTTTTTTGCTTCATATTTTTTCATTTGAGCATTTTTCTCTATGTATGTTTTTGGCGTACAAATTATTTAAATAAATCCCATGCATAGGTGCATAGTACGGGTGGCACAACGCTAGCGTATATATAGGTGTATGAATATTAGGTTCCTATAAAACATGGACTTTATAAAAGAAAAATATTAAGCTTAACAAACTCTATCTTTTCCCTACTTAAAGCTAAAATTCAAATTGTTCCTTAATGTAATTAATTATATCCGCTCCCCCGAACCGACCCAACCCTTTCAATCCTTTCTTTCCTTTTTCTTTTTGTTTGGTTTAGTTCCTTTCTAACTAATTGAGCACAATTTTTATCTCTCTTATACTTTAGTAGTTTAGTGAATTAATTAAATTATTAAAAAAAAGTAGATAGAAACACTATCTAATTAGAATATTTCAAATAACTTATTAAATGAATAGGTTATCAAGCTATATACTGTTCATTTAAAAAATAAAAGTATCGTAATTAATTTTCAAAAAATATTTAATCCTCTATTTGCCAAAATACTGTATACTATATTTGGGCCTTTTTTTTTTAAAAGTAATTATTCTTGATCACTTTATAATTTTAAGTTATAATGACCACCCATATAGTGAACTATTATTTCTTATAAAGGAATCTTGACCAAAAGTAAATAAAAATAAAAGGTACTGTCTACCAATTATTACTAAAAAGGCATCAAGTAATTCTCCCTAATTATTATTACTTGTAACGAATAGACCAAAGTCCCCTCCACACCTACCTTGATTATTATTATGAACCAATGTATTATTAAAAATTTAATTCCATTTGTTTGAAATTTAATACATATACTAATTTAAACTAATTCACTTTTCGCATAAATCTGAGGTAGAAAAATAGAAAATTGATATAATTTAAATTTTTTGAAAAATACATAATTAAATGATCGTGTTACCTAACTTTATGTACCACAAAACTAAGTTAGATCATAATTTTTAAGCTATTTAATCTTAAGGGCAATTATTACTTGAAGAATTTCCTTAACTTGGCATAGCTTAAACTACTGGACGATGACCTAATTAACTATATTTTTGGATTTTATTACCAAGGGTCAAAAGGTTTTTACAAATTATTACTAATTAAGAAGTCCAACAGATAAATGTGCCGATTTGAAGTTATCCCACTTCGATCAATTATAAATAAATAGAGTTCCTACTGAAAGTTCGTTGAAATAAGTTCGATTTATATAACGAGAGTAAGAGTCATACGGACAATAACGAATTAAAAAATATATATTCCATAAACTTACCTTATCTTACCATACTTGACTGAAGGACACTTGATATTGTATTTTCCAAAATATGAATGAACTTTACAATTAACTTATCTTTTGAACAAATGTAACCCGGTAAAATTACAATTACCATCTAATTTTTTTTAATTTATATTTCTACGCAGTAAGTATAAAGGTTATGAATATATAACGATTAACCTATTTAATACTGTAACCTATGAAGCATAATATGATAAAATGTAGCTATAAATGTCATCATGTAATTAATTTTAACTTAGATTACAATTACCACTTAATTTAACATACGAAAAATAATGAATTATTGTATATATTTTATTTTACCTGTAAAATAAGAGTATATATGCATGTGTGATAATTTAGCTAATACTTGTGAAAAACTAATTTATCAAAAATATTTCATTTATCCTGTGCATCACACTGGTCAACTACCGATATATATATACACGTACATGAGATAAGGTATATATAGTTTAGATTTGAATCCAATACATTCTAACTATAGAATGGAGATCTTCATTACATCAATCAATTTATTGTTCAATGTATCTATACAACTGTACTTTTGACTATTTTTGGTGCATGTTGTGGTAGGAAGACAGCCAAATTACCCAGTTTGGAGTTCAAACAAAATGTTGTTATGGTCAATGGGTGCATTCATTTGCCAGCTTAGAAGAAGCATGTTGAAGCTTGGCAACCACAGTTTTTTCTCCTCCCTTTCTGCAAAAAAACCATTATATGTACTTTGTGTATGATTTTTCTCCTTCCTTGAGGCCCTTCTTTTCCGTCTTTGTTCTCCGATTGCAGGCAGATTAGATCAGTTCCGCGGCGAAGGCAAAACAAGACCATGGCGAATTACACCGTACCTTTTAATATTAGCTTCTTCATGTCAACTTTTATCTGTGAACATTTTGGTTCATCAGTGAGCTCTATGGGTTTGTTCCGGAATGATCATCCATTGTTGCATCCTCTTCCACTTCTCCTGCTACAGCTTGGTTCTGCAATTCTCGTCTCAGCCGCCTTTCAACGCATTCTGAAGCCTCTCAGACAGCCTAGATTTGTTTCAGACATGTTGGTACGTAGTATCTCTTTCTCGTTTCCTTTCAACAATTATTATGCATGGTGATATTTGTAACAATAAGAAGGCAGCATGGCCAATTTAACATCTTGTCTCTGGGTTTCGTGAAATAAAAGAACATGCCATTCGGCTCTTCATTGAATTGAGCGAACTCCAATTATTTGCTTTGGGTATTCGTGAATGCTGTTTTGTTAATTTCCTGATAAATTTTTATGAAAACTCAGACCGAAATAATGTTATAGTGATATTTTTAAAATGAGTAATGTTATACAAATAGAAAAAGTATACAGAATGATGCACCTATCATTTTAAAACAATATACTACTAAAATGACTTTTAATTACAAGAAGCCAATGCCAAATATTTCAATTTTTTTTTTATAAAAATTCTATAAGAATAGAATTTTCGTTCCGAGGTTAGAGCTAAAATTATAGATATTTTGGTTTGAAATTATAAAAATATATATAAAAATTCTGTTTGCATAGCATTATATTATATGTCCATAAACATTTGCAGAATAACCCATAAAAAAATGAAATGGTGGTAGTGCAAGTTTCCACATTTTCTCCTTATTCGACCAACAACAAAAAATTTTTTATTTTAAACCAACACTTTAGTGAGATCAGAATTGATTTTCCAGGGTCAAACTGTTCTGCTGGTAATGATTTTTGTGTCTACCAGACTGGAATACTCTTAGGTCCTACACTTCTTCAACATTTTAGCGATGGAAGCTTCTATGCAAGCTTATACGCCGGAAAGCAGACGATACTAGCTGACGTCCTCGAACTGTTGAGCTTCTCCTACTTAGCATTCTTGGTCGGAGTCCGAACGGACATGAACGTGATTAGAACTTCCGGAAAACTTGCATGGGTAATCGGCATCACAGCTTTCGCTCTTCCGGTGGCAATGTCCGTCCTCACGGCTCACTCCCTCGGAAAATCCTACGCCGACATTGCTGTAAGCCTCAACGCAATCTCCATTCTCGAAGCCACAACTTCCTTCCAAGTCACGTCTATCCTCCTAGAAGATCTCAAGCTTCTCAATTCGGAAATCGGTCGTCTTGCCCTCTCTTCTTCCTTGATCAGCAACCTCTTCGGCTGGATATTCAAGGTTGGAAGTGCTCTAGTTTCCAAGGCCGTCATCCTGCAAACTCAGGCGATGGAGGTCGTGAAATCGGAGATGGCCAGGCTTGCCTTGATAGCCTTCATAGTATTCGTCCTCCGGCCGGTCATCTTCTGGTTCATGAAGAAAATCCCAGAAGGAAGCAGCATTAAGGAATCCCATCTCATCGTTATGAGCGTTATGTTGTTTGGGGTGGGATTCGCCGGGGAAGCGCTTGGTGCGCAGGCTTACTTCGGGGCAATGTTCTTGGGATTTGCCGTACCGGCCGGGCCGCCGCTGGGTTCCGGGCTGGCGGACAAGCTGAATCTCTTTGTGTTTGCAGTGCTGTTGCCGTCTTATATTGTTGATGCAGGCCGCCATGTGAACGTGAGGTTCATAAGCTCAAGAAGTTTTGGGCCGGTGGAGTTGATTATCGTCCTGGCCTACGTGGGGAAGCTTGTTGCTTCTGTGGTGCCTTCACTGTTCTTCAGGATGCCTTACGCGGACTCTTTCTCGCTCGGCCTCATCCTGACCTCACAAGGGTTTTTTGATATTCTGCTTTTCAAACGAGCCCTGAGGTTCGGGGTACGTAATCCAATCCCTAATTACCTTCTTCTGGTTGCTATTTAAATAATGCTATACATAAAAATAAAAAAATAAAAATGAGCCAAAAATAGTTACAAAATGATGGGTCACAAATAACTCACTAAGATATTCTTTAGTTATAAAATTGTTACTGTTGTATCACATCATTATGTTACGATGCAAATTCGATATAAAAATTTTAAAAAATAATATTTTCCTAATATTTATTTTAGGGGTGGAGGGAGCTGGAAGTAGAGTCTATTTTGTTTGGGCCCTTTGGATAATGATTTACATAGAGAAAAAATGTACAAATATATATATACATATATATGATGTGATCGAGTTATTGGGCTATCATTTTAAAATAAAGAAAAATTTTTAAAAGAATAACATTCTGCTTTTATTTTTGTACATGACCAAGAAAATAAAAAATTATATACTCTTCTAAAAAAATTTGTACATAAATTCTTATTAAAATGATATATGACAATGATAATTTTATAATTAAGAATATTATAATAAATATTTTATTTTAATTTTTTTTTTATTAAACTATATCATTTTGTGCATAAGAGTTTTTCTAGTTATATAACATAACCCTTATAAGCCCTTCTAGCATTAGTTGATGGGCCCAATTGATTTGACATGCATCTATCTACCCCATAATTAGTGAGACACAACTGATGTTGCATATATCAATGGCCAATTGTCCAACGACTGATGTGTCTTCCAAACAGAGAATTTATATAAAAAAAGGTCTATTGTCTCCAATGCTAATTAATACATTACTGTCAGTAGCAAGTTGGTACATTAGGTGAAGGTATGAAATGAGAGGGATTCCAACCCTCAGTAAACAAAAGCCTCGATTATGCTAGCAAAATCCTTATCCGCATAGAAATCATACTGTTTCTGTTTCTTTATTTCCCCCGCCCAAATGCATACTGAAATTCTCCACCTGGGTAGAACTAATTGTCATGTCCAACCTATATTAAGCACTGCAGCGACTTTCTAACTATCTGCTAACCTATGATTTTGATCATTGTAACATGCAGTTGTTCGGCGAAGAACTCTACTCCATTCTCACCATCACAGCAGTCTCGTACGCAGCTATTGCCACTCCTCTAATCGGATACCTTTACGATCCTTCAAAAAGGTACGTAAACTACAGAAGAAGAACAATACAGCACAACAGGCCCGGAACCGAGCTTCGAATTCTCGTATGCCTTCACGAAGAAGAATCAGTTTTCAGCATGTTGAATCTCCTCAAAGCCTCTTACCCCACCAGAGAAAGCCCATTAGGAGTCTACGTTCTAGACCTGGTGGAGCTCGCCGGGCGCGAGCACCCGCTCCTCATCAACCACCAATTCCACAAACGCCGCCACTCTTCTAATATCACCCGAACCGACCGCGTCATCGCTGCCTTCCGCCACCACGAACTCCGCCACGAAGGGACGGTGAAAAACCAGTACTTCACCACCATCACGCCTTACGCCTCCATGCACGACGATATCTGTAAATTAGCGCTCGAGAAGAGCGCATCTCTACTAATCATCCCGTATCAGAAGTCCGAGAGCAGCGCAGTGAGGGAAGTGAAGAAGAATGTTCTTGACAAGGCTCCCTGCTCGGTTGGGATCCTTGTCAATAAGAAAATCGTCACGCAGTTTCAGAGCGATTCGCTCATGGAGGCCAAGTTCCATGTTTGTGTGATTTTCTCAGGAGGGCCTGACTCTCGGGAGGCTCTGGCGTTTGGTGTCCGCATGGTTGAAAACCCCGCGACTAATCTTACTGTCGTCAGATTAATCGCGGAAGATGAATTCGCCACGGATTTGGTCGAAGTTAAGCATGATTTGAACGCAATCTCTGACCTTAGGCGTCTCTCTGGAGACGATGATTGTATTGAGTACAATGAAGTAACAGTGAAAGATGGAGCCGAAACATCGAAAGTTCTTCTGTCTCTTGATGAGAATTTTGATTTCATATTGGTGGGAAGAAGATTTGATAAGGAATCCCAAGTGGTGTCGGGACTCTCTGAATGGAATAGTTATGTTGAGGAATTGGGAATCCTCGGAGACATACTTGCATCTAAGGATATGAAGAGCAATGCATCTGTGTTGGTGTTGCAGCAACAATCCACAGTTGAAGATTTGATGCCAAAATTAAGATTATGAGTTCTAAACATGCCTGGAAACGAAGCATTTCGCTATCAGGATGTAGAAAAAATGGTAGTTTCAGAGAAGGGGTTGTTAAGATGTGACACTGCCATAGGTGACTATTAGGCAGTAATTTATGCGTGTGGGTTATTTTTTTTTTAGCTTGAACAAGTTTTAAACATATTATGTGCAAGTATCTGAGCTTTATGTCTCCCCTCCACAATGAATGAAAAACAATAATTTCCAGAAAATTGGCAAACTTAAGATTATTTGCTAAGTTTAGAATTCAGGAAAACAAATTCCAAAACTTAAAAAGGAAAATATTGGAAGACAAATTCCCTGACTTGCATTGGGAATCTCGGATGTTATTTTTCAAATAGAGGAAAAAGATATAAAAGAGTTCCCCTCTCTCTCAAGATCTCTTATATATATTGGCTAAACACTTGCTAAAAAAAAAAAAAGAAGATTATATTGTACTAAGGATAATTTTCCTTGACAAGTTTCTAAAATTGCCAAAGAATTCTAAATATTTTTCTGGAAAAATTTTTCCCATATTTTGTTCTACCATGAAACAAACAAAAGAATTGAATTCACGAGTTTTGGTGTGTTCGTTCCAGGATATTCCATATGGAGTTTTCTTCATTGGCGCAGAAACCACCAAGTCTCGCGACACAGTTAGCTAACACACATGTAAAAACAAGAAAATCATTTTAATTAATATGTTAAGTTCTCAATCGTATATTCTGTCATTTTACTGTAGACCATTTTGCATTTGCTTGATTGAAGACCTGGTTCTCATATCATATGCACCACACCTGTTTTTGGTTCAAACCCATCACCTCTTCTGTCAACAACACATCTTGAACCACAAGTGAAATATTTTCTACTGGAAAGGGAAGGAAAAAAGGAAAAGAAAAAAGATTGGTAATCAGTTGGCTTCAAATACATCTAAATTACAGTCAGTGGATCTGTGTATTGATTTTGTTAATTAACCAAATATGATTTCGTAGTGCAAATTCACCATATGTATTATTACTTCTCAATTAATAAACTCAACGACTTTGTCAACTCAAAAGAAGAATGGCCCTGCTCTTTTGCCTCAGAGGGAACATGTCACACTGGAGGTGAACGATCTTCAAAGGATTCAACACATCTCCAGTTTATGCAGAGGGATAATTGCTCTTGGATTTGGGTTAATTGCCCTAACACTTTAAAATTAGAGCAGTGATAATTTTGGTATTCTTTGATTGTGTTTCTTCTTTAATGCTCCATCTATAATTCAATATTTTGCAAAAAAAATTACCATCCACAAATTCAGTCTACGGTTCTACCAATCATAACTGTTTGAAAATAATTGCAGCCCTGAAATCCAGCCAGAGACCTTGATTTAAACATTGATGGTAATATATTGTCATGTATTTATTTTTATTTGTTATATTACAATAAAAAACTTAACATGTCAACAAAATTTCGACATGGCAATAGAGGAGGTACAAATAATATTAGATTGAGAATTATTTTTTGAAAAGTGTTATTTTGGGAATTATTTTCACAAAAAGAGTTATTCTGGCAAAAAAACTCTGTATGTGCATGTGTGTGTATTTCTATATGATCATAATATATGTTTTGTAAGTTGGAGATTCTTTTGCGACTTGTTCTCCAAAGTTGGCAACTTTCTTCTCTAAAGGTGGAGGAGTCTATGATTCAAATGATATGAATATGTCTTTCTAGCTATTAGCAATTAGAAATTTAGAAGCCCTCCCCAATTCACTTCCGGATAAATTATTCTGTCTTCTCTGATGCGGATTTGAATCTCTGTCTCTTCTTGTGCGGATAAATTATTCGCATTAGATTCTTGAGTAAAATCTATGTGTCTTGTTCTTTACTATTTTTACATTTACCTACATTGTGGTGACTGTTTGAATGTATGTTAAGTAAACTAGGCCTAGGATTTAGGACTCGTTTGGTACCGTCTTTTTGCCTAATTTTTTTTAAGCTTATAATCAAAAAAGTTAGATTTTATTTTTATTTTTTTGCTTTTCTATTTTTGCTTTTTTGCTTATTTTTAGCTAAAGTAAAACCAGGAAAGTAAAAAAAAGCTAAAAAAACTCGACTTTTTCGCTTAAGAAAAAATAGGCAAAAAAACTGTACCAAACGAGCTCTTAATAGTCATAAGCTTACTCTCGAATCCAAATATAAGGAACTCTCATTCTATTCTTATAAATTTTGTATAAAAAATTCAACCAGAATAATAAGGTTATTATATTTTTAAAAATAATTGCTAAAATAATGTGTATATTCGTTAAGAATTATAAACAATCGCATCATTATTCTTTACACAAATTATGCTTATATTACGTTACTCTAAACAAAAAATTGTATCTTATTCTTATCGTTTGTGCCATGTAGTTTTAGTTGATTTTTCAGATCATCATAAACTTAAACTATATGAAAAAACTATCCACAATGTATTGTTAAAAGAAATTTCCCTTTCGTTTCTTGTCATTAAAGCTGAGAGGTCAATGTCTTCTTACTGGATTTTATCTTTTATCCTTTTTGTTTGATTAAAGGAAGACAGTATCTGATGTTATATATTTATTGCTTGTTTTGTCATATTTTATATGGTTTCAGTGCTTCTTGTATTCTTCTTTCTTTTATTATTATTATTATTTTTTGTAGATACAGCAGGAGCCCGCCCCCTGTTTTGTTAATTGCACTTATGAGCTCTAGCTTCCAACTTCCACTTGTTTGGTCATATTACATCTGGTTTCAGAGCCACTGTTTGAATTCTTTTTTCTTTCTTTGAGATATAACAAGCCCACCCTTTTTTTGTTAATTCCACTTAGATTATGAGCTCTAGCTTCCAACTTCAGCAGCAAAATCACTCAACAATATATTAGAGAGAGAGAGAGAGAGAGAGAGATTGGAATCCTTTAAACCCATCTTCCCCATTAGAAAACAAGAAGGTAAAACAAATGGGGGATTTGGAATCTTCCATAAAACCGTATAGGGTTCCTTTACGTGTTGAGGAACATGATTTTTTTTTCCGCCTATAGAAGTTTGGAGTCTTTGGACTCTTCTATAGTGCATGTGAAAACTCAGTGAAGAAATCTACAAATATACATGTATGTATCATGTATGCCTAGGTGAAGTCTTTGGAACATATAAGGCAGTGCTCTATGCGGTCTCATCTTTAAACAAATCATCAATCCTGTTAACGAATTATTGACCCTGGTGAAAAAAAAAAAAAAAAAAAAAACAACTATGAAACATCCTCTTCAGCTCATTCTATTCTTTCAGTTACAGTTACTTGTCTCAAATTTCTGTGGTCGGCAACAAAAAGACTAAGTAGTTAGTAGTCAATATATTATTTTCATATACATTTATATATATATATATATATGATTGTACGTGTGTGTGCATAAAAAGGGATTTTAAGCACACAGGTCCAGTATCATCTGCCAACTTCACTAGTTGGCTTTCTCATTTTCTTTAAAAAACAAAAAAGAAAAGGCACTAAATTTTCTGTTATGACAACTAGACATCTAACTTGTTTTCCCCATTTTTTACTGTATTTTTTTCCCCATAGTTTTGGGTTAGTTTGCTTGGTAAAGTTATGCTTGTATTTCTCAATTACGGTGATAAAAATTACTTGTCTATGTCCAGATTGTGAGAATTTAAATATTCAAGTGCAAGTGTGGCGAAATAACAGTTGAAATAACCCGATAAAAACGGAAGTGATCGACAGAGAACGGAGTTCTAAATTATATAAATGTCACAGTTGCGAAAGGTAGATGCTAGAATTCACCCTAAGTAATAAGTTAGATATCGACTAAGCTATGCTAGATACAAAAGTATCACAAACGGATTAAATTGGAATCTAAATCAACCGGTTGAATTTTACCTTTTACTGATGAGAATTGGACAAAAGTTACAGAAATAGTATACAAAAGAAAAATATTTAGTTTTGAGAGATTTGACGGTTATTAAATTAGATTGCAAAAATAAATAGATTAAAAACAGTCTCGGATCCAGTTGATCCAATCACATGACTTTCTTGGGGTTGATAATTACAGGTATACCATCTGTCAATTGTTTGGCTCCCTTGAGTCTCATAAACCAACAAATAAGAATATTCAATGATAACCAAATATTAGAATATTACGTTAAAATCATGAACCCTCACTATTAACTCATAAATACTAGGTAATGTTTTGTCAGAGCATAAGTGTAACAGGCATAATTAAAGACACATGTTTTCAAAGGTTCTAACTATATACTTATTAAATTATTATCGAAAACCCTCACTATCGATTTGCATATACCGACTACTTTGTTAACGTAGAAAGTATTACAAATATAATTAAAAGTCTAAGTTTTCAAAAGGATCTAGATTTTAATTACCAAGAATATAAAAGTAATCCATTCAGATTCAGATTAAGAGTCTTAGGTCCCTACTAGAGGTTTGTGTTGACCCCAAGGGTTGATCTTTATAACTGATAAATGATTTTGATGATAACAAAGCTTAGTCATTATGAACTAATGTGTTTAACTTGAGTGTGCAGTTTAATATGATAAAAATTATTTAAATTTATAGGCAATCATAAACTGTGGAATACCATGAAAGATCTTGTCAGCACTTCATAATAGTGCCATCACTATTTATGGCACATGTGAAGTCTGTGAGAAAAACAATAGTCACAGCACCTCAATTAGAGTGATGATACCTGCAAAAGAAAGATTTTGGCTTGAATATACATATGATAAATAACATCTATGGCCAGTGAAGACCCTTGATCCCCATGTTCGTATCAATTCATTACAAGTATCATAAAGTGTTGAGGAGAAAGCTAATAAGAGAAACATATTAAAGATTGTCGACAATGTAGAAGATTTGTAGCACCCAATAGTCTGACAGAGTGAAAGTTTGCACCAACACAAGTAGTTTGTTGATGTCTAAATAATTGGATGAACAAAGGGCTACCAAATGATAAACATGCCTAAGAAGTTCAGATAGCTATTAAAAAGATCAGTAGAGCTTAAATATATTCACATCATCGAAGACTGCTTGACAAAAGGATTAAAAGTTATATGCGGTTAGCAACAGCAACTGCAGCAATGAACTTGATTGCCGACACTAACAAAGTATTACTGACAATCTTGTGAAAATGCAAAATAGCAAAAGAAGCAGGAAGACAGATTGGCATCACAAGATAAAGACTATTGACAATCTTATGGATGAACATATGGTAAAAGAAGCAGGAAGATAGAGCAATAGCATGAGATAAAGAAAGCTATTGTTTTTGTTAAAGGGAAGTCAAAAGAAGTGGCAAGCCAAGATTAGTGACACAAGAGAAACAATTGCTGACAATCTTGGTAAAAATCATAGCAAAAGAAAGGAAGGAGTCAGACTGGCAGCACCAGCAGAAGATTGTTGACAATCTCAGTAGGCGGCGGGAATTCGCTCTAACAATCAAATTTTTGAATTTGTCTTAGCCACCTGCACATTTAATGTACCTTCAACGGCTCTAACGGTTATTTCTTCTAAGAGACTATAAATATATGAGTTCAAACTCATTTATGGGTAAGAGACAATAATCTTAAAATGCAAAAGTCCAAAAACCCTAAATCTTCTTCATTACTCTACAATTGCTACTAACTGAGAAGAACCACTAAGCTGTAACATTTATTATCTTCACTTCTAAGAGTGATAGTTGTTACATTGCAATCTCAATATTCTTGAGTGCAGCTTGGGTAATACACTTATAAATTCAAGAGCTTGGATTAAAACTTATCGGAAGAAAGGATTTCGTGTGTGAATCCTGGAATTTTATAGTGAGCTGGGCATTTGAGAAAAACCAGCAACTGTGTAAGAAAGAGATTACATAGTGGAATACCTTTGAGGAGATCAAGGAAGGAAGGACGTAGGCAAGGATTAGGCCGAACCTCTGTAAATCTCTTATTCTCTACTTATTGTTAAATATGTGTACATTAATTGCTAAATATTTGTGCATGCTATCTATGCTTGTCAGTAATCTTTAGTTGTATCTGCATTACCTATTTAGCTATTATCATCTAAGCAAAAATTTTATTTTTGATTTCACCGAGGTTTCTCATTAATTTTTAATGGAACCCAATTCAACCCCTCCCCCCCCCCCCCCCCTGTGGGGACATTCCTTGACCTAACAATTTGGACATAAAAATATATCAGATAGAGGACTCGCATAAAATATACAAACCTTTAAAAAGTGATTAGTAAACTATCATTTATTTTACTTTACACTACTCCTATATTAATTACGATATTCTTAAACTTAAACTTGTTTATAAAACACAAAATTATTACATGCATAAAATATATGTGCCTGTACCCGTGTATGCAGTATATTAAACGTGTGCAAAAATAATAAGTTTTCTAATAAATCTGGAATGGAAAAACAAATCTTAATTGATCATCCCAATACCGTCATGTGATCTTTACAATTGGTTACAAAAATAAAACTAACTACTTATAATAATAAAAATACATAATTTAGAAGAAAATAATTTCATAAATAAAAATGTTTATTACAGCAAAATAACGGTAAAAAAAAGATTGAAAGTTGACTGAAAAAAACTAACAAATTAACTGAAAATCTACATCTGAAAATAAAACAACTGAATGTAAAGCTTCTCAAGTTTGAACTTCAGCTTTGAACTTCCTCTCCGCTGGCCTCCCTCTCTAGCTCTCTTCTGAAGCTCTCTTCTACGTTTTCATAGCTCTCCTACTTATAAGAAATGAAAAGAAATTTTTTTATTTATTATTTATTTATTATTTTTTTAAATTATTATTTTGATCATTTTTTAACTACACCACTTACTCATATATATATTTTAATTACACCAATAACTTATATATATATATTTATAATATTATATAATTTATAAATATATAATATTATACCCACTAATTTATATATATATATATCCACTAATATTATATCAATAATTTATAAATATATAATATTATACCCACTAATTTATATATATAATATCCACTAATATATATATATATATATAATATTATACTCACTAAGTTATATATATAATATAACATAATATATCAAATTAACACCTGAATAAATGTCTGTGTGTCTGCTGGTTTTATTTTGCTCAGTTTTAGCTTCATATCTGTACAATACACAAAAAAATAAAAAATACCAAAATTATATTAAAAATAATAAATAATCTATAAATAAGTACTAACAATAGCTTACAATTAGATATTTTGATTATACTTTTTAGAGTATAATAGAGTTATAAAATACTACACTGCTTCTTGGCTCAATATAATTTTGTAGATTATTATCATCATAAGAAAGATTTATATGAGTACGTCTTACAACCTTAAAAGAATGTGGCAACCTTACAAGACTGTGGCATAGCAAAGGTATAGCCAGATTGGGATTTATTATCTTACCTTAAAAATGAATAAAGCAAGACCTAAAAATATATAAGAACAATGACAATCTCTGGTAAGGAATTGGAAATGGAAATTGAAAATAAATCATCGCTTCGTTTTCATGATTCTAAGTATGCATGGATATTGTGAACTATGTGAATTTGTTGTTTCTCCTTTGCTAAGATATAGCCTCTGTGTGATTGCCAACAATAGAGGAAGGAAGGTAAATAAAAGATATAAACTTTTTATGGTCTTGAACTCCCAGTACATATAGATGTTATGAATTTTATTTTCTCTTCATATATCCTATTGGCTTTATGTTGCTTTTCGTTGACTGACTTTTTTTAGTTATTTACCATGTAATTCATTGGTATAAAACAATCACAAAGTTCAGTTCAACTTTACCACTAAAAGATGAGAAAGTATTCCATCCAATGATGTCTTTGCAAATATCCCTGGAGTATAATAATATTTATGACTGTCTAACCAGGAAAACCATAACATTATCAATTTATATATAAAAGCACGCAAATTTGTCCATGCAAATCTTTCTCACAATTTACTTTCATTGCAGACGAAGAATCACTAAACAAATTGCCAATCTTCATTAACTTTCACTGCATGAAAAGTAATGTTATATATATTTATATATATATATATATATATATATTAGTTATGCAATCAAGGGCGTAAAGGCATAATAATAATGTGGTTAGAAGTGTTCGGATCAATTTACACACATCATGAGTGATTTATTTTCTAATCTGATCAAATTAAAATAAGTCATTCACATTAAATTTAAAAAATTCATAATAAATAAATTTTTCACGATTTCATTCCAAATGATTATCAAGTTTTGAGCTCACCAAGTCTAAGTGATGCTATATGAAAATGTTTGAATTCCAATAGCCATCAATTGAACCAAATTTAAGAAAAACTATTCTAAATACCCTGATCGGTAGAACTTCCAAACATGGCATGGTTTGTCAATTGTCCCTTCAACAAATTGTTGTCCCGGACTTTATTCGCCCTTACCTCAAACCCCACCAGCAAATTAACTTTTGCTTAGGGATGTGAGCTTGAACGTCGTATAACTCCATGGGCCCATCATTGTCTTCAAATTATGAATGATTTTGATTTGATTTCATATATAGCGAATCATCAATTTCGATTCAAGGTACAAATGAATTGAAGAGAAAATCATCATGTCTTTGCTTTTGGCTTATTTTGTGAATCATGATAAGGGTACATGTTTTCTGATGTACTATTAATATATATATATATATGTGTGTGTATAAGTAGATACAGAGAGAAAGGTTCTTCTCCTTTAAAAGCTGTTCATTGCAGCCTTCTCTCTGTCCTTTGGCCTAATGATAATAGATGGGTTGATAGCTCCTTTAAACTTTTTGGAGAATGAATTCTTGATTCTCACAATAAGCTTGTGGCTATAAAAAAAAGATACAAGAAATAATTGACTCTGCATGTGAGTTACGTATCTAGCATTCTGTACAATGACCTTTTATTATTGTAGTATCCTGAGTCAAAACCCATATAGTGACAATGGATGACCAATACTAGCCATCCGATTATAGCTCAGCCACTGTTGCATATCATTTGTAAGGAATTTTTTTTGAAAAATTACAGTTATTACTCTTATACTTCATCCTCAATCACACTTTGATTCGTGACTTTTTAATTGTGATGGCCAATCTGGTCAAAGTTACTTTGTGAACCTTTAATCAACTACAGTTTGTTCAACTGATTAAAAATATTAAGAAAAATTAAAGTGAATTTTTATATAAAATATAGGATCGCCAAGTATAATAACATTAAACTGTCAATTACTTTTTTTTTTTCTCTTAAAACAATCATAAGAAAAATACAATAAAATTATTACAATTAGCGCCCTGTACTTCAATAAAATCTCATTTTATGGACATTTTCAATCATAAAGATAAACTGTGGAAGGCCCATAAATTAATTTGACCGTAAGTGTAGGAGTTAGTTGTTACAATTGAAAAGTGAAAAATCAAAGAGAGATTCAATGTAAATTATGGGGATGAAAAAAATTCAATTTATACTTTTTTTATTGTCTTGGCAATATTATTTTTAGCCATGGTTCGTCCGTGAACCTAACAAATGGTGTATCGCATAGTACTCATGACTGGAAAATTGAGTGTTTGCAGGTAGAAGTTCAAAGAAAGCCCAACACAACACATAGGTTCTTGGTATAGCAGAAGTGCTAGTGGATTGAATTGACCAACCTTGCTTCTATGTCTAATGCATAATACAAACTAAATTCCTTAGTAACTGAGAGAGAGAGAGAGAGAGAGAGAGAGAGAGAGAGAGAGAGAGAGAGAGAGAGAGAGAGAGAGAGAGAGAGAGAGAGAGAGATGAGCACAAATACAAAAGATTGCTAAAAATTAAAGAAGATAAGCTAATAATACATCTTGTAAATGAAGGTTAACAATAGCTGATTCTGGTGGAAAATTAAGCTTAATTTTTCAAAACAAGACAGCCTCTTGCTGAATCCTACCTAGCATCTCATTCACAGCATTTGCTATTTCATCCACTGAGGTCAAGTTGCAGTCATCTTCTACCTGCAAAGAACATCACCAAAAACTGCTAAATTCTTTCTTTTTTCTTAATTTCCTCTTCTTATTTCATGAACAATGGAGAGAAATTAACTGTCAGAGGTAATTTTACTCTCTTTAATCACTAACCTTGACACTCAGAGTATAGAGGACAATTTGATCAACAGTTGAAACATTAAGATGGAGGATAGTGAGCCTGAGGGTTTGCAACCCAGACACCATCTTCAAGAGCTGCTTTGGCCGTCTTTTGGATCTTATTTTGAGGTTTGCATGGCTCTCCACCATCGTTACTTCTATGTCAGCTATGGCCGACTGATTTTCAGCACAAGCTGGGTCAGTCAACATTATTGAATTGTCACAGCAAGCCGAGCTTGTTGAGTACTGTGGAAATGTAAAGAATTCAGCAAAAGGCGAAGAACAAGAAGAAGAACCAGCCTCGAAATTTTGGTTCATATGCTTCTGTCCACCAAGAAACTGTAGCCTTTGCTCAAGCTCCTTAACATAGTTAATAGCACCACCAATGATAGATGCTTGATCACCCTGATCACAGAAACAAAAAGCCAACATCACCAAACAATCATAAGTAGGCCGGCTGAATGGTACGCAATCAAAGCAATTGCTTTTAGGTTCCTAAATTTTTAAGATCCCAAAAATGTTAAAACTACAGTTCATGTCCAGAATACTTTTGACGTATTTTTTTTAAAAGAAATCCTAATTTAAATGAGAAAAAAGGCACATAAAAAAAAAAAAAACCAAAACCTCAATCTAATTGAGAAAAAAAGTCATAAAAAAGAAAAAAATGGCTCTAGTCCAAATAAAAAAATTATTAAAAAATATCCAAATCAATTGCACTAATTAATTTTGAAAAATTTTAAAATATATAAGTGGATACGCTCTGAAAAGCCTCAACTGTTTTTCAAGAAAAGTCTTATTTAAACTTGTTGATTTAGGCCTCATATTATCTTGAGCTAACCCTAATTCATAAGCAATATATATATATATATATATAGAGAGAGAGAGAGAGAGAGAGAGAGAGAGAGAGAGAGGATACTCTTTGAACGTAAGAATCTGGCATTAGCCCTCGGAGCATAGAGAGGTATTCATTCATTTGTTTTCTCCGATTACGCTCGACAGCAATGTGGGTCATTCTCTGGTTCTCGATCTCTTCCTTGTTCTTTTTGCTTCTTGATCGACGTCGCTTAGGCCTGGTTGAGATGGTGATTGAGGTGTCCAACTGCGAGAATTCTTTGGGAGCTATGGTGCTAGTGATGTCGGGCTCTGAGGATGAGTTAGGACACCATTGCTCCAAATACGGCACCATCAATGGAGGTGGACAGTTCCAATCTGCATGCTGGAAATTTTCTGTTTGGTTCTCAAGAATGTCGAAAGAGCCATACTCTTCTTCGTTTTCTGTTTGACCGAACTCATAACTCCAATTTCCTCCTAACAAGTTGTAGAGATCTTTGGTGTTATAACCAAACAGGTCTTGTTGAAGTACAACAGCTTCTAAGGCCATTCTCTCTCTCTCTCTCTAGAAGCTGAGAACTCTTTGTATCTAAAGGCAACCAATATGAAGGAAGTCTCATACAAACCTCACTATATATGTGACCATCTCTAGCCTTTGGTTCCTCTTTGGGATGTCGTATTTGGGCTTTTTAGAGGAATTAACTAGTAATAAAATCTACAGCATATTGCACGTGAATTTATATTGATTTTATGAAAAATAAGGAAAAAAAAAAAAAACAATGCTTTTATAAAGAGAAAAATGGAAATATTGATATTTTTTTACTTCAGAAACCAATGGGTATTTGCGCGAGTACTATGACATTGTTTACTCGCGCCGTAGAGACACATCCTTATGTTGTTAATTAACATAATTTGAGTCTTGATTAATAGACCAAAATGGCCCAGTTGAACCCCATTAGTCGAGTTTTTCTGCTATCAACAAATATGCGTTATTTATTGTCAGTCTAACTCACCAATATTTGTTTTATTTTAAAATATTAGAACCAACCGTTATATAGAGTTTGCTTAATTAGATGCATTCAATGGCGGACGGATGGGGGTGGGGGCTGCAGCCTCCCCAAAGTTTTCAAAATTTCTTTTAACCCCCATAATTTTTGGTATATATATATAAAAATATAGTATAATGATCCTCTCAAAATTTAAAACTTTTTACCTTATTTTCCTTTGAACAAAAGTTTTTTTTACCTTAATCCCCTCATGTAAAATTTCGGGTCTGCCACTAAATGCATTGATTTTTACCTTAACAATTCGATTCATCAAACATTTTTAAAATTTTGAAAAAGTACTCTGACCATTAAATCATTCTGCACGAGATCATATAACTAAAAATTGTTTAATGATATTAGTTCATGTGATCTTTATAATGAGAAGCATCAAACAGTAGCCTTATATTTTTCCAAAATATTAAGTCTCTACAGTCAAAAAAATGTTTTGAATCAAGTTGGCAGGGTTTCTTGGTTTTCAGTCATAGAGTTGATGACATAGCAATTTTATAGATCTCAACCTAACTTATATATGAAGGCATTGGCCTTTTACTTGATTTAGGTGCTAGCTGATGAAGAACAATCTTACTTTGGTTGATTTAACAAGTTTCTAATTAACAAAACTTTCAATACAGCCTCTAACGCAAAACTAGCGGCAGTATGATACGACAATCCACGCATGCTGCACCTGATTTTTTTTTAAATGTTTTTTTTTAGAGCTGGAAGCAATCTATAGAGGAGCATGAGCCATGAAATGCTGGTCAAGACTTCCAGGCAAAAGAGAAGCATTAGTCGTTTGGCAATAATACAGTCGGAGAGAAGAAAAGGCTGAAAAAGCAGAGATTCTGGCAAAACGATAAGAGAAAGAGCCACAAGCCTCACATGTTCATAATACGTATATATGGAGTCCTATACATATATGGAGAGAGAGAGAAGCACAGCACAGTTCAGTTGTCTGTGGGAGATGTACATAGGGATCCATGTGACCATACAAAAAATAATCAGAGCTACTCTTCCAATAATCTATTCTATAGGGTAACACCATCTGCCTTTCCCAGGACTACTACTACTGTGGACACTTCCTTTTAACATTTGTACAAAACTTTAATAATGTAAATGCTTTTCCCAAAGGAATCATTCATACTTGAAATAACACACACTGGGACATCTTCTGTATATATATGTATTGTCTAGGATAGGGTATACTATCCCCATCTCTACAACATATGTTGTGTAAAATGCAATTGTTGGCAAAGCTTGTTTGTTACTACTATGTTTCCACAAACAAATCAAAATAGCCCGTTTGCTAGCTGCACATTAAAAATCATGACAGCAATCAAACAAGCTTTACGTTTAATGTTAAGATGAACATACTAGAGTGTTTAAATTTATATTTTCAGATTTGAGTTTTTTTTTTTTTTGGGGTCCAACAAAATTTTACTGAAAGTTGTGAAACCAAATGAATCTAGTTCATTCGGGCTGAAAACTCCTACTCTACTGAGAGTTCCAGTAGAAACCTACCATACGGGTGATAGGGTTAAAGTTTTTAGTTATGTTTGGTTTGACTGATCCAAACTCTCTTGACTTGGTTGATTAACCAAGTTTATGCTCCAAAAGCTGTGAAATGACTAGGAAAGACTACTTTCCCAAATGTTACTTATGTTGAATTTTCTAAGGATTCAAAAAATAAAAACTATAAAGTTAAAGGTAGCATTGTTGTAAGGGCAGTCCTTGCTTAAATACCCTTATTTGATTTTGTAAAAATATTAACAAAAGGGAAAGTTATGTAAATTGACCAAAAATTGCCCGGGCAAAAGCATTATCCCAAAGTTAATGAAGCTGAATGGACAGTACATGGAATCCATGGTACTTTCTCCCATTCACTCAACTCCTCCAGGGATAATGAACATGATGGAAATGTTATATTATTTCCCTAATTTTGGCTTAAATGGCGTCTAAACATACACGTAATGCCATTGCAGACAGCCACGTGGTCAAGTCGTAGCAGCTAGTGATATTCTCTAGCAAATGTAGTTCGTAACAAAATCATTAGGTATTACTCTATACGAAGAACACATTTCTCATTGAAAATGTAAACACATTTCGACATCTAACCTATAACCATTAATAAATGATTAGATCCAACTGGCACAGTCCGTGTGAAAGCATATACAAATATTATTGTCTAAGTACACGATGACAAGTAAGTCTTCAAGACGCCTTCAAATCATGTTTGAATAACACTCATTTTGAATAATGTTTGTTTGCAACTATCTTAGGGAAACCATTGGCATCTAGTTGCACATTCTTTTCAAGCATTTAAGTATTCTCTTAACACTATTTTCTAATCAAGGTACTGTAGCAACTGACGCACTTTATGCATCGTGACTCAATTATTTCGCCAGCAAAACAACAATCACAGCCTATTTATGTCACTGAATTAATATGGAGATAGTTGAAGAGCCAACAATTCTAGAACTAGTTTGATTTATTCTATAGGTTGCTAACAACACATTACCATGTATGTTTAATCTTATGGAGAGCCTTACTGGTTTGTGTACTTAATTTGTTCATAGAATCAATAGACGATACCCCTCATGAGTGTTCATATAAAAACCTCCTATCCCTGCACCATGCGAAATAACCAATACCAATTGCTCTAAAATAGTAAACTTGAAGAGAGGAATAAATCTAAGCAAGTTAGTAATAAGATGTTAAACAGATCGATAATGATGCCTTGCAAATCACCGGCTGACTATCATGTTGAGCAAAGGAAAAACTGCCGTATCATGCCGGGAACCAATAGTATCTTTGTCAAAAAAAACAAAAAAGAGAGAGAGAGAGAGATGCAGCATTCAATTATCTTGAGAGTTTACAGTAGGTAATTTAAGAGTAGAAGATTTCCAGGTCAAGCTCTCTGCCAGGACAAAAAATATAACACGAGCAACAATTCATTACATAATATCTAGACGCCCGATCAATTAACTTTTTTTGCAAAGATAAGATTCCCTTTCTTTATCCTTTTCATTAGCAGAAATGCTATACAAACATAATTTTGGATAGAATTTGTTCTCCATCTCTCCTGTCTTTTTCTTTTTCCTTAGTCTATTGTGTCATCATCAACGGGAATATAGGTACAGTGTGCATAGGTGATGAACAACGCTAGTTTCCTGAAAGAAAACTAAACAAACAAAATAGAAAACTAATGACAAAGCTAGTGACCAATATGAATGGGATAAAAATCCCTCTGATCCTTAATGCATTCCCCTAGAAATCTCAATCCATGCCCTACTCATTAGTCAAGCGGGGTGGTCAAATGGGCGGTGAACTCTTGAGGGGAGTTGGTGAGAGGCTCAAAAAGTAGTAGCAGGCCATTCCATCAACCGCTCAGGTTTGAAGAGTATGAAATTTTGTTCAATTGCTTTCACACTATGGATACCGGAAATTTTGTCAGTATAAGGGCCAAGGTCTAGCAAAAAAACAAACCAATTTCAAGGATTTAGATATTATTGCTGCCGATGGAGGAGCAAATGAACACTAATCACCCTCCTGCCTATCTTAGACCTTGTTACCTGCTCATGATCAACTCTCACATTCAATGGCCGTAGCTAGTGAATTACAGCTCACCACTTAAGGTGAAGACAACCATGGTTGTGGTAGCTGCATGTCAACGGGCAAGAATTTGGGGCTAACCTTAAAAGTTTTAGTATTTTTGATAATGAAAAGACAAAAACAGTTGAGGGATTCCCATCATATTAGACCTCCGAGGTTAGAATACCATAGCGTTTGCATTATACATGAGGGAATAATTTATGGTACCGTGAGAGTTTTCATAATAGCGATACGTGCGCAATTTCAGTTCTTGAATAACAAAAATAAAATCTTGGATGAGAATCTTTGAAAAACTGAGGTTGACTTTGGTATAAAAAATAATAAAAAAAAAGTTACCGCAAATGTGGCTCGTAGTTACCACAATATGGTCACATTTTGTTGTAATTATTGTTACATTGAGCAATAACTGTGATCGGTCTAAGTGAAAACTACAATCAATTTGGTAAGTGTCCTCACGGTACCTTAGTCATTCCTGTATTTAAGGGTGCTGCATGCATGAAAGAGGAGTGCTAGCATCACTTGCGATTGTGCAACAATCGCCAATGGATGCTAGCCACCTCTAAGATGAGGCCTTACTGACAGTGGCGGGTGGAGCCTGAAAATTAATCTAGGGGCAACCATTAATCGCAACCAAAAATTTTTTTTCCTTTTCATTCAATATTGAGACTTTTATTTCATATATACATGTGTAATGTGTATTAACTTTTATTAATACTATTTAAAGTGGGCATTTATAAATTTTCAGAATAGAAAATTAAAAAATATTTCTAAAATTATTGGTAAAAATAGAATTTTTAAAAAATTGAGAGGGCAAATTGAAAATTATTTCTAAAATTGAGGACAAAGATAGGTGACTTCTCAAAATTTGAGGGGTAAATGAAAAACATTTCTAAAATCATAGCCTAAAATAGGATTTTTTCAAAATCTTAGGAGGGCATTTTGAAACCTTTAAGGCGTAAAACTAAAAATTATTTTTGAAACTATGAGTAAAATTAAAATTTGTGAAAGTTGAGGGGATAAATGCCCCTCTGAGCTTGAACTGCCTCCTTGCTTGCGGAGATGGCTAGCATTCACCGGTGACTATCACATAGTTAATGTCATCATTTTCCTGAAAAACAGCAGATTTGAAAATGCTACGAAGAACATCATTCGCCATTAGCAAAGTTGAAGAAGGCATCGAGTTGACCTCTTTACTTAGCTGGACAGCGATGGAACATTAATCTCACAACCTATTGCTAATACCCCAGTTTGGTCATAATCCTGTGGCTGCAAGTCTTTGTTGCTTTTCAAAGGGAGCTGGATGTTGATCATGGAATAATACCCACCATCATCGGCTACTTTGAAACTAGTGTAGCAGACTGCATTCACTTACGCGGCATGCCATCGTTACCTCAAAAAGTTGAGAACTAACTCTTTCTAATTTAGGGCATCATTCTAATTTAGTCTGCCGTGCATTCATATTGAGATGCATGGCTGGCAAAGGCGATGGAAGATCGTTAGAAATAATATCCTACAAGTGCAAATTATCTAATAAGATGCGGTTTTAAAATATATGAAAAAATCACGGAGTGATTGGTACAATGGATAAAACTCAGATTTCCTTGCTTAAAATTTAGATTCCAGCCATAGAAATTCACTTTTCAATGCCCAGGGCACACAATGATATTTAAGTTTTAGTCTTGATGTAAGTACTGTGAGATCTCTCGAAAAGGCATGCAGTAAGTATTGCTTCCTAGTCTAGAGTATGATAGGGAGTCCTATTGAAGATGACAATGAGGCGATGAGCCCATGGCTTCATTCGTACCTAACCAGTTAGATGACCAAAATGATATGGCAATTCACAATTTTTTTTCATCTCTCTCAGTTCAAACTGAAGTTGACAAGTCGTTCAACTGCAGAAGGATGAAAATTCCATTCCCCCGCTCGTCACGGAAATTCTTTCCCACGAGATACGAATTAAGGAAGATAATTCTGTGTGCCGATGTGGTTCAATGCATTGGGCCATTCTTCTGTGCTTCTGAGGAACATATTTCACTTGAATGGTACTTCATATGCAATTAGTGCGACATATTTCATGTGATAATTGACGTTTTGATGGCAGCATTGTTGTGGAAATTTGATTGTCAGCACAAAATTGCATTCCCTTGCTGTCATGCAACCTATATTTCTTGGAGAGAGAGAGAGAGAGAGAGAGGTCATTCCTTTATACTTGCTTCATGTGAAAGCACAAAAGGTTTTGGATGTAAGAGATAAGGACTCATTGCTTTTAATCCTTTCTTCATGTGAAAAAATGCAAGTGGGGTCTGAAAATCCATACTTTTATTCCATAATCTAATATTTCTCAAGAACTTGGAGAGAGAGAGGAAATCTTCAAGCTGGGTGGATGTTGAAAGCTTTGTTTTTAAGGAACACAGGTTCCATTGAATTGGGCCCTTTTCAGTCTCTTTTAGAAGTCATTTCATGAATGAATCAATAGAGAAAAAGGCAAAATTGTGCAAAACCTTTTCGGAGATTAATGCCCTAACTACCAGGGCAACATCATTATCGGCTATAAAAATTTATTGGATCTTATCTACCGCCCACGTACCTCACCCACCTACCCTATTGCATACCTTTCATTATAAGTTGAATAGAACATCAAAAAAAAAAAAAAAAAGGTGCACTCATCACCTACAATCAGCCTCTTCTCAAGGCTCTTGGTTTCTCAGGTGCTTAAAAGCCTTTCTTTCAAAATAGACATTATATATCCATATTTATACTTACTGTTACAAAGCAAACTCATTAGTAAAGCCTCCACTTTGGTGAGGTTATTTTTTTTTAGATAAAAATGACCAATAATAGAAAGTTTACTTAGTTCATATTCAACATATGCAAGGGTAATTATGTAAAACTTACAACTAAATCATTTTTCAAATTCTCTAATTGCCTACTACTAAATTAGTTGTAGATTTGAATAATTAGGTATAATGTAACACGCGTTCATAATGAGTGCCACTTTTCTAGTATATATATACTAGAGGGTGCGCCCATGCGATATGTATGCAATCTTCGACTATTGCCAGAGATAGCAGTCATTGTGGTAGATTGAATTAATGGAGATAATAGTTGTGATCACCGAAAATGATCTTATTAATATTAACAAATAAATAGGAGAGGTAGAGTATAAAATTTATAAATTTACTAGGATGACTGCCGTTATCAAACTTCAAATATATTAATTGGGTTCTCCATTTATATAACAGAATAAATATATATATATATATATATATCTTATTATAAATACAAATGTAGTTCTACTTCTCCTAGACCTCCAAAAATTCAATCATAATTTCTCAAAAATCTTAAAATACTATAGTTACACGTGGCAAAACTCTCCATCTCACCCTCTTCTATTGACTCCTCACCTTGTTTCTCTCTTTAAACAAACAAAATAGGTAATTTATACTATTTCAAATAGCAAAATGTTATTGGGTGTTTAAAGCCAAAACTCTTAATACAATATTCTCAAATTTTTGTAATTATAAAATATAAATAATGTTGTGTTGCAATTTGATTGGTCACAATATCATTTTTTCAAAATTTTAATATATGGACAATGGCATATGCTCATTAGTGTCATATTTTTAGATTTTCCAAATATATGGTCATAATGTCAGTTTGTAAAATTTTTAAGATATGGATAATGATAAATGTCCTTATATTATTGGTTTTTTAATAATAATAATATGATCCATTTTGAATTTAAATATTAAATTTCTGATTCACCTTACACCTCATACGTATGTCATACGGTTTTCATTGTTATCGCAAATCAAATAAGAGGGGTGTTTCCTTTTTTCTTTTTCGTTTTCCCTTTCCAATGAAACCTAAGTGTGTTCTATTTATTTAGGAAAGATCATTGTTGAAATATATCGTAACTTTTAATTTTTTTTATTCTCTTCAGTTTTTATTGCTTTTATTTTTGTTCTTTATTTTTCAAGGTGGAGCTGACATTAATGTTAATCGTACTACCCAGCATGCAATAGATCCACCAATTTGTACACAAGTTTATATAGCTCTAATTTACAAGCAAGATCCAAAGAGAAGTAACAAAATTCTAAACGTAAATTCATATGAAGTGGTAGCATAAAAACGAAAGTAGCCAAATTCCAAAGATGAGGAACCTATTTATCGATTTCTATTGTCAAAAGGAAAGATATCAGAACAATATCTAATGCTAAAATTCAATTTATTTGAAAAGGATGGGCACAAAGTAAGTGGTGACTTGAGCTTGGACTCCTCTTTGTGTATTATGTATTCATTTATTGTCTTTGTGTATCTACAAATATGCCTTATTAAATTCTAATTAAAGAAATTATATTAGCATCTTATTGGATGTGCTTTTTCTTAGGAGTACCCTTATTATTTAGTCTTTCTACACCAAGATTAGTGTAACAGGACACATAACAAAGTCTGTTTCGTTAGGTTTACAAAGAATCATCAAGCTGTTGGTCTCCATGGTTGGCATTGGCTAGTATTTCTTTTGGCTGCAGGAGTGTTTAGGTTTCCGGCCGATTACTTTCTTGAGTTTATGCAGGCCATCATCCTTGAATTATTCAGAACCGCATGATTGTTATCTTTTTAATTTATTGATTTTGTATATTTCTTTGTTTGATTCCATAAATATGAAGAATTACTTAAATTAAAATTTTAGTTTTTCATACACATATATACACTAAATTTGTGCATAGCATGGACTTACTACTAGTATATATGTGTGTGTGTGTGTGTGTATGGCTTTTCCAATTTGTATTAGGTTCTCTTTCTTTTGCACTCCTCAACTTACTCGATGTCGATAAAATTTATTGGTCGATATTATCTCTAAAAATTTGACAAGAGCATTTGACCGCTCCTAGGAGATTTTATAGATTACGTACCAATCTACTAATTCATTAGGCTTGCAAGCCACGTGCATTAAGTTTAAGAAAAAGTGACCAAAATCCACCATTTAATGAACCCCCTTTTTGATACACTAAGTTGGGTAATAATTGTTTTTCCAATGTATTAAAACACCTGTTTCAAAAAACCCTTTAAAAATCAAACATGTTTGGAGTTAAAATTAAGATACAAGGCCTACAAGTGGTTTTCAACAAACTGCCGTAGAGTCTGTACGTGAAACCAAAGAAAGATTTTATTTTCTCACCCCATAAAATCATATATATATATATATATATAAAAGTTGTGTTCATCTTTATATTTTCTCTTTTTTATATGACGCTCTAAATGATATTGTATTTTTACAATGTCATATCACAAGAGCAATTAGTTAGATAACTATTGAATTTGTTCAACTACTTAAGAAAGATAATTAAGTAATCCTATCTAAATAAGATAAGATTGTGATTGACAACTATGTAGTAATATTATTCTTATTTAGGTCGAACAACTATTAAATAAGATACTAAAAAGAATAAAAAAAGGAATCGAAGAAGTTATATGAAGAAGATCTACGGTTCACAAGTTTTTGAGATCGAAATAAAGTACCTAAAATTATAGGATTAAGTTACTCAGGTGACTATAATTAAATAAAGGGTAAACAATCATTTGGTCTTTCCTACTTTGCCTCAGATGTCAATGTTATCCCTAAACTTTGATTTCTTCTATTTAACCCCTCCAACTTTTAAAAAGAAGTCAATATAGTTTAACATTTTAAAATAAGTAAGAAAATTAAATAGTAATTATACTTTGGCGTTTTAAATTAAAACTTAATATTACTCTACCTCTATTCAACTAAAAATAGTCACATTTTCACCATCACAAAATTTAAAATTGGGGATCTATTTGGTATAAAACAAATTCATGGCTATGAAAATTTATAAATTATCTCAAAATGCGCCTAAGAAAATAATCACAATGATCCATAAAATCTTGGTTTTGTAGACCACTAATTATTAGCCCTGACAATATCAAAGAGATTCTTGAAACTACGCATTATTAACTAGAGATCAAAAAAAATTATATTGTATCGATCAAAAATACTACAAGTGTTCAGTTTTGTTTTGTTATGTTTTTGTTTTTTTTTTTTTTTTTGTCAATAGTGTTAATACCAACATAAATTCTCATAGTCTAGGAGTAAAATATAATAATTTTTAGTTTAGCGGTAAAGTGAAACTAAATTTAGTTGAGATGATCAAAGTGTAATTAATTTTTAATTTTTTAACTTATTTCAAAATATTTGACCACATTGACTTCCTTTTAAAAGTTGGAAGGTCAAAATAAAATAAATCAAAATTCATGGATGACATTAAAATTTGAGTTAAAGTTGGAAGGACAAAATGATTGTTACCCTTAAATAAAGAACCATATATATACTAGCAGTGAGCCTGTGCTATGCACAGAAATAAGAAATAATGAATGATTTAATAAAATCGAGTGTGTTAGTCTCATGGTACATTTAATATTTTGAATGTGCATTGTGTAATTCTAGAGGTACCGACTCTTTTCACCAGCCTTTCATCAGGGATAAATACAAAGTGATTGGTTCACTTTATCTAATACATGTGAGATTTACTTGTGTCTATTCGTGATAAAAAAATCTGATAAACAAAACCAGTGGCTATAGTATTTTTTATGTGCATTTTAAATGCATGTGTTACATATAGTCCTACATACCAAAAGAAATATTTGAGCTATTTGAGATTTACTAAATTGAGGTGATCAACTTAAGTTTTTCCAAGAGGATAGTAAGACGAAATATTTGAATATGTTGAATTCTAAAACTTTTGCTACAAAATCTAACAATAGATTAATTCAGTTTGACCCGATCATAAATGAATAAATCTAAATTTAATGGTTGACCTAAAACATTTAGTAGTTAAATGGTTTATACATGACCCAATCATAAATGAATAGGCTTTAATCATATTATTGTATCTAATTTAGTTTTATATACATATCTTGAAAGTATTATATACAAAGCTTTCCTTTAGATCTCAATAAAAAAAAAAAAAAAAAAAAAAACTTTCCTTTAGATCGAACAGTAAGAACCTCATGTTGTTTAGGCACATGGCAATTTTTGAACTATTCATGTGTGAAGAGTCGATACAAAAGAGAGAACAAAAATGATATATAACTTTAGTAAACACATGTAAATATGTAAACTTTAACACGTGGCTCGCTTAGTATATTGTTACTTATATTTGTACATTTTATTTGAAAAAAAGGATTAAAGGATAAATAATTTTATTATAGGTCTATTCATTTTATTTTACTCAAAATATTTGTTTTATTGAAAACAAGTTAACAATGTTTGTCCTTTCTATTTTAGAAATTTAAGGAAAGATTGTTAAGAAATGTTCATAAGTAAAGGAAATATGATAATCCTACTACATCAATTGATTAATTTTTTCATATGAAAATTAGAAAAAATAAATAAAAATTTAGATAAAATTAATAATAGTACAACACATGCATTTTATATTTTTAAAAACAAAAAATTTGAGAAAAAGGGATTGAAACTATCAAATCAAACATCTCCTAACAAATATAAAATATTACTTTTGTTCTTATAGAAAGATAAATTAAATGGATTTGAATACTAAATTTCACATTTCTTAATTAAAGGAAGGTCTTTCTAAAATTATAAAATAAGAATTTTAAGAAAATTTAAAATAGAATTCTACTATTTTTTAAATTTTATATAAAGAAATTCTAAAATAATAGGAGATTTAAATAAATTGTGGTAAAATTTACTAATCATGAATAAAAGATAAAAATTTCTAATTAGACCAATACTATTATAACATTTTTAATATTAATACTTAAAAATTCAAAAATTTAGAAGCTTGGATCGACTCTTTTAACTTTAAAAATTTAAATCGTAAGGAAGCTAGAATGTTTTGGAAAGAGACCATAATTTAGGAATTTAAAAAGACTATTAGATTTAATTACCATGTTGATTTTAAAAATTCAATAATAACACAGTTATGTAAATTGTGAATATTTTCTTCAAGGTTCAAAGTTTCTAAATTAGAAAAATTTTATGTTACAATAATTACCATACTAATTTAATGACCAATGAGTTCATAACATTTGTACTTTTTTTTATTTTGTAAATTCAAAAACTTAAGAAAAATGAATCAAGATTTTCAAGTTTAATAACTTCCTATCATTTTGCTATAATATATAGTATATATATATATATATATATATCTACTCCAACTCTTAGAGAGACGGTGAGTTATGCTACAATTTTTAAGTTTTATTAAACTACTTTATAATACAACATATATATTAATATATTATTCACATAGTAACTCTCTTCACTAACAAAAATAATCTTCATTATTGGTAAAAACTTCATTATCTATAATCATGTTCTCTTGATTGATTTTGTTTTTTTTTTTTTTTTTGGTCAAAGGAGAAGTCAACCTGATTAAGGCATGATATTTTATGTCATTATTGTTATATACAAACTATGTCATAACATTACCCAATGGTTTGCTATAACAATATTCATATTTTTATTTTTTCTTTCATGTAAAATGTGAAGATGATACCTTGCGATTAATTCACCAAAGATTTTACAAGTTCTTTTATTTTTCAGAATCTTTGTCAATTTTGGATTGTATATTTAATTATTATGGATTTTGAACTTATATTTCAATTGTAGATATGAAAAAAAACATTACTCCCCGTGTATTGCAAGGGTTGACACCTAGTATATATTTATATACTATATATATACACACATGTATATTGGTAAGAAGCCGTTTATTTTGCTTGATTCTGCTGTATTTATCATAATTTTCTTTTGCATGGTCTGACCATTAAGAGATCATCTTCACAAATAAGCAGTTCCTAGATGGAAATTACGAATGCTACTCTCTACAAATACACTTACTTAATGTGACATTTTGTGACTCATTATGTAATTGTTCACTGTCCTTGTAATCATTTCTCCAATTCAGTTAAGGTGAAAATCCCATTCTCTAGAACTTCAAATGAAATTGCTAAATTTAGGAATTTCGAGGTTGTATGCATAATTCTTTCACTCACATGAGGGAATTTGAGGTCTCACAATATAAGAGAGAAGATTGTAGACATATTGTAATTTATGTAAATTTAACCATAGGCAGCCCTATTGCTGGGGCAATCCTCATGGTTGTCAAGGCAAATCCAAGTTAAGGTTTGCCAGTAAATTTTAGAAGAGTTTTATTTTTCATTTAAAGAAATTTCCCTAACAAGGTCAGGGCTGCACTAGCAATAAAGATAGCTACCCCTTAACCACCTCGATGCCAACTAAATTACCTATAACAAAAATTAGTGTGGTACTGTAGGATATTTCTTAATGATATAGCTTGTATTATTAAGTAGGTTGATAACATGGGTTAGAGAGTAGTGAGTGCTAATCTAATGAATCAAATGGTTTGTTTTGTTGAAAATATGAGCTTGAACAAGATGGCTCAAGCCATCTTGAGTATGGCACGAACCATATGTGGTTGCAGATTCTCCGCAGAGATTCAGATAGCATTGATGCATGGCTTGACGTTGACTGGAGCCATGCTTGTGATGGCTTGAGCCATACTTGGAATTTCAAACTTAAACGTAAAACAGCAATTGTTTCAAATTATGAAAGTGTTTTTTCATTTGATCCAATACAAGCATTCGTAGAGATGGTTTCAAACTCGTATTGGTTGTTATAAATAAAGGTATTTACATCAGAGTTTTGTTAGTTGTCATCATCCTTTGGTTTCAAACTCCTATTGGTTGATACAGATACAGACCCTCTGTGATTCAATCAATCACTCTCTCTCTCTCTCTCTCAAGTTCTTTGTCTGTGATATTGTTTTCATAGGAGAGTTCTATAGCGAATTCTTCATAATTATTGTTCACAATATTCGAGGTGATTTTATTGTATCCTAAAAGTGATTCATTAGTAACCCAACAACAATATTGGTTGGGCGAATATCACTTTAAAGTCAGTGTCTTTTGATATGCCTTAAAGGCGCAACTTTTTTCCTGGTTTCTCCCATTCATAACAGTATTGTT
This sequence comes from Euryodendron excelsum, assembly GCA_033060915.1. Taxonomy (NCBI): domain Eukaryota; kingdom Viridiplantae; phylum Streptophyta; class Magnoliopsida; order Ericales; family Pentaphylacaceae; genus Euryodendron; species Euryodendron excelsum. The sequence continues at coordinate 21,619,484 of CM065377.1, read as the reverse complement.
CTACAATTTTAAAGTAATATTCCGTAATGAAGTCAAGATCAACGGCTTTCAAAATGATTAATCAGGAGTTCGTGAAACTGGACAGATTCGATGGAACAAACTTCACTTATTGGCAAGACTAGATGATGTTCTTGCTTATTGCACTAAAAATCTCATATGTTTTGGATCCTAACTTGGCACCAATTCCAAAACCAAGGATGATAACACCGAACAGATTAAGGCAGAGCGGAAGAAGCGCGAAGAAGATGAAGTGGTCTATAGATGACATATTCTGAACACCAATGGTTCACTCCTTCCAACGCACAAGTTGGAGGCGTTTGTAGTTTAAATGGAGGCATCCCCATTATCGTGTTTGCCCATAGAATTTGTGCAAATCTAGCAATAGTAACAAGCACAATTTAAGAATTATTCAAATTATAATTATAATACAAAGATGGTATTGAATTTATGGGAACTAAAATTAAACCAAAAATCTTTAGGGGTTTGTGAATTGGTTTTTACTATTAACTAAACAATTAATTGAAAGTGACAATTAAAATACTAACTTGAACAATTAAAAATCTAAATAAAGCAATTTGATAAACTTGAGAATTCTACGATAACTAAAACAATTAAAACTAAATTAGTTTTAAGCCAATGGAAATTCGAGTGAAAATGAGTAGGGATTTAAATGGAATAAAAGAGGTTTGGGTGCAATTGCTTCAACCTACCAATTTTAGCATGGAGTTTGAAAAGAAAAGTCTAGACTAGCTCAAATCAAGGATCTTCCAAAGGATCCTTGATTCGGAATATTTAACTTTGAAATCTAGGGTTCTCTTTTTAATTGGAATTAGATTTAACTATCTTTGAGAGATTCTTAAAAATAAACCACAAGTTACTCAACCATAATTATAGATGCAAGTTTCTTACAATAATCAATTCCAAAAATAGAGAATAAACACAATGTAGATATTCAATGAGATTTAAAAACTCCCCTTTCACTTCCCATGCCTTTCTTGGTGGGTCTTCACATTTGTACCCAAATAATAAGTTTAGCTAAAGAAATTCATAGGAGGAAGCTTGCAAAAATGAACAAATCTCATCTAAAGCTATAAATCTAGAATTTATTGAACAAAAAATTTTATTTAGATTACAAGAAAATGATGAGGAAGATAACAAGGAATGAGACAAATATCTAGCAAGATTTTATCCCAAAACATTCTTCTCAAAATCCTAACTACAAAATCCAAAACAAATAATACAACCAAACATTCTTCTCGGATTTTTTTCCTTGTCAGCCGCCGCAATTCTCGCCAAATCAATCACCTCTTTTTCCTTCATCTGCTGCTAGGTTTAAGGCCAAATTTGTGTCAACAGTCCAAAGTGCGTTCGAACGGTGCGTCTGAACGATAAGATTATCGTCTTACCATTCAAACAGTTGGCTTGACTGTCCAGACAGTCTTCAGACGTAAAAGCATGACTCTAAAATGGCTTCGGACGCAAAAACTCGACTCTAGAGGTCCCTTGTCTAACGTAGCGTCCGAACGATGTCCCGTGCCGTCTGAAGTGCGTCCGAATCGTGAAATGACCGTTCGAACTGTGCATCTGAATGGGAAATTACCGTCCTAATGGTGCGTTTGAATAATACCACTGTCCGAACTATAGTACCATCGTCCGAACGGTCTTCCTGCACTTTTAGCCCAAAAATCCTACAATACACAGAGAAAAACCTGTTTAGAGCAATTTATTACTAAAAACTTATTCTAAGAAACATATTAGGGCTAACAAACCAATAATTAGGGGATCAAGATTACACTTTTAGAGTGAAATCAACACCCACCAACTTAGCTTTTGCTAGTCCCTAGGAAAATTGCATAAAAGAAGAGATATATGCCTAAAGTATAGTCCTCTTTTGGGGGAATGGTGTATTGAGCATATACATCAAGCCTTTAAACCCTTAGGTTACCCCTAGTGGACGAGTGGTGTCTCATGAGAGTTTCTAGTGATGATATCCACAAACCTCTCTTTGTGAACTATAAGTTAAGATAAGGTTAAGGAAAAATGTGCACCACCCACTCAAGATATTGATAGACACACTCCAAATCTCAAACAAATGTACGAGTATGCACAAATTCATCTGCTCGAGAAGTTCATGTGTATGTGTGATAAGTCAATGCTAAGCAATATATATGAAAACTTATTTATGCAAATTCAAACCTTAAAGCTTTGATTCAATCCTCTCCGATCATATACTCAAAATTAAAGGCTCACATGGTTCTCACAATGATATGTTCAACAATGGAGTAATTTGTACTAATCAATGCAATTGAACATATTCAATACAAGAACCGAGAAAGATGTAAGTATATCGACCTTAGCATAACTTCATGAAGGAATATTCATAGACGAGGAATGATTCAAAAAATTGACAAGATAAAGGTTTTATTCTAATAAAACTTACAATCAAGCATCCTTGGATCAATTAAGTGATTTAAAGATGAAGAAAAAATGTTGAAAAAGGTGTAAAGTAGGGATAAAGAGAAGTAAAAGTCAAATCATGTGGACGTGAGATGATAAATGAATACCAGTTCCAACTCATCCCTTTTTATACAATCAAGTCTTCATGTCTATGAACATTTTCAACAATCACAATTCCTTCTTTTTATACTTTGTTACCAATCCACCTGATACTCCGTTTTCACTTTGATATTTTCAACTCCGTCATATACTCACTTTTTTATGGAATTTCCCAACCAATCTTCTTCTTTATTATTCATCATCATTTTTTTTAAGTGCCACCCAAATCTTGTTCCCACATAGGTGTACCTTTACAAGACTAGGGGAAATGGAGTAATTATATGTATCAAGGAAGAATTTGGTTACAAATGAAATAATACAGGGGTCGTGTGGTTCATATAAAAGGGAGTTAATGACTATTAAGAAGAATATGGGTATAGAATCATGTCTAAGGTGTCAAATCATAACATTTCATAGAGGATAAGTGTTAATGTCAAGATCGAAACTCATCTTATAAACCAAATGCAAGCATGATGAAGTTATTCAAAAGAAATAAGGGTGAAAGATCAATCCTTAAGTAAATGTAAGCACTCAGAAAGGCAGTAAATACTCTGAAGCTCACAAGGTAATAATCTCCACTAAATAAGGATGAAAATGCAAAAGATAGCAACAAATGATGTCACACAGCATAACTTGTGCTCAAAGTGTATAACCTTCTATCAATGCATGAATTAAGCAACTCCTCATGAGGTTAGAAATAAGAAATGAGTCCATCTCAATCTTAAGTTAGGTTATTCTATAACAAATAATGGTACGGTGCATTGAAAATAAATGGTCAACACATCCATAACAATTAATTGAAAGAGCCTACATAAAGAAAGGTAGGAATAAATATGTGAACATAATAAAAACTGATACTGATACCATACAATACTAGAATCTCCATGAAAACAGTATAAATGAGTGATATATACCAATGTCTAAGCACACCTGTAGCTAAACAATCTAGAAATATAGGACCGAGATAAAGGTTATATAGAAAAGGGTGTACCGTAGAGAACACAAAATGTAATACACTATATTAAAACACAGTTTTAGATACAAACATGAAGTAATGTTATGTTATGTGTGTACAAGATGTATCTAAACCCTAGACTACGGTAAATCATCTCAGTCATCATCAGGAGGTGGTGCTGTAGCTGTTCTCTGAGCCCGGACCTTTACAAACAACTCCTCAATGATCCTAGACTGGCCTTAAGTCTGACCCTCAAATGTAGTGATGTGCTCAGTCTGAACTCAGACCTGGCCCTCAAGTATAGCAATATGAACGGCGTCTAAGGCTTGAGCAGTGACAAAGTCTCAATGATGGACCACTCCCGCAACTATGAAACTCTCCAACCTCAAAATATCAGTAGACTGTTGTGCCGATACTGCAGCTAAAGCATCTAATATCTGTTGCATCTGTAATGACTGGTCTTGCATCTCCAGCAACTGGAAGTACTGCTGCCTTGGTTAGTCTTACGGCTGCTAAAAATGAATATACGAATCATATTGGTCTAGATCCTCAAGGTTTGGCTACTCCTGATTAAGCATCGGTGGCTACTGCTACTGCTGAGCAGGCAACTGTGGCGGCTACTGCCACTGGTGCTGTTCTGGCTAAAGAGGTCTCCGTGACCTGAATCCCCTTTGAATGGTGGACCTATCAACCTGCTCCCTCGCCGGCTGGTGTCGAGGCAAACCTAGAACTGGGCCCCCAAGTGCAATCTCGATCCTTCGGGTTAGGATAATCCCAAATGGGATAGAACCCTAAGCGTGCGAGTGCAAACGCTCATCCACGAGCACTCTAAACATAAATAGCGGGAGATCTATGGTCTGCCTCGTCCCTATAGCCCACAACAAACTTGTCATATCCCTTTTAACATCAAAATATCTAACTATGGGGAATATGGAATAACAACAAAAAATGAAAATGGAAGAGTATACTGAGAGCAACACTCTAGCCGACAACTGCCAACGACCAGTCCACTAAATGTCAAGAAAACAGACCTCAACTGACACAACCTTGCAGTCCTTAGGGGCTCCTCTAGACGAAAAACTAAACTGAGGATCTGCCACTCTAGGCGGTCCTACTATATCTGCAAAAGTACTGGAGGTGACCTCAATGTCGTGCCCCCTAACTCAGGATATGATCCGCTCATGCCCCGGAGTGACGCAGCAAATGGACACGTTGGCCATAAACTCAGTGAGCAAAATAAAAATGGCCTCCCTCGTAAAGATAGTAAAAGGGACCCAATCCCGGCCCACAAAAACCTGGGGTCCCTAAACTGGGCTAAGTCCATCCTACGCTCTAATAAAAGACCCCGCCTAATCCAAGTTTAGGAGAATGACTCGAAAGATTCCTCTGATACAAAGCGGTGTGAGTCATAGGGTAGGGGTGGCTAGGCACCCGCTGGGCCAGCCGGAAAGGCAACTGGGGCCCCTATGCTTGTCATACTCTACTCGATAGCAACCTAAGTATATAAACTTTGGGAAAAAAAAACAATTATGGGGAAATGATACAGTAATACCTAGAGGAGCATGAAACAATGGGCAGAGGAGTCAGGGGCGCGTGCTCGAGCTTCGGCAAGGTCTCGCGATGCACTTAAAAACCTCTTTGTATAACATTTGTAGTGAGTCTGAACTCACTTCAGACGCATATTTATAGGCACTGGGAAGTCGTCCGTCGCACATCCTAAGTTCGTCCGGATAGTCACTAAATGTGTCTGAATAGTGATTTTGCGTTCGGATGGTGATTGTGCATTCGAACTGTGCATTCGATGCACGTCTGAACCACATTCGAACGGTCATTAAATTGCATCTGTGCTGACGTCAACTGTCCGAACCATGCATCTGAACGGTAATTTACCCTCCAGACAGTAACTATGCGTCTGAGTGGTATCTTAACCGTTCGGACGGTAAATCACAAAAATTTTAAAAAAAATCAAAGAAAAATCCCAGAAAAATAAAAAATTGTAAAATAACGACTCAAAACTCAAAAAGACTACAAATTTACAAAATGAAACCTACAAAAAGACAGATCCGCAATAACGTTTTCTACTCCTTTTTTGTTCCTAATTTCAAGATTAAATTCTTGAAGAAGGAAAATTCACCTAATCAGTCTAGACTTGGCGTCTTGTTTGGACAAGAGGTACTTAAGGGCAACATGGTCGATGAACATTATCACTCTAGATCCCACTAAGTATGATCGAAACTTGTCCAAAGCAAAGACATTACCAACAATTCCTTCTCGGTGGTGGTATAGTTCACTTAGGCCTCATTTAATGTTTTGCTCGCATAGATGAGCACAAGAGGTTAATCATTTCTTTGGCCTAGAACTGCTTCTACAATGAAATCACTAGCATCACACATGAGTTCAAAAGGTAAGCTTCAATACGGGGATTGGATTATGAGAGCTGTAGTCAAGTGATTTTTTAATTTGTCAAATGCTAGTTGACAAGACGAAGCCATTCGAATGGAGCGTCTTTTGCTAAGAGGGCACACAAAGGTCTAGAAATGGCACTAAAATTCACTCCACCATATCACTAAAAATGCTAATCATGCATCTTTGAAATGTGGTGGGAGCATTGCATAACTCAAAGGGCATTTGCTTGTAGGCAAATGTGTCGAATGGGTATGTGAATGTGATCTTCTCATGGTCTTGCATGGCTATCTCCAATTGGTTGTAGCCGGAGTAACCATCCAGGAAACAATAATACGCTCGTCTCGCTACCCTCTCTAAGACTTAGTCAAGAAAAGGAAGAGAAAAATAATCCTTGACAGTTACGGCATTAAGGCCACGGTAGTCAATACACATATGCCACCCAGTTTGAACCTGGGTAGGTATCAATTCATAGTTCTCATTTTTTACTATTGGTACTTCGAACTTTTTAAGGACAACTTGGGTGATACTCACCCATTTAGAGTTAGCAATTGGATATATAATACCCGCATCAATGAGCTTTTAGACTTCACTCCCCACAACTTCTTTTATTATTGGGTTCAATTGCCATTACATTTGACGCATCGGCTTAGCCCCTTCCTCAAAATAAATGCGATGAGTGCATACAAGAGGGCTAATGCCATGTTAATCAGCGATTGTCCAACCTATGGCCTTGCGGTGCTTCTTAAGCACCTCCAACAAGCTCATCTCCTAAGCTTCCGTTAGTGATGAAGATATCACTATGGGATATGATTCACTCTCACCCAAAAATACATACTTGAGGGTAAAAGTTAAAGGTTTCTTATCTAGTATAGGAGCCTTAAGTTCTAATGGCTGGGGCTTAATAGGATTAGGAGTCAAAGGCTCAAAGTGGGGGTCCATTGACCCACCACCATTATAGGACAAACCTCTAGACTGCTATCCTCGCTAACAACATCCCCGTTTTCCTCACCTTCCAAGCAATCAAGACCCTCACTAAACATCAACATTCTAGCCAATAGGTCTTTTACACTGCCTCTCAAAGTGCTCTTGCACTATAGAGTTGATATGGTTCACTTCCCGAACATCCTCTAAATCCCCCGGTTGCCTTCCTACATTAAACATGTTAAGCTCGACAGACATATTTTCAAAGGACAGCTTCAAGAGACCCCCTCATATATGGACAATGACATCATATGTAGCAAGAAAAAGTCTACCCAAAATGATAGGGATATGGTTTTAAGCATTGGGGTCTACTACTGGTTGGGTATCTAAAACCACATAATCAGCTGGGTAATAAAACTTATCAACTTGCACTAAAACATCCTCCACTATCCCCCTAGGGGCCTTGATAAAGCAATCCGCTAGTTGGAGTGTGATCCTAGTAAGTTTAAGCTCACCTAGTCCCAATTGCTCATACACCGAGCATGGTAATAAATTCACACTCAAGCCTAAGTCCAAAAGGCAACTCTCTATCCTATGTTCTCCTGTGATACACATTACGGTAGGACAACTCGGATCTTTATACGTGGGAGGGGTCTTGACTTGGACCACAGAATGGACATGCTTAGCAAGAAAGGCATTTTCTCTCACATTTAACCTCCTCTTAACAGTGCATAAATCTTTAAAAAATTTAGCATAAGAGGGCACTTGTTTTATGGCTTACAAAACAGGTAGATTTATTTTGACTTGTTTAAAAGTCTCATAAATCTTGAAACTCAAATGGTTCTTTGGTTTGGCTAAAGGATAAGGAAATAGGGAGTGAGCAAAAATCTCACTTTCCTCCCTCAAGGCTTCATTACCCTTGGGTATGGACTCAGTCTTTCCTTTCCTTTTACTATTCCTTTCCTCACTCTTCTTCTCCTCCTCAATCGACACTCTCGCACCTTCTCTCTTTTCATTAGTCTTTCCCTTTCTCTCTCTCAATCAACTGAACCCTCAACTACCTTAGACGCATTTTCCTTACCCTTAGGATCATAAGGAATGATGGTCTTATCAATAAAGTTACCACTTTTTAAGGTGTTGATGGCTTGAACTTGATTATGGCTTGAGGATGGTTGGTTCAAGGTCTCGGTAAAATGCACGTGCCTAGATGGATTTGGTTAAGGTTGTGCGGGTAACTTACCATTCTCGTTAAGGGTCAAGGCTTGTGTGAGAAGAGTTAATTTGCCCATCTAATGTCTTATCAACCCACGAATTTACCCCTCCTTGAGTTTGAATAAATTATTAGAGGATATCCTCCAACGGCCTTCTATGTGGGGGTTGATATGTGTTGGATGGAGCTTGAGGTGGAGGTTGGAATGGCTTTGATTGGGTTGAGAATAATATAACCAGTGAAGGTTGATATTGCTATGATTGTGATGGTGGAGGAGGTGCTTGATAAGATCGAGAGTTGTGAAACCCTCATTGATAAGCTTGGGGATTGGAAGTCCCCTTATTTCACCATCTAAAATTAGGATGATCCCTCCATCCCGGGTTATAAGTGTTGGAATAGGAATTTTTCCCTCCTCGATTGTAGTGGCCAATAGCATTGACCTGGCCATGCAAGGCCTCCTTAATACCCGGAATGACCGGGCACGACATGGTGTCGTGCTCTTTGGTCTCGCACACAACACAACACACTTCTTTAAGCTTTTCACTCCCTATCGAATTAACCTTCTTAAACTCCAAGGCCTTTAATTTTCTTACCATAGTGGCAAGCCTAGCATTCACATCATCGACCTCTTTCAACTGGTATTTTACCCCTGGTGCGTTGGGTCTACCCTCGGGATTTTGGGTTTCGGTGGTTACCCAATCGCGAGCCAAATTTGCGAGGTAGTCAAAATATGAATAACCTTTATGAGGTTCCTTATCCATGAAAGTTCCCACGCACATGGTCTCAACAAATTATTTTAGTTGGGGCATAAGAGAAGCGTAGAATATGTTGATGATGTGTCATTAGGAAAAACCACGATGTGGACAAGAAACTAGGAACTTTAAAATGCTCCAAACGTTGGAAAAAGGATTCTCCCAACATGGGAGAAAATTGTTAGATTTGGAGTCGAAATGCCTCCATTCTATTTTTTGGAAAAAAACGTTTTCAAAAACTCTCCTTGAATAGTTTGCCAATAGTGGATGAAAAGTGGTTTCAAAGAATTGAACCACATCTTAGCTATGTCTTTTAAATAAAAAAGAAAAAGTTAGAGAAAAATTATTTCCCTGTGACAAGCGTTGTCCATCACTAACGAACATGCATCCTCAAATTCCTTAATGAAGGCATAAAGTCTTTTCAAATCTACCCCACAAAACTGAGGAAGCAACTACATCATACCTAGCCGTATGTTCAGGGTGGCATAATAAGGTGGAAAAACAATACATGAACTCAGCGCTTGCCGTAGTGGGTTCATGATATCTCTCAAAGTGCGAAATTGAGGAGCCCCATGTCTCTATGGATGCTCCCACCTTCTATATTATCACCCCCTAAGCCATGTGTAGGATTTAAAGGAGGATTAGGTGGCAATCCACCCATCGATGGAATAAGCAATACATTTGGATTTTGTGGCACAAGGTTGGGTGGAACAAGATTAGGGAGCCTACCCTATTCAACTATGTCCTCTATAGGAATTGATCATAGGTCTACCACTAATGAGATTTCGGAAGAAGATGTGTTAACCAGTGATGGTGGGTTGACTCGTAACAGGCGTCTATTGTCACTCCGTGCCCAATAGGTTATGCACATGCAATGCGAAAACAATATACAACAATTCTAGTCAACACATCATACATATACAAAATCAATGCCAAACAATAGCTTTTTCTCAATGTACCAGACAACAGTTTTTTAACTCCAAACTCCTACTCCACGTGCTCAATAATACCACCAATTAGCAAGTAAAACACACATTATCCTATCTTCTCTAATGATCCTAGCAAGATGCAATGCAAGCTAATTAATTAAACAAAAAAACTATTGAAAAAATGCTAGCATGATTTTCACAATGAAGTTGAAGAAATTACCCTGGTCCGAAGCCGTTGATGCTTTCCCCGAAGCCGTAGATGCTTTCCTCGAAGGTGGTGATCAATTCCCACCCTGTCTTTGCGATTTTAAATTTTAAATTTTTTCGCAATTCGCTCGTTCCTTCAAGTCCCCGGCAACGATGCCAAAACTTGGTTCACTCCTTCGAACACACATCAAAGGCGTTTGTAGTTTAAATGAAGGCATCCCCATTATCGTGTTCGCCTATGGAATTTGTGCAAATCTAGCAATAGCAACAAGCACAATTTAAGAATTATTCAAATTAAAATTACAATACAATAATGGTATTGAATATATGGGAACTAAAATTAAACAAAAAATCTTTAGGAGTTTGTGGATTGGTTTTTACTATTAACTAAGCAATTAATTGAGTGACAATTAAAATATTAATTTGAACAATTGAAAATCTAAATAGAGCAATTTGATAATTTTGAGAATTCTACCACAACTAAAAACAATTAAAACTAAATTAGTTTTAAGCCAATGGAAATTCAAGTGAAAATGAGTAGGGATTTAAATGGAGTAAAAGAGGTTTGGGTGCAATTGCTTCAACCTACCAATTTTAGCATGGAGTTTGAAAGGAGAAGTTTGGGTTAACTCAAATCAAGGATGTTTCAAAGGATCCTTGATTAGAAATATTTAGCTTTGAAATCTAGGGTTCTCTTTTTAATTGAAATTAGATTTAATTACCTTTGAGAGATTCTTAGAAATAAACCATAAGTTACTCAACCTTGATTATAGATCTAAGTTTCTTATGACAATTAATTCCAAAAATAGAGAATAAGCATAATATAGATATTCAATGAGATTTAAAAACTCTCCTATCACTTCCCATGCTTTTCTTAGTGGGTCTTCACATTTGCACCCAAACAATAGGTTTAGCTAGAGAAATTCATAGAAGAAAGCTTTCAAAAATAAACAACTCCCATATAAAGCTATAAATTTAGAATTTGTTGAACAAAAACTCTTGTTTAAATTACAAGAAAATGATGAGGAAGATAACAAGGAATGAGACAAATATCTAGCAAGATTTTATCCTAAAACATTCTTCTCAAAATCCTAACTACAAAATTCATAACAAATATAACAACAACCAAACATTCTTCTCAGATTTTTTTCCTTGTTAGCCACCGCAATTCTCACCCAAATCAATCACCTCTTTTTCCTTCGACTGCCGTTAGGTTTAAGACCAAATTTGTATCAATCGTTCGAAGTGCGATTGGACGATGCGTTCGAATGGTAAGATTACTATTTGGACGGTTGGCTTGACCGTCCGGACAATCTTCAGACTAAAAAACATAACTCTGAAATAGCTTCGAATGCAAAAACTCAACTTTGGAAGTCCCCCGTCTGACGTAGCGTCCGAATGGTGTCTCGTGCCATCTGAAGTGCGTCCGAACGATGAAATGACCGTCCGAACTGTTCATCCAAACTATGCATTCAAACGGGAAATTAACGTCCAAACAGTGAGTCCGAACGATAAATCCATCATCCAGATGGTAGTACCATCGTCCGAACGGTCTTTCTGCACTTTTAGCCTAAAAAACCTACAATACACGGAGAAAAACTCATTTAAAGCAATTTATTACTGAAAACTTATTCTAAGAAACATATTAGGGCTAACAAACCAATAATTAGGGGATTAGAATTACACTTTTGGAGTGAAATCAACCTGTCAGATCGTTTATATGATATGTTTACATCAGTTAAGGCACCAAAGAAAATCTAGAATGCGTTAAAATTCAAATATGCCAATGAAAAGTAAGGTGCAAACAAGTTTGTGATTCTGAAATTTTTTGAATTTAATATGGTTGATAACATTTGTCTTTTAGATTAAATTCGTAAGTTGCAAGTCCCAGTGACTAAATTCATGATTTCAAAGTGGTGATTCCTGAGTTATTGCTAGTAGGGGCAATTACTACCAAACTTCTTTCTACTTGAAATGATTATAGGAAGAAACTTTTGCACACAACAAAATATTTCACTATTGAACAAAGTGTGAAACATTTATGAATTGAAGAGGAGACTCAAATTTTGGATAGGAGATTGGTTATACAATCTAACTCTAAAGTGAACTATGTGGATAGTAGCAATAACAACTTTCAATAGAATGGTGGAGAGAATAAAAGAAAGCACCTACATGGGAATAATGCTACTGATTCCAACAATGCTAGTAATAATAACAACAACAAAAAGAATAAGAATGTTACAATTGTGGTAAGAAATGTCATTATAAAAGAGAATGCAAAAACAGAAAGAAGGCACTAGTAACTTCAACAATGCCAATTTGGTTGAAAAAGAAAATAGTGAACTTATTGTTATAATTTTTGTAATGCAAATTGGTATGATTACTGAATTACATATGGCAACTGTGATTAAGTCTTGTGACTGGTGGTCTATCTAATGCAACGATTCATGTTTGTAATGACAAGTCTCAATTTAAAAAGTATGAAGATGCCACAGAAGGATATGAAGTCTTGATGGGAAACTCCCATTCAGCTAAAGTAATGGGAAGAGGGGTTGTAAAGCTTCAATTCACTTCTCGAAAGATGCTTACTCTTCTCATTGTACTCTATGTTCTGGATATTAGGAAGAATTTGATTTCTGCAAATTTGTTGTGTAAGAATGGATTTAAGGCCGTGCTAGAGTCTAACAAGTTATTCTTGTCTAAGCATGGGGTGTTTGTTGGGAAAGGTACTCATGTGACAGAATGTTCAAACTCAGCATTAATGGATATTCTAGCTTTATTTATATTGTTGAATATATTTCTTCATGGCATGCTCGTTTAGTACATGTGAGTTTTAAATCTTTGAAATTTATGTCTACACATGGTTTAATTTCTTATTCACGTGATAATATTGACAAGTGTGAGATATCCATTCAAGCAAAAATGATAGAAACATTTTTCTAAAGTTGATAGAAATTCTAAATTACTACAACTTGTGCATTCCAATGTTTGTGAATGGAATAGCATTTTAAAAAGAGAAGGCAATTGATATTTCATTACTTTTATAGATGATTATTCTAGGTTTACCTATGTTTATTTAATGAAAAGTAAAGATGAATATTTTGATATGTTTAAATGCTATACATCAGAGGTTGAAAATCAAAAAGAAATGAAGATAAAGATTATTCGCAATGATAGAGGTGGGAAATATTTTCCTAATGAGTTCACCAATTATTGTGAAGAAAAATGGTATTATTCACCAAACTAGTGCTTCTTATAAATCGCAACAAAATGGTTTGGCTGAAAGAAAAAATAGGACATTAGTTGATGACCATACCATGATCTTGAATACAAAGTTGCCATTAAATCTTTCGGGTGAAGCATTTTTAACTGCTTGTCATGTGCACAATAGAATACCTTCCAAGAAATTCAAAGTTTCTCTTTATGAATTATGGAATGGTAGGAAACCCAATTTGGAATACCTGAGAGTATGGAGTTGTTTATCTTTTCATAAAGTTTTGAACCCTAAAAGAACTAAGTTAGAACCAAGAGCCCTCAAAAGTGTTTTTTTGAATATACAGAAAATTCTAAAGCTTATACACTTTTGGATTTGCATTCAAATGTTATAGTGAAATCTAAAGATGTTGAGTTTCTCGAAAATAAAATTTCTAAATATTCCAATCTTGATATAAAGTCGTCTCATTTACCAAGTTTGGTTTTTGATGATAATTCATCTTCTGTAACTAGAAAGAGTGTCTCAAATATACCGATATTAGGCAAAAAAAAAGGCAGAGATTACTTTGATACATATGCACTAGTGGCTAGAAAGTCTTATGTCATTAGCCTCAGTTAATGGGTTGTATGTGCACAAAATGAATGTTAAAACAAATTTTCTCAATGGTGATCTTGATGAAGAGATGTATATAGAACAACCTGAAGGGTTTGTTATGCTTGTCAATGAAAAGAAAGTTTATAAATTAGTTAAGTCCTTATATGGTCTTAAACAGGCGCCTAAGCAATGGCATGAGAAGTTTGATACTATTATTTTATCATATCGTTTTAGATATAATAATGCCAATAAATGCATTTATTCGAAGTTTACTAATGATCACTGTGTTATTATTTGTCTATATGTGGATGACATGTCAATTGTTAGGACTACTATGAAGGGTATAACTGAAACTAAGAAGTATCTAACTTCAAGCTTTAAAACGAAATATTTAAATGAAGTTGATACTATCTTGGGTAGAAAAGTGAAGACGCATAGTGGGAGTTTTGCATTATGTCAATCTCATTACATTGAAAAGGTACTTCTTAAGTTGCATTTAGGATTTAAAGAAGCTAATACCCCTTATGATTCTTCAATTAAATTGCATGAAAATTTGGGGCGAGCAGTTGCTCAACTTGAGTATGCTAGTGCAATAGGTAGCTTGATATATGCAATGCATTACACTAGACTAGATATATCATTTGCAGTTTGTAAAATTTTAAGGTAAACAATTAATGCTAGTGAACAACTTTGGAAGGCTATTGGCAAAATCCTTGGATATCTGAAACGAACTATCGGGTTAGGACTATTTTATTATAGTTTTCCGAATGTACTAGAAGGTTATACTGGTGCCAATTGGATCAACGGTGTGAGTGATAATAAGTCCACATCTAGTTGGATTTTTACTCTTGGCAGAGAAGCTGTTTCATGGGCATCTAAGAAATAAACGTGCATTGCACATTCCACATCTAAATTTATAGCTCTAGCTACTGCAAGCAAAGACACAAAATGGCGTAGAAATTTATTATTGGATATAGAGTTGTGGTCACAATTGATGCTAGCCATTTCTTTGCGCTGTGATAGTGAGGTTGCAATGTCTAGGGCATACAGTAAGGTATATAATGAAAAATCTAGACATATAAGCCTATGACATGAGTATGTCAGACAGTTGATTTCGGATGGTGTGATTTCTATTGTGTGTGTTAGGTCAAGTAAGAACTTGGCAGATACTTTTACAAAAGTCTTTTCGAGATATTTGATAAAAATCACATCCAATGGAAACCTTTTCTAACAAGTCACCAGTAACAAGAACCTAACCTTTTACTAGTTGTATAAATAGTTTAAAAGGTTCAATGGATAAAAGCAAGTTACTGATAAGTGACTATTGTAGCACTTAAATTATTTTATCCATTCTAAAGAGATGAGTGTTAGATTTTGTAGTTTTTAGGATGAGTATTGTCACTCTTAATGAAGTTCATAATATTTGTCTCATATAATAGAAACATGTAAAGGAACTTCAGCTATATGAACATATGAAGTGATGTCGCTTCTAACAACAGTTTGAGGTTTACTTTTATAAATATTCATGAAACCATAGTGTAGCTGTGACACTCGCTACTAATCAAGCGTTATTAATACCGTCTTAGGACGAGTGGATCGCACAAGCTATCAACCTACAAACGACACCTCACAACAAACCCATAGATATGAATAATATAAGAAATAAACAACCTCATTAATTATAAAACCATCTCACAATCCTCATACATTTATGAAAGAACTACTAAATCAAACTCACAAATATTTACATGATCAAAAGCAAACAAACCTCAAAACATTCTTCCTCAAAGTGCACAACATATACAAACTACGACTTAACTAGTAAAGCTTTCCAAAGCTCTCTAACTCCACACTGTAAGCACCCCATTTTTGCCCATTCGGTAATCTCCGGCTTAACCAGATCCAATTTTCAAACATCACAATGCATGCAAGCTCAAAACGAGCCTTTCAAACTCTAATCCAATCAACTAGTTGCTTCCCGGACCCACAAAGCCCAAATGAAGCCATAAATATCATTCTAGGCAGCTTTTCGAGATTGGGTAATCTCGAAAACCAACGCCATCCGGGTAGTTTCCTGAGATCGGGCGATCTCGAAAACTAACACCCTATCAAATTCCAAACAGTTCACTTCTGGCGCCTGCTAGCCCACCAATGTAGAATGTCCGTCATTCGGTAGCTCCCTAAGGCCAGGCGTTCTCGGAGACCAACACCACCCTCACAGGTAGCTTTCTGAGACCAAGCGTTATCAGGAACCAACACTACCCTCACAGGTAGCTCTCTGAGACTGGGCGGTCTTAGGGACCAACACCGCACAGGTAGTTTTCCAAGACCAGGCGGTCTCAGGAACCAACACCTAGGTCAACACTGGCGTCCGCTAACCCGACTCGGTGAAAAATGACTAAACCTGCCCCTTGGGCCTCCAAGCACGTTTTGAGAAAGTTCAAAATCCCTCAAAATGGTAAGTCCACCCTTCCAAAATGTTACTAAATGATTAGCGTACTCTACACGCCTTCCGGTCTCATTCCGGCTGACCCTGGTCAAAATGATCGTTTTGCCCCTAAACGCTCCAGCACTGCACAAACCCTACTGAACAGTAAAATACTCTCCTGAAAACATCCCTGAATGACCCGACACACCTAACATGACATCCCGATTCATTCCTGACCATTTTTAACCAAAATTGGTCAAAATGACCATTTTGCCTTTAACAACACAAACGCGCCCCAAAACAAAACCAGTCCTAGGTTACTGAACAGCGGGCCTAGCCATACGCCTCTGTTTAAGCTAAGGAAGACCTTACGATGTTAAACACTCACAACTCGATAAAAGTTCCCTGGAGTGTCTCACAGACGCGCCGCCTAAATTGCCTTCTCTCAATTCATCGGTTATAACGCACCGTCAAATGACTCGAGAAATACACAAACCAAAGAATTCTCGAAAGCTTGTTCGTAGATCATTCCATCGATATGGCTCGATCGGATAAATCGCTTCCCGAAGCACCTCATCGTATGGCCCGAAAAGTATAACTTTCAGTAACCTCTAAAGCGTCTCACAGACGATCCGCTAAGGTTGACTTTTTTTCCAATTCTCTAACTGAAACGCACTGTCAAACGACTTGAGAAATGCGTAAATTAGGGAATTCCAGAAAGTACTTCCAGAGTACTTTCCATCTGTACCGTCCGATCGAAGAGATCACTTCCCGAAGGCCTTGATCGTGCGACACAAAAATAGCTACTTTCGAACCCCCACGGAGCGTATCATAGACGCTCCACAAAGATGCCATTTTATGCACATTTCTGGAGACGATATCCCACACTTCCGAACATCATTCCAACTTCTCAAAAACATGAAAGTTCATAAGAAACCCTAGAAGAACATCGTGGGTGCAACCGATTCCCCCAAAACCTTCCCAGTTGACTCAATTATCGATACAAAGTTTAAACGAACATTCCTGATGACGGAGCGTACGCTACATGCGTCCAGATTTTGATCAAATCGACTAAAGTTTGATCAATCGTCAGGATTTAGCTAGTACAATGGGTGCCACATGACATTTTGGCAATGGAACAGTACTGGTGCATGTAGCACATGCGCCAGGGCAAACTTTGGCCAAGCGCATATAGCACATGCACTAAGCCTGTTCCAGATTGCCTATGAATACTAGCCTCCCCCTTTGCATGTGGAAGGACCGAAAATTGATGCGAAGCTCTGTTGAAACTACTCCAGAACCTCGAATCTCTACATACATTCCACTCCTCCAACACTTAGGCTAGATACCATCTCCCTCTAACCCATACACTTCACTTAAATAGCCATATACACCATTAAACATCACCTTCCAGCCCCTCAAGCCTACTTGAAGCCATTCAAGTTTAAGTCAAGGCATCCATAGAAGTCTACAAGTATATTGAAGGCAAAAGGTGGTATTTCTTTTACATTTTTGTCTTCCCCCACTCTTCTCTTCTCCCTCCTGGCCTACTTAAGCTATTCTCTATTTTAATCCCCATCTTTAACCATCATTTCTTGTATGCTTGAGCTAAGAGGGCTCTTAGTTCATGCCTAGAGAAAAGCTAGTGGGAGCCACCATGTGAGGGGATCTCTCACTAGCCTATTTTAAGATGGTATGGCTTAAGAGCCCCTTGATTATGTGGTGTAGCCTAAAATTCTTGTATGTATTCATGACCCCCTTACATTTTGCTAACTTGATCACGTCTTGTGTGCTTGGCTTCATTTTCATATTTCTAATCATGTGCTACAAAGCTTGCATTACTCTTATTTCCATGCCATTTTCAAGTTGAATATTCCTCTCAAAATGGTTCCAAGAGTTGGCTACTTGAAGTTTAGGATGAGACCTTAGAAATCATGCCTTAGAAAATCTCCTACTAACCCCTAGCTCACACCTTGGCATCTTTGCATTCCAACTTACATAAAAATGGTTTTTAAGCTTTCTAATTCCCAAGGATTCTATTCTCTCAAATTTAGTGATTGGAATGGCCCCATGGAACCCTCTTTTGAGTAGTCTCCCTTTTATATTGGCCATATGAGCCCTTAAATTGCTAGAATGGTTCACTTCTCTTTTTCTTGTACAAAAATTATTTTCTAACTTTTTTATCGTTAAGGTTGTTATTCTCTCAAGTTTAGTGGTTGGACTGGCCATGAAGCCTTCTCTTGAGTGGTCTCTCTTTTATATTGGTCATAGGAACCCTAACTTGTTAGAATAATTCCTTTCGAAAATAGTTCTCAAAATCCTTTTCTCAAAAATGGTTTTCAAAAAATTCCTTATCTCCATCTTTACATTAACAATGGTTTTTTCAAAAGTTGCTATCACCATGTTGATTCTTGAACCCCATACTCTTGTCAAGATAATAGTTATGATGGTCATAAGTAAGCCTTCTTTGGAATGGTCTTTAAACACCAACCATATAAACCACACTCTTGGTTAGAGTCAAATTTTCATGGAAATGATCTTCAAAAAGGTTGTCAACCAAAGTCCTTTGCATAACATGACTAGTTTTTCAAAACTCTTTCTAAAAATGCATTAAACCACATTTTAAAACTATCTTCCAACTCAACCCTAGGTTAACTTGACCCTAGTTACTCAACCCTAAGTTAACTTAACCCTAGTTATCCAACCCTAGGTTAACTTGACCCTAGTTGTCCAACCCTAGGTTAACTTGACCCTAGTTATCAAACCCTAGGTTAACTTGACCCTAGTTATCCAACCCTAGGTTAACTTGACCCTAGTTGTCCAACCCTAGGTTAACCAAACCCAAGTTAGTTAACCCAAAGTCACTTTAACCCTAGGTTAACCTAACCCAAGTTAGTTAACCTTAGGTTACCCCTAACCTTAGACCAACCCAACTTAGGTTAGTGTACTTCAAGGTTCCAACTCATAGACCTCTTTTAAAGGTTCTCCCTATTTAAAACTATTCTCATAACCCATTCTTCCAAAACCTCCTACACTCTTGAGATTTTAAAAACCAACTCCGCAACCTTTCCAAATACTCCTACACTCTATAGTTAAAAATGCTTTCAAGAATTCACAACCCTAAGGTGTCCCCATCCTTCTCATGGTTAGGGATTCCAAGGAAAGGTGATATATCAAGAACAACCTCCAAGATTGTCCAAATTAGAATTCCAAAGTCCTAGGCGCGTTCAAAAACCATTTTTGAAAACTTTTAAACATTCCAAAATCTTACCTCCTAAGTTTCCAAACAAGACTTCAAGACATTTTCAAAACTCTCTTGAGTTATCTCAAACTATTTCCAAAACTCCCTTGAGTTATTCTAAATACATTTCAAAACCCCCTTTCAAAAGATCCAAAGTTCTGTTTCAAAACACTCCACTACCCGATCTCAAATCAAAACTCCCAAGTCCTCTTTTTTCAAAGATCTCAATGTGTCTTCACATCTTTCCAAAGACCTCAAAATGTTTTCAAAACTTTTCAAAGGTCTTAATGTGCCTATTTTTCATCAGGCTCTTGCCCGAACTACGAATGACCTGATTCTCGCCAAATGAGATATGTAGGCAACCTAAAATGGTGCGGTCATAACTTCTATTTCAACTCCAATCCCCTTTTTCAAAAACTTCTATCAATTCAAAGTTTCTATTTCAAACTCCTTCAAAACTCTCATGCTTTCAAACTCCTTCCCAACTTGCATCAAGCATCATTCATCCAAAAAGTAATGACAAAACCCCGTTTTCAAAACTCTAAAGTGGATAATAAATGGATAATGGTAACCGGTTATTCTAGTGAGTGAACAAAAGGTGATTAGATATGTAGGTATCGAAAGGTCGGGGTAGGGTGATGATCTTAGGATATCTTCCCTACACGTAACCAACTCTCGGACCGTAGATTTCTGTTTTCAAAAGACCAAAATGGAGTTATTTTCCAAAAGGGCTTAAATCTTTCCAGAGGTTGCCAAACAACCTATATTCTTAAAAACCCTCTCTTGAGGGATTTTTTAAAATCTTTTTCACAAACCCTAAGTTTAATCTTCAGATTAACACTTAGTTTTAGGTGTCCTAACTCACCTTAATCAAGTTAGGTGGTGACTCTTATTTTTCTAAAAAGCCTTTAATCAAATCAATTCAAACCTAGTCGCACTCGTCCTTCTAGGAGGATGAGTTCTAGTGACAGAGTTCCGTGCTTTTGTCTCCAAGCCGAAAGGACCTTGGACCTAAAAAATCAAGGCGCGACACACACCAATAGCGGTGGATGAGATCTCATCATCTATTCCTACAAAACAACATGTATGGGTATGATCTATTGTCAACGTGCTCACTAAGATAATCAAACTCGTAAGAATGAATGATAAATAAATATTGAATCAACCATCAATAAATAATCTACTTTTCAATGATATATAATCATACATTTATCACCAACATCAATGAGAAATGCCTCATGAAATGCAATGCCTCTTGGAATGTAATGTTTGATGTCACCACATATGCTCACCTCTTTGATAACAATGCCAAGAGTGATAAGGCAAATTATCTAAGAATGTCTCACATCGACATTCTTTAGGTTAATCCAACATCGACTAAACTTTAGGTTAGTCCCACATTGACTTAACCTCCTCCGTGCAAGGCAAGATACATGCACAATGTATATTGTATACAATGTCACCTCATAATCCACTACCAATATCAACATAGATAATAAGACATTCAATACAATAAGTGTAAGAATATGTTAAACCCCCACCTCAAAATCCAACATTCAATACAAACCCAGGCACAAGTGTATGCCATGACTCAAAGGGATGCTCGAGCAATTCCTATAGTGGTGACATGTATGATGTAGTGACAAAAATATGAGGAATAAGTATCCATATCTATTCCAACTTGGTAAGTAAATTTCGGGACGAAATTCTTAAAGAAGTGAAGACTTGTGAAATCCTATCTTGCTTAGCATCACATTTAGCTTAAATGCATATGTTGTAGAGTATAATTACCTTAATCAAGGAGCTTGATTAGTGTATTTTAATGAGAGCATGTCATATGAGGATTGATTTATTTTAAGCATGATTAATAAACTTACTTCATGATTAATTAACTTAATTAATCTCTAAGCTTAGCTTAATGTTAATGATAAGTAATTATCATAAGTGTATTTAATCATGTTAATGATGTGGATTAGTGGTGTGTGATGAAGCAAGGAGGTGTTAGGTGTGCTTGTGTGTGAAAGCCACCAAGGTGTTGTATAAGGTGTGTGCTTATGAAGTGTGTGCTTCACTATGTGAGAAACGTGTTGCTTCATTTGCTAGCATGTGTGTGTGTGTGTGTGTGTGTGTGACGTGTGTGTGAGTTAGATACAAGTTGTATTTATTGTTGGCATCAAGTCAAGGAAAGAGAGAGGAGAGAGGTGCTTGTGTAGTTCCTTGTGTTTGGCAAGAGTGAAAATGAGGAAAAAAAAAAAACAGAATAATGAGGGATTGAAGGGGGAGGTTGTATATCCATTATTTGAGGTGAGGAATCAAAAAATTATGCTTGTTTATATGTGTTTTATTTATTGTTGCATGTAAAAAGATCTTTCATGTCTTAGAATGGTGGACTTGAATCCAATAGGTTGGAATTTGACACGCCTCCAGTTGTGCTTCAACTGGAGCCACTCCGCAAGGGCACGGAGGTCGCGCTTGTAGTAAAACCGAAGGATCCGGTGTCGTTCTCTCCCAAGGGAATTCTGCAAATATAGCAACAAAGCTCAACTAACACGGGTACTTATCTTAATGGATTGCAAATGAAAATTCTTAACATAAAAGAGACCGAAAATATGTTGGTTTTGAGATGATGATGGTTATATGCTTCATGCAATAATTTAGTGACTATGAGAAAACAACAAAAGCTAGTTTTATGTGATTAAGGAGAAAAGCTTGGACATGGTTGTTTTGATCCACCAATTCACAACAAGGGTTTCCAATGAGAGGTTTTATAACTCAAATCAAGAATCACACATTGGATTCTTGATTCGGAAAATGTCGGCTATAAAAATGTGGGTTTTGTTTGATTGAGCCTAGAGAGAGAATATATAATTGGTACCCTAAAATCAAACCTTAAACATGTGCAATACCTATACCAAATGTTGATTTGTGCATAAATATTACCAAAGGGTTATGAATCTAGGTTTTTCTAATGAATCTCATACTAAATCAAATGAAACCATATAATTTTGAGGATATGACTTTGAAGTCCATACAACCCATTTTCAACCCTTTGAAGATCCTTGGTGGATCTTCACAACCACATCCAAGGGGTGTTTAGCTACTAGAATCCATGTTAACTAACATAAAAAGAGACAAATCTACCATTAAACTATAAAAAGCTAGTGTTTGGTTGCCAAGAAAATGAGAGAAAGTGCCAAGAAAATGATGGAAAGTTGCTAGAAAATGTAGAAAATCATTCACTTCATATATATATATCAAACATTCACTTACAATGATCCAAAAGCAATAAATGACATTAAATACAAAGCATTAAGAGTAGATCTAACCAAAAACTTTACAAGATAACAAAAATCCACTTTTGGAGCCTTCTTCCCGTCCAAACTGCTGCAGAAAATACCCTATATCCCTTTTTGTCTCGAACAAAAGCTTTTATACTCTGCAGAAAAACAGAGTCTGTACACACCGATCGATCGGTGTACGACCGATCGATCGGCCGATCGATCGCCCGATCGATCGGCCGATCGATCGCCCGATCGATCGGTCAGGGCGATCGAACGCCCGATCGATCGCAAAACCGACCCCTCTGAAGTTTGCTTCTGTATCGTCTGTTGTGAGGATTCCGACGTCACCGATCGAACGCCCGATCGATCGGAAAAACGCCCTCTCTGAAGTTTGCTGCAGAAGGTGAACAGAGCACCACCGATCGATCGCAGGATCACCGATCGATCGGCCGATCGAACGTTCCGTGGACCGTTCGATCGGGCGATCGATCGATCGATCGATCAGTCATGCTCAAGATTGCCCATTTGCCTTAGTTTGAGCTCCAAATCCTGCAAAAAGTATACAAAAAGAGTTTTAACGCGTTTTAGGGGTTAGAATACTAAATTAAGACCAAATTTAACTATTCAACTAACAATTTAAGCCAAAAGATTACTATTTCTAAGGGTAATCAGAATTCAAGGTGAAAACCTAGAATCTTGCATGGGGACTTAGTTTTGTGTTGAGGTTGCAAGGGGAAACCTAAAACCATGTTTTGAAACTTGATTTCAGACCAAAGAGAGAGGGGGGGCACTAGCGCACCTAGAGGGCGCCTAGTGGTGCACCTCTCTGAAAAGGGACACCAGAAGGGGGCCAGTAGTGCGCCTAGTGGCGCAATGGGCTAGCCAGGGCGCACTTGGAGGGTGCACTGGCGCAGTCCTCTGGTTGGTTTTGGCCAGTTTAACCTTTATTTTACATTTTATCTTCTTGCATCATATCAGAAAAGGGTTTAACGCTCCTTATTGAGTTTCTAATGTGTCATTAATTTATCATCTCTTATGTTTGTGCATTATAAGTCATGAGTATGCATTAGTTCTAAATGATTACATATATTTCATAAGTTTGATGTAGTGGTGTATGATAGGTTCGGAGGCGACCAAAGACACTCTGGTTCAACCTAAGGAGTGATTCAACTTTATTTTATACAACGGATTGAGGTGGGGATTTAAGATATTCTTACTCTTATTGAATTGAATGTCTTATTATTAATGTTAGTATTAATTATTGGATTATGAGGTGGCACTGCATATAACATATATTGTGTGCATAACTTGCATTGCATTGGTGAAGGTTAAGTCGATGTGGGACTAAGCTAAGGTTTAATCGATGTAGGATTAACCTAAAGTATGTCGATGTGGAACATTCTAGATAACATGTCAGCCATGAATTAAATAATGCTTTCAAAACAACACGCACATATGTGGTGACATTAGATATTGCATCACAAAAAGGCATTACATACCTGAGACATTTCTTATTGATAATAGTAGATTATCAATTGGTGGTTAATTTAGTGTTTATTTATCATTCATTCGTTACGAGTTTAATTATCTTAGTAAGCACATTGACAATAGCTCACACTTACATAGATTGTTTTTGCAGATAAAAGAAGTTGATAACCAATCTACTGTTGTTGATGTCGAGTTAATGAGCTGTGGATAGCTCTTCTTGTTTAGTCATAGATCTTGTGTATGTTGCACACTAGATGAGAGTCTTTTGGAGTTTGTTTACATGACGGTCTTGTAAATAGTTGTGAGTTTGGATTAGTAGCCTTTTTTACGTATGTATGGTGATTATGAGATGATTTTATATATAATAACGTAGTTTATCCTTACATAATTCTTATTTTTGAGATTTTTGTTATGAGATATCGTTCGTATGTAGATGACCTGTGCAATCACACTCACCCTAAAATGTTGTTAATGATGCCTGATTAAGTGTGAGCGTGACAGTATCACATGGCTATAATAGTGCTAAACCTTTTGTGAACTTTTTATTGAAAGTATATAGTACCATGTGTGTGGTGTTTTCGACTTTAACAAATAAGGATTTTGGTTTAAAGTTTAAAGCCACTATTAATTCTATTATAAGTTTGAAATACTTACACTATTTAAAGGTTCCAGTCAAAAGACACCTTCTTTTATACATGATACTATTGATATTGGGCTTCAACCTTAACATTACAAGCTAAGTGGGATTGTTGGATATTTTTTAGTGATATAGCTTGTATTATTAAGTAGGTTGATAAATATGAGTTAAAAGAATAGTGGGTGTTAATTTAACAGATCAAATGGCTTGTTTTTGTTAAAAATATTCTTTGAACAAGATAAAAGGAAAGGGGAAAAAACCACTTGAAAGCTGACACTTTGACATTAAATTAAAAGGAAAAAAAAGGTTGTTATAAGACGATGACTATTCAAAATTATACTACCAAGTAATCGTCAACCAACTAAAATACTTTCTATATAACATGTCTTTCATTACTTGTGTTTGTATGTGAGGCAAAATATGCCAAAGAAACAAAACAAGATCTAATTTTTTTCTGAAACACATTGCACTGTCGCTTTGAATTAATATAACACAACAAAAAAGGGTGCTTAAAATCTTAAGAGCATAACCAACCAAAGCAATACATAAGTCCATCTACAAATTGTCATCATAAAACGACAAATCTCTTTTGTTTGATAAGTACAGAAAGTGACAATCATACAGTTAATCATTCACAATCTACTGTAAGAATATTATTAAAACGAATTTTGTCATAAATGTGTTGTAGATCATTTTTTACCCAAAAAAGAAAAACACCAAACTAAAGGAAATGGAGGAAACTGTTGTTATATCCCTCAAGTTAAATAGCATTTTCCATTAAATCATTTTTGTGTTTGATATATTGGCGAACATTATTGATTATTTCTCCAGCAAAATTACAGTAGACTTTCTAATGGGAGCCTCAAAATTTTCAAAGACATTTTGGGTGGAGTTTAATTGTTTAAAGTACAATGTTTGGTAATTATCTTTTCAACACTTATCTTCTCTTATGGACTGTCAATTTTTTAATAAATCGTCACTTTCTTAGGCATTTTGAAATGATTTATGACATTTTATAACAATAAAATTATTTTTTTCTCATTGTTTTAGAGATTACTATAAAACTTTGACCAAACAAACTTGTAATTTTAAATTTTATGACGGTGAAAATATAATTATTTTAGTTGAATCGGGGGTAAAGCAATATCGAGTTAGAGTTTAGAAGGCCAAAATATATTTTCTTACTTATTTTGAAAGTTGGATCATATTGACTTCTTTTTAAAAGTTAAAAGGTTTAAATAGAATAAATTAAAATTAAAAAAGGACATTAGAATTTGAAACAAAATTGAAGAAACTACATAATTGTTTATCCTATAATATAACTTGGTTGCAATATTATCCTATCCAATCTCAAAGTAATTTCCCTACCAAGACTGAGACCCTATCATTACTTAACAAGATCAAGTAGAAAATATCACTAACCTAAGTAAAAATTATAATGATATTAAATATGGCTACAACGTTTTGATTTGGATAAATTAAAGAAATTAAAGTAATTTATTAAACCATTATGAATAACACATAGATGAATTATATATAGTGTAAATATCAAGGATATTTTATTCTCCGTGAATTATTTGGAAGAGAGAAATCTCAATATCTATGCATGCATAAATGTGCAGTTTTTCGTACAGATAGTTGAATCATTGACATGAAATTTGAAAGGTCATTTGTCCGCATGTATTTGGAGGTGATCCTTTTTCTGTGTGAGCTCCATTCTAGGGCCGATTTAGCTTTTTGGAAACAACGGCGCAAAAGCAAATCAACTTTACCATAAAACCGCCTCTCTCTGTTCCAATTTTCCAAACAGCAACTCTCTCTCTCTCTCTCTCTCTCTCTCTCTCTCTCTCTATATATATATATATATATAAACGAGTTCACAGTTTGAAAATGTCTTGGAAATACAAATGATTAGAAGGGGAGAAGAGATAAGGAAAAATTAAAAAAATAAATTTTTTTTCTGCTCCCTTGTTTGATCTTACTTATGAGAAAGGAGAAGAAAGAAGAGAAAAAAGAAAGAAAAAAAGAAAAAAAATTTTAAATTATTTTTTTTATATTTTTTTACTTTTTTTATTTTTTTTATAAAATTAAATATAAAAATATATATATTTTTTCTTCTCTTCCTCTCTTCCAAGTTCTACACAAACTGTTAGGATGAAAGTTTCGCCTTTCACTTTTCTTTTGAAGTAATCAAAATCAGATAAAACTCACTACTAATTTTCTTGAGAAATGGCATAACAATACAAATGACGGAACTTTTTTGTGAAGGTGATGGATGGAGGTTGACGTAAACAGGGTTATATGCTGGGTAAAGTTCGTCGATTTTTTATGCATAAAGTTTGAAATTTTGTCTGTGAAACAAATAAAAAATAAAAAATAATTGCAGATTTAATACGGTAATATCAAAAAAACGAATATATAAATGTATAGGTATAATATGATTATAGTTAAAACCGAGATAAAAAAGTACGGTGATATTTATACAAGATAAAATATATTTTGCACGCTTATATTTTATATTAAATTTCACTTCAGTACTTGTATTAACAATTAAGCATTTGAACTTTTAATTTGTTGTAATATTACCCTTTAATAAACTTTCTTTTATACAATTGACAACTAAAAGTCTTGTGCGTCTCACGTGATTCTTTTTAAAGACAAAATTATATTTTCATATTAACTAATGTTACTTTACCCTAATTATTTAGTCCCTAAACTGTTTTTATAATAATTTTTCACCAATCTCTCTTAAATTTTTTGCAATCATTTTATGTATAAAATGAAATTAGAGTTACAAATTATTTCCGAATCGTCTCAAGTGAGGGAAGGTTAAGGATATTGGGTATGAAAATGGTTTGAGGATATATTTTTATCCGTAAAAAAAGGTCAAGTGTAACGCACATGGCTTTTGGCCATCAATTGCACTAACTAAAGTTTACAATGGGTAACATTGCAATAAATTAAAAGTACAAGGACTTAATTGTTATAATTAAAAGTGCAGGTCTTTAAGTGAGATTCAGTGTAAAGTGTGAGGGTGCAAACTGTATTTTACCTTTATATAATTTATTTCATTTTGTACTTAATATTTTTTTTTATATCTATTAGTTGTTTAAAACATATTGTTGACAAATATCTAAATTAAAATAGTGGATGTCTTAAATGAATAAATTCTATTTTTCTTACGTTATCCTTGCAAAACTTTATGAAGAAGGGTTAATTTATTAACTTCAATTTTATATTTGATATTTCAATTACTAATACGAAGGTGCAAAAAATATGTTGCATTAGACAATATTAATAATTGTACTTTAATTACTATGTTCTAATTATTTTCTTGTTAGTCTTAAACAGGATTATATATGTATTCTTAGCTTTATATTGTTATTAATTTAATTTGTTTTAATGTAAACAAGATTCTCAGTTGACCTAGAGGGCAAAGAATCCTGTTTGAATCAGGTTCGATCGCCGTCCGAAATTACAAAAGCGTGCAAAGCCCGTTCAATGCCCGTTTGAACGGAATGTCAGGCTGTTTGCACAGATTCCGGTGCCCCAATTTTTAATTGCCTATTTAAAAAGGGATTAAACCTATAATCAAGGTTGTTGATTATCTTAAGAATTTTAGTGTTTCCTTAGGAGTTTTCAGAGCAACTTAGGAAAGTTTTACATAATTTTTCATAGGTTTCCATTGTTTTGTAATCGAATTCAATAGTTTTTAATATACTTCAATACATATTTGCTTATCTATCAT
The DNA here is from genome assembly GCA_033060915.1 of Euryodendron excelsum. Taxonomy (NCBI): domain Eukaryota; kingdom Viridiplantae; phylum Streptophyta; class Magnoliopsida; order Ericales; family Pentaphylacaceae; genus Euryodendron; species Euryodendron excelsum. The sequence continues at coordinate 21,590,917 of CM065377.1, read as the reverse complement.
GGAAATGAGTAGTTAAATATACTCCTCGGATCAATTGTGAAGATCAATGGATGTAATAAGGATTTCAGTGCTTCATCTCTTTATTTCTTAATTCTTGATGATCAACCCCTAGAGATTTGAAAAAATTTATATTCTTAACTGAATTTGGTACTCTATATATAAACCCTACTTTGGTATAGAACTTGCCCAAATTGATGGTGTAAATCTATAGCTCTGATTTGGTTACAATTTTAAGATTGATTATTGTAGAATTTACATTTTTATCACCAAACCTTCTGAATCAAAGAATCAAGATGTAAAGAATGATTTGAGTTATCAAAACCTTCACTGGATTCCAAGTGAATCGATTGATTAGATCAACTAGTTTTCGAGACTTTCTTTTATATAAGTTAAATCGTTTAGCTTTAGTTTAGACAAACAATCTTTCAAAACAATCAGTTTTAGTTTATTTTTAAAAGTAATTCATAAGTTCTTATTCAATCAAGAGAATTTACCCGTGCGCTAATTCGTCATATTAACGTGATTCCAGCGCAATCAACGCGCTAATTCGTCATATTGATGTGATTTGAGCGCAATCAACTCTAGTCTCACCGAATTTATACTGCTTCGTCATCTTAAGCTTAAGATTAATTTCGAACACACTTTGAAGCCAATCAATCAACTTTTGAAAAATATCACAAAACTAATGTATATAGTAAATACATACATACATATATATATATATTTGTTTGAGTGTTGCATGATATTATATGTGTGCGTGCGCGAGCACGCGCGCGTGTAGGGATTTTTTTTTTGTGGGGGGGGGGGGAAGACATAATATTAGTAATGTCTCGCAAGCCATGATTTCAACACTTGATAAGATCAAAAGAGCTTAATAGTCATTACAATTTTTTTTAAAATTCTAATATAATAAATGTTGAATAGGTGTACGGTATGATTTCATTTAAAAAAAGTATTTTTCATTAGACTTCAAATTCATATTAAAAATGAGATTTTTTTTTATTTATTTATGCTTATGTACACTTATCAAATGCAAATAACAGGAGTATTTACTAACTAAAGATTTTATTTATGGGTAAATTCCTAACCTTTACGAAGATAAATTTTTACAAACTAACAAGATTGCTCTTTAGTTAAAGAATATCAATGGATTACAAAAAATATTCTTTTATAAAATAAAATAAAAAAAAGTTGTTCTTACAAAGCTAGGGTTGTCTCGACAATAGAGCCTTGTAAAGTAATCTAATTCGTTTGCCCCATTATCAACTTGTGGATTGACCCAAAGCAAATATAAGACAAAATGTTTAAATTTGCAACGTAGAAGACTCCAAACTTGCAACCATGTGATAAGTTGCAATATTTTCGAAACCAAACCATTAATAGCAATACCACATAACTAACATTGTGCTCATGCTATGCACGATAAATCCCTAGCATCAAATGTTAATGAATGGATAAATATATTCAAATATCTGAATTTTAATTTGTTCCCAAACATTAAATGATTACTGTAAGTTATGACACAATCATAGACTTGTTAACCAAAAGAATTTTAGATTTGATAAATTGAATAAGAATTTTAAATCAAGATCTTTGTATATCGAAATAACTTCTTGAAGAGTTTACATGAAAGCAGAAGTAAACTTTGTACATCATGTTTCCATTGTTCATAATAAATGGAGTTAGTTACAAGAAAATTATACATGCATAAAACACTTCAAAATTATTAAAATAATTGTGCCAAAACATACATTTAAATACTTGTATATATACGTGCTGCCGAGGTGCTCCCGCCATTAAGATATTTTAACGAAAAGGCGTTCTCGCCCTGTTACTCCATAAATTGGTTACATATGAGCCAACCTGTATCGTAAATCCTTTTTGTTGGTTTCATTTAATAGTTAAAAAAATAAATGTGCGACAGGTTTTCATTTTCTTCACATTGAAATGGTTTAGCAAATAACTAGGGAGAGGTTTGGATCATCTTTAAAGTCTCAGGTTTGACTCTTGCTTTTAATAAAAGTGCAATGTGATGAATTATTTCTCACTAGTTTCAGTCCAACTTGCTGCAAAAAACAAATGGTTTCCACGATTAAGAAATTAACTAAAATACTAATAATTGACTCTCATGTAATGTTCAAATGATTTGAATAAAAAATAATCAAAATGGGTCTAAGGAGAGAATGTCGATCTTTGACTGAAGTATTTGATATGATCTAAATAAATTTCGATGCGATAATTTGAATATAGGATCACTATGTGGTGCTTAGTCAAACAATAAAACCGTTCAATTGGTGTGTATAATTAGAGTTAAAATTTGGGCTTGTGAATAATTACGAGTTCAATCTCGTGAAAACTCTTTTTTCTTTTCCAGAAACTAAATGTTTATAGGGCTCTTTATAAAACAAAAACAAAACAAATAAATTAATAAATTCAGCAATTGGGCTTACCATGTAGTCGGCTTTGGAGATCCCTGTAGGGTGCTAGAATAGGTGAATACATGGTGGCCCGATCCCATGGTTTTAAAGGTCAAATGACCTTAGAAAAAAAATATGTATGTTTGGCTGAATTTTGGATTCAGATTAATTAACGAAATGTGAAATGGCTGAAACCTGTATAAAAAAAAATTGACGAAAAATTCAAATATTGGGTAAATGTGAAAAATTGGAATTCTACTTTTGGTTAAAAATAAATATCATTTTGAAATCATTATTCATCCAACCTTCAAGTCTTTTGGATTTTGAAGAGTTCTTTCTTTTCTTTTTATAGCCAAATCTAGGACAACAAAGAAAAATAGAAAAATTGCAAATTCAATAACTTTAGTTTTCGTAAGGCAAAACATAAAATAGCAATTCAAAATTTTCAAATTTAGCTGTAGAGATAGAAAGCAAGAAAATTAGAAAATTGAAATTCATTCTTATTTCTACCAAACTAGGTGAAAGTTGTCACTTGAAAACCATGTCTGATCATAGTTGTTAATCTCGCACCAGTTATTGTACCGTTTCTGTCATTAGGACGGTATGTACTAGTACAGGACCAGCGCACTGTATCGGGTCTGCTGCCATAAATAATATAAATCTATACATATATATATATATATATATATGCATATATCATAAAGGTATAAAATAAAATCTCATTTTAGCAAAACATATATATGTTATAAGTGGTTCAAAAAGGCTTCATAAATTATTAGTTTCAAGTACTTCAAAATAACTTAAAACACATATTCATTGACTATTAGTCTAAGCATTTTGATATAACAAAATACTACCAAACAAGTTTTCTAAACAAAATTAAAAGAGAAATAGAATAAGAAAAAAAAATATTCAACATAATGATTAAGATCTTAGTCTCCTCCATAGTTAATATTTTCACCATCCCAATCATATTGTTTTCATTTGGAAGGATGTCAACACTATCTCATGAACGAAACAAGATCGTATAAACTTAAGAAATGGACAGAGAAGATACCTACCGGTGTAGACTGGTGTATATCTTACCCTTCATATTCTAGTAGACATTACACACAACATTAATTCAAACTAAAGCCATAGACATGGGCTTAAAATTTCATGATAGACCGATATGGCAGTACAAGGCATTAAGTTAATTGTGACAGAATTTAAACTTCTTTGCACCGTATAAGCAGTGATGCAGTGTGTACTGAACTATACCAGCCTGTGCAGTGCGATATCAATAACAATGCATTGGATCCTAATGGTTGTAGGGAAAACCTCTCCCTTCATGAGCAAACTTTAATATATGACGTTAGTATTGTTTAAGGTGATTTGTTTTTTGTTTTCAAATAAACGTACTACTATTCAAAGCATTAGATTGCTATGTTTGTTCAAAAAACGATTCAAAATATGTTGATTATACGGTTGCCAAAAATATAAATATATATTATATATATTTTGGAAGGTGGTCACCTAAAAAATTTTTGCATATGTAAAACAAGTTTTACCTGCCAATGTGTAATCCTGTAATGTCAACAAATAATTACATTCTTCTGCAAAAAGGTGTAAAAAGATTACAAAATTCACTAGCAAATGACTATATCCATAGCCCTCTCTTTTCAAGAGATGGGCTCCAATGTGTAACTTTACATTGTATTTTGCAGATTAGCAATCTTCCAATGGAAGACGAAAAGCTAAAGAGGTAGAGCAAACTTTTCAACAAGAAAGAGTTTTCTGTGAGTGTTACATTGAATCAGAATATTCCATTTTTTATGGAGTAAAAATCCAGAGTCATCCAGCAAATTAACATGATTAGAAAAAGTTCAAACAAAAATACTTATTTGCTTCAATGACCTTTAATTAATTGGCATAAATACTGTAATGGTTAAAATATCTAATGACGCCCGATATTTATTTATCTTAGACCGTACTCTAATGATGTACCGGATGTCATTTTTCAAAAAAAACAAAAACGAAAACAAACAACAAAAATAAAACAAAACAAAACGCAGACAATAGCTAAGCAAGAACGCAAGCTAATAATGATAACAAGCACTAGGCCTCAAAGTTCACATGCAGGTTTTGAAAGCCCCATTCCGACACACAAGAGAGGGACTCGTGATCGTTTCCCAAGCTGAGGGTCAAACCTAAATCTTCTGTTTCTTATGATTTGGAATGAGTAATATTCGATAATGAAAAGTAAGTTAGAAAAGTAATCAACAGATGGATGAACAAAATTTGGTATGAAACTCTCTCTCTCTCTCTCTCTCTCTCATGATTAGAAAGAACAATATAAAGTAATAGAATGCAGTGTTCTTACTTTATAACTGACATGATTGTAGAATTTTAAAAAAATTGTAACTTGTTTGAAACTTGAAGAAAAAAAAGATAAATAAAAAAAGAAAGTGAAAAAAAAATTGTAAGGGAAGTGATTTGAATTTTTTTTTTTAAAAAAAATTTTTTAAATACCAAACTAAACAGAAATAAAAAATAATAAATATTTTTCTTTTTTTTTTTCTTCAGGCTCCAAACAGAGGAAGGAGAGTAATGGAATTAAAAACGTACATTTTTTTAAAAATAAGATTCTTTCACACGCACTTTTATAGGGAGAAAAAATTTTCAATAGCACTTACTTTTGCGTAAAGTGACTGGTAACTATTTATTGGGATTGTGATAGTCAAGTATTACCGGCCGTCTGGTCCACGTGTACATTATTTACTAGTCAAATTTCTAAAACTGTTAAAGAATTAGAATGTGATACATTTTTTAAAAATTAATAATATATTCCGAATTTATAGAGAGAAAAGGAGGGGAAAAAAAAGGTGAGAAATGATATTATTTTTATGTTACATTTAAATCAAGAATTTAGTAAAAGAAAAAAAAAAGATATGAAATGACACCGTATGTTTGGTTATTAAAAAATAAAGAGTAAATAACATAAAATAAATAATAAAAAAAGATATAAGGAATTAAAATATTTCATTTTGTTCTCCCTTCTCTTATTTTTTTTCTTTTCTTTTTTCTTGATAAATGAGGTTCAAACACACAGTATTATTATTTGTTGTTAACGAAAATAAAATAAGAGAGAAATAATGAAAATGTCGTATTTTTTTATTTACCTTTACATTGTTATGAATAAATGACTATTTATTTCTTTCTTACTTTTTCAATATAACCAAAAGAGAATATAGAATCTGAAATCTCATTTTTTTTTTCTCTCAATAAATTCAAGTTTCAAACAAAACGTTAGCGAGAATGACTGGATTTCTTTATTTTGAAAAGTCATCAATACTGAATCCCATTTTAAATAAATAGAAAAACGTTTTGAATTCCACTTTCAAATCCTCCCGTTTCCTTCACATAAATTCTTTTCTAGAAATAATTTTTAAGGGACTCTAAATTTATGTAGAAAGCAATCGAAATCCTACAAAACATTACTAGACTAACAAAAGTAACACAATATTTAGAATTTTAATAGAATGAGAAAGACTATGTTGTGTTAGCAGCCAAATCTAATCTCAATTGAAGTAGACTGCGTGCTGTCCATGTATATACAGTGGTTTGGTCTATATAAATGTGAAAGGCTCAAATTTTCTTATCATCTTACTATCTTTTGAGAGAGAGAGACTCAATAAACTATTTTTAACATACATCATTATTATTTTCTTGTCCAAATAATATACCAATATGTTTGAATAACATTCCTTCTTATATTATTCACTGTTTGCAGCATTTGACTTGATAAGACCCAAAGGGCTACATACCACCTTTTGCATAATATAAAGGAAAGAATGGCATGATGTTCTTTTCATTGTCAAAAAAAAAAAAAAAAGGAAAGAAGAGCTCTTAGATTAAGATAAGCACTGGAGAATTGTGACCGTTGGGCCCATGTAGGTAGATTGATGAAATTCTCTTATCTTTTTTCCTTTTCTAGTGAAAGTACGTAGATTAGGATTAGTCCTCTTTAGGGTTAAAAGGTGAAAAGATTCTTTCATAAGGTTCACTAATTACCCCTCTTACTCATCATGATTATGAATTATAATTGTTGTTGCTTTGTATCTAAAGAAGACTCCAAACTAGCTAGCATAGGGCTAGAGAGAGAGGGGCCTAGAGAGAGCATTTCATGTCCACTTTTTATTCAATAGGGTCATTTACGGGTCCCAGTTTGAAGTTGACATTGCAAAGAAGTGTCTTTCATTTTTCTCTTCACCCATAATCCATAAAGTAGGAGGCAAAATCTAATATAGGATTTAGCTTCCTTGGTTCTTTATGACGCAACATTTACTTGACAAAGAACCTCCTGTATAAAACACAACTTTAACTGCGTAAACAAAGCCAAATTTTAATTAAAAAGGCAAACACATCACTAAGTAAATTAACAAAGCAAGTATTTGGTCTTAATTGTGGTGGTAAACATATGGTCCTAGCTAGCTGCTCAGGGTTCGAAAGGCACAGCCTAACCCTAATAATTAAAGGGTCTCTCACATTCAAAGAACAACCAAAATCAATGTTGCAATGTCACTACAAATTTATATATATATATATATATATATCTTTATTTTTGCTTATATTAAGACAAATTATAAGATTTATATCCACATTATCTACTTCGTAGTGACTTTCTACTTTGTAATTAAGGCAAGACAGCTAATATCTACTTGCTCAGCACTATCAGTAATACGGCTCTAATTGACCACTGAACCACCGCCACCAACCTAATTGACGTTATCTACTTGCTTAGCACTATCAGTAGTACGGTTCTGATTGACCACCAGAATCACCGACACCAACCTAATTGACATTGTGGATACGCTCTCCCTATTTAACCCGTGTTTTACTTAACTATTCCTTTTTATTTTGTATTTCATTTGTTTTTTTTGGGGTATTCAATCATAAGATTGATTCTATTGAAGTTGCAAAAGCTTGCTTGAAGATATCTTGAACTGTTTTCTGCGGAGCCATAGCCCAGTAGTTAGTCTGAAAGCAGCCATTGTCATGGTGCCAATGATGTCGTCTCCAAGATTTAAATGAAAAAAAAAAAACAAAGAAAAAGAAAAAAACAAAGAAAGAAAATTTTGTTTTAAAGGGAAATGGGCTTCATGCTAAAGCCCAGATTCTTTAGAATTCATCTTCGCTAGCTTTTGCAGGAGCGGAATCACAAAATTCATCCATGGAAACAAATAGAAATCACAACCAAGGAAATTTTCTTTTATAATTAATAATAAGACACTGGACTATGTATAATACATATAAGCGTATGATTAATATATATAAGGGGTTTTTAAACCGAACTAACTATTTAACAGCATTTATAAATTTTCAAAGGACAAATTAAAATATATTTCTAAAATATATATCAAAGTAGAATTTTTGAAAATTTGATAGGTACAGTTGCCCCCTCCTGGGATAATGTGGCTCCACCACTGGTTGGCAACGGTGATTTTCCAGCGATGGATATCTACTACTCAGAAAGAATAATCTAGCAGTATGCTTGGGTCTTGGATTTGTAGAGGAAAAGAAAATCTTTTCAAGTCTAAGTAAAATGAAAATAAATAAGTAATTTTCTTTTTTTTTAGAATTTTTTACTTTTCTAGGTTTGAATCCATTTTCAGATTCTATTAGCATGAATTTAAAAAAAAAAAAACAAACACTTCTGTATGGGTCTGTGTCATCATCTCCAAGTCTAGCAGAGACATCAAATGGGCTTTGTGTAGTCTTTCTTATTGACATAAAATAGGAGTAAAGTTGATGTAAAAGAGGAAGTACTAGAATTAGGGTGCACCAGATAATATATACTTGAAGAGAGAGAGAGAGAGAGAGAGAGAGAGAGAGAGATACCTAATTCTATTTGTGGTGTATTTGCTCAACCACTAAACTAATGCTTACATATGTTAATTATGAAGACAATTTATTTACATATAATAAATGAAGTACATTAAATACTATTACTATGCAGGCCACGCCAAGTACTGCTCGAGTTAGACTTAGCTTAAGCTCAATGTCATAGCCTAATATGAATTTGGGCTTAACAAATTAACTAAGTTCAAACTTAAACCAAGCCCAACCCATTCATACGATAATGATAATCTTAAGATCAAACCAAGCTACTCGGGCTTATATCAAGACCAACACGAGTGGAGGCATGTTAAAGATCCTACCTGAGATGAATTACTGGATCATGTCCGGGCGTTGCTTTTTCACTCGTTAATGTGCTGAGCTTAAGCAAGTCTCAACTCAACTTGTTTACAGGCTTAACTCATGTATGCCTATAAAATGAACACGTTGACAAAAAATAAACAAAACGTGAAGGAAATAAATCAACACAAAAATAAAAGGTTCCTATGCTAATTATGGGGTTTGGCTTTACATTGTAGAGAACTTTACACTGTGTTTGGATTTTGAATTCGTGAAAAAAAAAAAAAAAGAACAAAAGAAACTAAATTTAGTTTTATTGGAATAAGAAAATAAGAAGAACATGAATATAACTACTTGTCAATAAATTTTGTTTTTTATTTGGTTGCTCATAAAAAATATATATATATATATATATGTATGTATGAATAATATTATTTTTTTTCTCTTAACAAATTCAATATCCAAACATGGCACTATGAAATTATTTTTGTTCAAGTTTTTTTCATTTTTTTGGGTTAAGCGATGAGGGGTATTTTGGTCAGCTTTGGTCAAATGCAAGTCATCTATGTCGGGACTAAAATATTTTCAAGGAATAAATCCCTTGCAGCCACAACTCTTGCACTTAACAAAAATCAAACTCTTCAGCTCGCAAAGATAACCTAGAGCTCTGGCCAACTAGATTAATCCAATTGATTAGATAGAGATTACCATTACACTATCAAGAGCAAGAATAATAAAAAAATGCAGTAGCTACCATAAGATTTTTTTTTTTTTTTTTTCTAGATGTCAGAAGGGCTCAAGTAAAGATGTTAGAGTTGTAAATAAATTAAGTCAAGCTGAGTAATGCGTTGTTTAAGTTTGGCTAAAAAATTAGAGAGCTCAAAGATGTTGTCAAGCATGACTTGTTTATCTTTATAGCCAATCTTAAGTGAGTTTTAATTAAATCAATTACAAGCTTATTTTGAATAGCTTGGCTTTTTACACCATCTCAAAGTGGTTGTGAGCTTATCAAGCTGAGTTAGATTTAAAGTCAGAAAATTAACAAGTTTAAAAAAATTTATAAACTCGCCTTCTTTATGTAATTAGTGATCTCGAATGAACTTTTAACAGATTGAATACTGAGTTAAAGTTGCATACTAATAATAATACAAATAACATGAGCTATTAAAAAAGCATCCCAATAACCACATAGATTGCCTAATGGTCAGCTGACCCTTATTCTAAGCATGAAGTCTTAAGGCGGAATTCTCTCCACATCCCAACCATCACATATGTAATATATAAAATTTAGATGACTCGTGTAAACAGTAGCCATGCACTGGCATGAGGGAGTAGTTTGTCGAATACCTTAACCCTATAGCAAGGAGAAAGAGAAAAAATAAAAAATAAAAAGCATCCAATTGTGGTACATAGACCACTAAATCAGTTCGTAGATGGTTCATTATCTCTTGCAATTATAAATTTGACCCCAGTATCAAGAATATATTCGAGATCAATTAGGAGGGGGCATTAGGCAGGCCAGGTAGGGATTGACTGGGCTTGCACCAAAAAAAAATTCCACCTAAGACCAAATCCCAAACCTGCCCAAAGTAAAAATTATGATTTTCAAACCCTTCCATTTAATTTAAAAATATTTTTAATAAATGTTCTTTCTTTCAAAATAAAGATAAATAATTTAAATTATAAATATAATAAAATATAAAAATATATTATTATATGTATTTCGGGCCAGGCCATATTTCAAATAGAATTTTTAAGCTTTCTCATTAACTTAATCAAGTCTAAAAAAATTCTAAATCCTATAAATGGTAAGCGGGCCAAGCAGACCATCGCGCTTATGTCCACTCCTAAGATCAATCCACGTTGGGTTAGCGCAACCAATCAGATCTCTGCAAGAAACTGACCATTTCTCGGAGAGTTCACCACCTGTACATCAAACATGCTGTGAGTTTTTTTTACTTCAACTTTGTACTCATTTTTAGTTTCCCGCAGATGCTAGCGGATGTTGCAGCAACGGTAAAATTGTTTTATTGTGACACTGACATGGGTGTCACCAACTTTAAAATATGAAATCAACATGTTCACATGCAGAGACAAAGTTTGTATCTAACTCTTATCATACCTTGCAGTGGCAGGAAACAACCCTTTGATTTGGTAAATTGGCTTAATGTATAAATATATGTTTATATATATTTTCGGCAGTCATATTCGTGACATGTTATCCTTGCCCAGCAAAAATGTCCAGTGGTCATGTTGTACCGCTTGTTTAGTACTTGTAACTATTAAATTATAACATGTAATATTTTATTACAACAGTAGTATAATTTTTTATAAATGAAGAAACTTTTAAAGAATTAAATAATATATGACAAAATTTGATAATCATAAATACTATAAAACTCCGTACTACTTAACTATCAAATTTTTTTTCTTCTCTACTTCTACACCCTTCCCTTCTTTCCAAATTCATGTATTATCCAAACACATCCCAATTACTCACCATATTTTTTTTTTTTTTTTTTTTGGCGAAAGCAAAACCACACAACCTTTGAAGTGGTGATTGAGATTATAAACAACACAAACCCACACACTCACCATATTATTATCTTTTGAACCTTGGCATGAACCATTGGGTAGCTGCAAAGAAAATGATGAGATACTTGCAAAGAACGAAAGATTACATGCTTGTATATAAAAGATTTGAAGATCTTGAAGTAGTTGGTTATTCAGATTCAGACTTTGCTGGATGTATGGATGACATAAGGTCTACTTCATGATACATTTTTATACTTGCTGGATGAGCTATTTCTTAGAAGAGTGTCAAGCAGACTCTTACAGCTTATTCCATTATACATGCTGAGTTCGTGACTTATTTTGGGCCTGTTACTCAGACTGTTTGGTTGCGAAACTTTATTTCAAAACTTAAAGTGATTGGTTCCATTGCTAGACGACTGAGGATTTTTTGTGATAATAGTGCAGCTGTATTTTTTTTCAAGAATAACAAATTTTCTAGTGGGTCTAAGCACATTAAGATCAAGTATTTGTCAGTTGGAAATTTGGTAAGAAAAGGTGACATTATTATTAAGCACATCGACACAGAACAGATGATGGCGGATCCTTTGACCAAGGGACTTAGACCTGTTATTTTTAGTAGTCATGTTTCAAACAAGAGTGTTATTGGGTCTTTTAATATACTTGGTTAGTGGGAGTTGTTTTCCTTACATTATGTGACAGTTATTATATATTAAGACATTTTCAGTTTATTATTGGTCATTAAAGATTATAGATGGTTATTGATTGTTTTCATATGATACCATTTATGCATGAATATATATATTTGTTGATATTTCATGTCATATATGGATGGATATATGTTCATGATTCAGGTACAAAGAAAAGTCTCAAGTTTGATATACTTGAGCACTCATGGATATGTTTTGTTTTGCATTGTAAAGTTTTCTCGAGGTATGTGTCTAAGACATGTTAGTTTCATTGAAAACTGTTAAAATTCTCTAGTTTATTGAATAAGCATACCGTTAAAAAGAATTTGAGAACTGATGGAAGAATAACACATTTATGAGATCACTTAAGGAGTGTTATTTTTCACCACACTATTACATTTGATCCATGTCAACGAAGAGATTTGTATTTGTAATCATGAGTGATCTTACATGAATTAATCGTGTATTAACTGCCTTGATTCGATATTGATTGCCTTGTTAGACCGAATTGTTTTAGGTGTTGTCTCTTAACTTTACTTAGTTTTTCAAAATGTGGTCACATACAGTTTTTTATTATTTTCAACAAGAGAGTTGCTTTTTTAAAAAAAGTTTTCAAAATTATAACTACAATTAATGTTTGTTCAAATGGGAGAATGTTAGAATTTTTTAAATTGAGCGTACACGTTAATTAATTTTAATTTTAATAAAACGAGTTGAACTCAAGTTAAGTTGAGACATACAGAATAAATCCAATAAAGAAGTAATCCATATGAACTAGGCTTGCGTGCAGTTATTGATTATTTGATGTGATTAAACGAATAATGTGAGCTTAAGAGAACCTATTTAGGAGTCTTTTATGGGAGGGCCTATTAAGGTTCGATATATATAAGCTAAATTTCTTCTCTTCTCACAACTAACAATACTTTACCCATAAAGATCCGTCGTAAAGAAATTGAAGATAGAGAGGAAGATATAAAATCAATATACTTTTTGATTTTATAATTAAATTGCTTCTCTTTGAATTCAAAATCATGAAATAACCGAATATATTTTTACAACCTTAAATATATAAATCGATATTTCTATGTTCATGTGCTTGTTTATCGTGAATCTTACACTTCCTTCTGCCATGCATTCTCTTTCAATTCTCCATCACAAGACATCACCCATGACCTCTGAACATCGACTATTCTCATACACGTTACTCTCGTTGTCTGATTATCATATGAACATACTCATTAAAAGAACATGCATCTGTATGTGTGTGTATATATATAGAAGGGGGAGATCATTTCTATATACAAATTGAAAAAAACGCATGTAATAATGTGATTGAATTGAGATTTTTTTATTTTTAAAGAAAAAATTGATATAAAGTTATTTATAATTATAAAAATATTCCTATCACATTATTATTTTGTATAATAAAGATGTACTGTCCTATTTATGTACATATGTGGAAAGAATTCTTGAAAGTGGGACCAGGCAGTGGCGGTCCAAGACTGGCAATTGTTATAAGTTGTTTTAGTTTGAACAGGGTTATATTCCAATTGTCACAAGGTCAAATTATTCCCATGACTATGCTTTACCACCACTTGACCATTAATTTGTAGACCACTAGAAAATCAAACTTCTTCTAGAAGGCAGTCATGAGCTTCCCCCTTGCCAGCTACATCTCTCCCTTATCCAAAAGAATCAAAATGCACATTACCTGAAGGGAAAATTATCACACCTGTTGAGAATCCTTTTGGCCCCAACCCTGGCCTACTTCAAAAAGTTAGAAAAGTGTGCGCCAGTTATAAAAAGCATTTATATGTATAATTATCAAAATTCCTATTGCATATTAAATTGGTGAGGCAATCGATTCACAATTTATCAATTTAATTAATATTATAATTAAATATATTTTATTTATTTATATATATATATTTTATCTTAAATGTATTTTATATTACAAAGTAAAATATAAGAAATAAGGTAAAGTAATGATAAGTGTTGTTTAATTCTATTTTTAGTATGCAAGTTCAACTCTTGAGAGTAACAACTACATCAGTTGATTCATCGATTTTTTAAAATACTTGTTTAATCCAATTCAGCTGCATTTTTGGTAAATTAATAAACCGGGCCAGTTCAAGATTCGATTCTTGTTTAACCAGTTGAATTGGAGCGGTTCGATTCGATTCTAATAACTATGTATATATGACTAAAAAGGCTTGTTATCATCATATGATTCAAACGCAAACAGTAATTGCTTTTCTATATTTGGTTGAATTTCATATTTGTTGATATGGTCTATAATCTATTGTTTAAATTACTATAAATTTAGGAATTTCCGTTACAAGGTAAATTTGAGCTCTATCAAGTGTGATAATATGGGTTACCAATTCAAACTCGGGGATTGATTTTCTAGGCATCTTCATATTTGTAGATATGTTTATTATTTGTTGTTTAAATTAGGGTAATCTAAGGACATCACGTTACAAAGTATGGTAATACGTATCTTATGTCTCCAACCCATTGGGTGGCGCCAATACATACTAATTTACCTTAATTTTTCTTTTCAATACTTAGATTGATGTTAAAATTCCACCATTAATGTTTTAGCTGTAAATTGCCAATTAAGCTAAAAACAAATTGACCGGCGAGGAACCGAACTTGACTGATTTTGTTTTTATTAATTTTGGTGCTTTATTTTGATTATAAAACCCAAGTGTGGTCATGCATTACATAAGTAACTTCTGGTCAAAGACCAGATTTCTAGATTATTATGTCTTCAGAGAACACCAAAGCATACCTTTAACAATTTCTCTTGTTGAATTAAAAGTCCATAGAAAATTACACAAATAAAAGAGGGGGGGGGGGGGGGGGGGGGGGGGGGGGGGGGGGGGGGGGGGGTGTTTTGGGGATGGAAGGGGGATAGAGATTTGATACAAAATAATAATATTGTTGCATTGCAAATCTTTTATTTTATTAGTATTAACCAAACACTCTTTTAGATTAAGATGGTTAACTGTGCTATGCTATGAATCATCCCTTTAAATATACTCTAAAAAAATTATCTTCAACAATTGCTTAATACATGTGGAATGGAAGGATAAAGAACCCAAATCTAGTGAAATAATGATTATTAGCTCAAAAGAACGTCAAAGGAAAAAAAATAAAGTAAAAATGAAAAATAAATAAATAAATAAATAAAAAGAAACCCCAGATCAGTTCTAGGAAAGCGACATGATACCAACGAGGAACTAGTCTCCAACATGCTTTCCTTGACCTTACACTAGTCACAATGTTGTTATCTCAACTCTATTTCCAAATTTGCTTCTATAAATAATGAAGGGTTTGGCTCTATTGTTCGAGGATAGTTTTGACTTTTGTTGAGATAAAAAGTGAACCAATAAAAAGGGACTCCAAACCAAACTCATTGTTAAATCTCGAGGGCCAAGTTGGTCTTTTCAATATTTTTGCCCTGTTCAAAGATGGGATTTCCTGCGATAGCCTGCTCATTCTAAACTTGGGGTGAAAATAAGAAGAAAGATAGCACTAGGTGCTAATTTTGTTAGGATTTTTATTTTTGGGGTTTATTAAACGAGTGCCCAAAATAAAGTGATAGTAATTTGATACTATCGTAAATTCGTAAAACCAAAAATTTAATTCTAAAAGTCTAATAAAAAATTGTTATTATTTTAAAAAATTTATACAAAAAGTCATATTAAAATAATATGCCAATAGTATTATTGTAATTAAAAATCATCACGATAGGTATTCTATTTTCACGTAAATGACTCTTATTTAATTACATTATTCTTGCGATAATGAATCATAATCGATGTTAAACACTGGTATAGTGGTAAAGACTTACTCCTTTGTGATTTAAAGGAAAAATAAGAGGTTCAAGCCTTACCAAGAATTTTGCTATGGGGAACTAGGAATTCGTGATAATAAGTGAGTTTAGTTTTGATTCACTAATAGTGTAAAATTTTTTTTACATAAACTAGACATCAAAATGTGACACGCATTTTTTAAAATGTAAGAGTAACATAAGGAAGTGTAACTCATGAACACAAATAAGTAATTATATATATATATATATATATTTATACAAAAAAAAATACAAAATGATGTGACTAAGCTATGGGTTTATAGAACACAGAATTTATCAACATGTCATGTACTTACAAAATTATCAATAACACATTATTAATAAACTTGGGGTGAAAATAAGTAGAAAGATAGCACTGGGTGCTAATTTTGTCATGATTTTTATTTTTGGGGTTTATAGAACGAGTGCCCAAAATAAAGTGATAGTAATTTGATACAATCGTAAATTCATAATACTAAAAATTTAATTCTAAAATTCTAATAGAAAAATGTTATTATTTTAAAAAATTTATACAAAAAATATACTAAAATAATGTGTCAGTAGTATTATTGTAATTAAGAATCATCACGATAAGTGTTCTATTTTTATGTAAATGACTCTTATTTAATTACATGATTCTTGTGATAATGAATCATAATCAGTGTTAAACACCGGCATAGTGGTAAAGACTTACTCCTTTGTGATTTAAAGGAAAGACAAGAGGTTTAAGCCTCACCAAGAATTTTGTTGTGGGGAACTAGGAATTCATGATAATAAATAATGAGTTTAGTTTTGATTTACTAATAGTGTAAAAATTTTTTTTTACATAAACGAGACATCAATATGTGACATGCTTATTTTAAAATGTAAGAATAACATAAGGAAGTGTAACTCATGAACACAAATAAGTAATTAAATATATATATATATATATATATATAAATTTATACAAAAAAATATAAAATAATGTAACTGAGTTATGAGCTTATAAAACACGAAATTTATCAACATATCATTCAGTTACAAAATTATCAATAACACATTATTAATAGATTTTTTTAATTCAATAATTAGTAGTATCTAGGCTAATCTGTGTAATCTTCGACTTATCTCTTCTTCAATCCAGCCAAAAACAAACCATCTGTGCTGAAATTACAGTATTCGCTGGGGTTTAATGCTTTAATCGTTTGTCACCAACTCTTGGTGCAAGGTTAGATATAAATAATTTAGTAAAGAAATTTTTTTTTAAGAAAAAGACAAAATTGTACATCAAAGCACCTGAAGTCCGGGTGGGAAACGATTCATTTATGACCAGATGCTAGGAAAGCTAATTTGACAGAGGAAAATCAATAGAAGGTGCGATTGGAGCTCCCCCGTAAAGTCAGAGCTCAGAGTCTTTGTCTTGAATCACACGATTTCTCCCGCGCCTTCACCCCGCCTCTCTCTCTCTACACCCACTTCCTCTCTCTCTATCTCCATATATTTCTATACATATATATACACTTCCCCTTCTCTCTTCCCTCCATTCCTACACTCCGCCGTTCCCGGCGCATATTTAATGCACACCCACCTCAAAAATTAACAAAAATATTTTTAAAAATATCAACGGCTAGAAGTCTAGCATGACAAGCGACGAGAAGAGGAAGCAGTGTATCTCCCGCCGTTCGATCGCCGGCCTACACAGTTGCGCCTACACTGCGAATCATGCGATTGTTTGTCTCTCAATGCTACTCCTCCTGTCGCCGGCGGGAGCACAGTCCGGTACGAATGGGAACTCGCCGCAGGACTACCCGTACCAGAAATTCAGCCCGTCGATGGCTGTCATCATCGTGGTCCTCATTGCGGCGCTCTTCTTCATGGGCTTCTTCTCCATCTACATCCGCCGCTGCTCGGAGCGGACCCCCGGCGGAACAGCCGGTCTCGGCGCCTCTTTTCGGCGGCGCGTCGCCTCGCGGGGGCTCGACGCCGAGGTGATGGAGACTTTCCCGATGTTCGAATACTCGGTGGTGAAAGGATTGAAGATCGGGAAGGGCGCGCTAGAGTGCGCTGTCTGCTTGAACGAGTTCGAGGACGACGAGAGCCTCCGGCTAATCCCCAAATGCGACCACGTTTTCCACACAGAGTGTATCGACGCCTGGCTCGCTTCCCACACGACTTGCCCGGTCTGCCGAGCCAACCTCGTCCCACAACCGGGTGAAAACCTGCGAGTACCGGAATTAAACCCCGCACCGGACGACACCGCCGAGACCCAGAATCCCCAAAACGACGACGTCTCCATCCGAGTACTTGAGGATCAGGAAGAGACTCTTCCTTCTCAGGCGCTGGACCGGAGTCAGAGCGTGAAGCAGAACCGCCCTCCTAGATCGCGATCTGTGAGATCGAAAATGCTCGGGAAGTTCCCCAGGTCGCATTCGACCGGGCACTCGCTGGTCCAGCCGGGGGAGAACACGGACCGGTTCACTCTCCGATTGCCGGAGGATGTGAGGAAGCAGGTGATGAGCCGAGCGCTGAATCGGACGACCAGCTGTGTGGTGGCGTTGCCCAGGGAAGGTAGTTCGCGAAGTGGTTACCGAACCGGTGTCGGAGAGGGAAGTAGTAGGGGAGGGAGGTCGTTTAGGCGGCCGGAGCGTTTGGACGAGGTGGTGAAGTCGGACCGGTGGGTTTTCTCAATGGCGCCACCGTTCTTTTCCCGGGCATCGTCGGTTCGGTCTCCAAAGGTCATGGCAGCTGACTGGGAGGGCTCGACGTCCTCAACAACGCCAAAAGGAACGAAGACGGCTGTGAAGTTGCCATCGTTCAACTGTCTGGACCCAAAGGGTAACGACTCGGCCGACTCGACTCGGCCTCCGGTTTAACTTTCAACTATTTATGCTACTGTGATATTGTAATATTTATTAGTGAATTTCCATAGCCTGAGAAAGGCTTGAGGCCATGCTGGGACCAATTCAATTGCATTGCCCAGCTTGACTAGACCTTCACACTTCCAAGTTCTTCCTACAGTAATTTTATAAAAAAAAAAATTTATTTTTTTTGGAGGGTTGTAGAGACATTTTTGTGACATATATGCTTGCACATTCTTGTAACTAAATGTCTTCTTGTTGAAATATATATAAGTTTGAATATCACTTCAGTTTTTAAGGGAAGGAAAAAAAAGAAAAACAAATATTTTATCCTTACATAACTTTGATATAAAAGCCTCTACAGTTTCACAAAATGATGTGGCTAAAGTATTTTCAAAACAAAGATTGACATTATTATGAAAAAATTTTACACATTTGTTTTTTATTGTATAACATTACTAAAAAATTAAGTAAATGATTTGGTAGTTCTATATATAATTTATATTGTTTTTTTTTTTTTTTTTAGAAAGATGTAAAAGAACAGCAGAACTTTTACCAGAGTCGTTTGGCTGCTTTCTGGTTGTTTAATGTGGTCAATTATATGGTGGGCTTAGTATATAGTTGAATGAGAAAATTATTCTTGAACTATATGCATGCACCCCTTGGGCAGGCACCATTGAATTTGTTTGCACTACTTTTAGATTATATATATTTATAATTTATATATATACACTTTAGCCTAAACTCATGCCCACTACTTCCTTCTCGAAATTATTTTTAACAACTTATAAATTGCACCCCTCCATCCGTGGAACACTATATAACATTATATTATTTTGATGTGAACCAACCACTAACTGTAATTAAAATGGTTCATGGCTAGCCGATTAAAAAAAAAACAGCGCCACCCCAGCCCCAAGCCAATTCATCCACCACATCACATTGTGCCACCCACCTAAGTTCTAAGTACATTTTAATCCTTTTGACACTTTTGGATATAACTTCTAAAGTTTTGTAATGAAGTTAAAAACTAAAAATAAAAGTCAAGGAATAGAAAAACAACATATCCAAAGATTCCAAACGGGCTCACAACCAAAATTTTACTTTGACTTTCAAAAAAATTCAAAAAATTTAACATTCGAAACAACAGAATTTAGATAATTTTACCAACTGACCTTTCATCTTAGCACCTCAATAAATTAAAAAAAGTTTTTACCTCAAATAAAATTCCTAATTCAGTCCAAGTATACAAAAATCCACCTAATGGTAAATAGACTCATCATCAACCTTTGGCATTGCTACAAAGCTCCCTTGGATTGATGCAAGTTGACGATCGAAATCAATTCACACAATCACACCATTCAAAGTTAGCTAAATTGGTTTGAAGTTCAAACTCAACACGGATGCTTTATATACATATATATATATATAATCTTTACATGAAAACTCATCACATGCAGGTCAAGTCAGTATCTAGTTGGTCCAAAGAGACGTACTGTCGGCTCTCTTGAATGGCTGTCTCCATATTTTTGCGTTAGTGAGTCTATGACTGGACAGACAGGCTCAGATTGAGTTTAATTTGTTGCCTTAATAACAAAACAAAAGCATTCAGTGAACTTTAATTACTTGTTGGGGGACCTCGCAAATTAAAGTGCGTGCAAGTTTCCAAACCCTGATTAGACGACTCAGCTTTGATGCATATGCCCTTGTGTGAATATATGGCTTGGGCTAATAGCGAGCCCACCGGCCCTGAAGTTGGTTTCTATTGATTGTATATTATGCATAGTGCTGGAAATAGAAAGACTTACCTGTAATTGATTCTAATGGTTGTTCTGATATTATATATTAATAGCATAGTTAATTACTTTCTCAGTCTAATTTCACATTCACAGGGATTGTTACCTCATCTTTTGGATTTTTCATTTTTAGGATAAAAGATGCTCTTGAAAGGGTTAATTTCCAAGCAATGGATACCTCCAATTGGCCAATTCTCTCTCTCTCTCTCTCTCTCTCTCTCTCTCTCTCTCTCTCTCTCTCTCTCTCATTCATATTTTGGTTTTAACAACGGGCTTCTTCTTGTGCATAACATGAGTCAAGAAGCGACATGGTGATAGCTAGAAGAATGTAAATAAGATTGTTATGTTTTGGTAATGATATTTTTCAGGTAGTGAATAGCAACATCGACAACAAATCAAAAAAATTTTGAGGCTGATGTGGAAAAAACTGAATTGGAAAAGGACGCTCGACTACGTTGAGCTCAACCCACGCAAAATTTGGTCTGGGAGGCATAAGACAAACTAGAAATAGGTTCCTAACAGTATGCTTGGAACTTGGGAGAATGGAGGAATCAAACAAAGGAAAAACAAAAAAAATTTTAATTTTTCTTTCCCTTTCCTTCCCTTCTCCGAGTTTCAAACATACTATAAATTCTAGCCTCCACACCCGCCCTAAAATCTCGCAACATGTTCTGATGACCAGACTATGATTATGAACTCTCACTTTCTAACTGCATTAAAGGTATGCACAACTAACTCTAAGCCAATTTCCACTATAATTACACATAACACCCTCTAACTCAAGCAGTTTACACTCTTTGGCCGGAACCCTAATGCTATAAGGTTTCTCTTTTGCTCACCTTCTTGCAAGATCTATATGTGGTCGGACTATCAACTTTTCGACTTCAACATAGGTAAATTGGCAATCCCATTTGACATGTAGTGGTTAATATGACGGTAGAAATTTTAGTATACGTAGAGGTATCAAATTGGTCTAGGATAAAAATCCTTCCGTCTCCATCCTGACTATTAGTATTAATCAAAGGTGCTAACATGCCACCTTTTCCGATCCCAACCCCGACCCGATTGTTTCAGGCTCCGTTCGCATTGCTAACAAATCAACCAATAAATCCCTAGATAGATCAAAGAAAATCCTATAATTATTTTAGTTGAAAAATTGTAGATGGTTAGAAGTGGAGACTAGAGAGGTAGGAATCAGCCAAACACCAAATAGTAGGATTACTCGAAGGTAAAGGACAGAGCAAACTATGAATAGAGAGAGAAGTACAACGAAGCTTCTTACCGTTGGGGTAGCCTTGTTCATGAATAGGAGTATTTAACTCACATACTTTCTATGGGGGAGGGGAGCCATGTCACCCCCAGGTTTTGGCTTACCCTCTTTTATATATATATATATATATATATATATAGTATAAATATTTACTTCCTTGCAAAAATTTAGTCTATTGGCACTCTCCAATAATTTAAAACCCTTCTTAATGTCCTAATCAAATAAAAAAATGTTTTGTGAAAAATTTGTACAAAAAATCTAACTCTAATGATATAGTGATAGATTTTTATAATTAAAAGTAATCATGATATATATATATATATATTTTTAAAGTAAAAAGCTATGACTTAACCACATTATTCTCTACAAAAATTATGTATTAATATTATGTTTGTATAGTATTACTTTATATTTAAATATTAATTTTTTGTATAATAAACTATGTGTCCTACCTATTTTTTCGCAGACACATTGTAGTCCTAATAGTAAGTGGGTTTTTATTGTGCAAAATCTAACAACCAAATGGCTTATTTGTAAAGTGAACAAAATTAGACTTCACAACTAAAGAAAGTGCTCCTATTTTATTTTCCATGTAAAAAATTGGTTCTATTTTCCATGTAAAAATTTAGTTTTCTATATGCTTGAACTTAAGCAAAGTGGAAAAAAACTTAAAATATAATAAATTACACTAATAGGTGAAGATTTGTGTTTCAAATTTTAGCACCTCTCAGACACAATTTACTTGTTTTGCCTGTGACCACATGCTCAAGGTTCTCTCTTACACATTAAATTGAGGCGAAAAACTCAACCTTATCTCAAGTGACTCGTGGCCTTTGAAATTAAGATGATGTCCCTACCTCAGTGATTCTTTATCCTTAACTACTAATTCAAGTGATAATTCCGTTCTAGCAAAATTGGAGATCTCGAGCCCAACAATTCAACTCGGATACTAGCTTCTCCGGCTTAAAGAGTTTCCATGGACTCATTCATCACTTTGGGGCGAGACTTTTCTATGTCTACAAGAAGGAATCGAAAAGGAAAATTAAGAAATATAGAAGTGAGAGAAATCAAAGTAGCAAAATTGAACGCATGACAAACACAAGATCTGTCCCATCGGTAAAATGCTGAAGCCCAAGAATCCCTTTCAGGCTTTCAGCTGTTGCAGACTTGCTAGCACACCATAGTGGCTGCTGACCCGTAATATTTATAGCCTTTTGTCTCCATTGTTAGTGATGGAGGCGTCAGCGAGATCGGTGTAGTGGAGTTCGCAGAGGGCTTAATTAAAAGAAAATGGTAATTCTATTTCTTAATGTCTTTTTTCACTTCTAGACATACGTAAATGTGTCTACATTAATTTATTAATTTGAATCTTATATCGTTGTATCTAGAAATAAAATAAAAATTTTAAAAATGAGATTACATATAGCATTATTTTTAATTTAGAGAGCTTTCTTTTTTCAGTTATCAAACTCTAAGTCATGTGAGGGGTTGTGAGATGAACATAAAATTTTAAGCCGTCATGTTTTGAAAACATGACTTCACATCTCAAATTGTATTTTCATCTCAAGACTTTTGAAATTTATAAAAACGAAAATCAATATTTATAGTAATTGTGGATGAAAATACAATTTTAAGCAAAGTCGTATTTTAAAAATACAACTTCAAACTTAAAGTTCCGTTTTCATTCTTTAACTTATCAAATGACTTAAGTTTGATAAATAAGTTTTAAAATGCAAGAATTTTATAAATAAGTTATTGTACTAGGTGTGTTTAGCCAAAAAAAAAAAAAAAACTCTTGATTTAGATGTGATTGTAGATTAATGTCTATATTAATGCTATGTTTAGATTCCGAATTTATCAAGAGAAATGAAGAACAAAGAGAAGAAGAGGAAAATGAGAAGGGAATGAGGAATTTTAATTTCTTACCTATATTTTTTTTATATTCTTTTACCTTCTATTTTTTTCACAACTAAACATAAGTTGTAATTTCATATAGTTTTTTTCTTTTACTTTTTCGCAATAAATTCATAATCTAAACATAACTTTATAGTCTGTTTGGAACTTGGAGAAGGGAAGGAAAAGGAGATAAAAGAGAAAATGAAAGAAAAAATTTGAAATCAATCTCTCTTTTTTCTTCTTTTTTTTTACAAAACTAAACATAAAAAGAATAACAAATATTATTTTCTTTTTCTTTTTCTTCACTTTCGTTTTTCAAAAGTTCCAAACATGCTGTTAAGGGTATTTGAGGGGAGAAAAAAGTGCCAGGTGTCGTACTCCCAACCCGAGAAATCGATCAGCTTAAAAGGTCCACCACTAACCCGACTAACCGCACCCCATAACCATCGTACTGGAGTCGGGGCATGGGAGGAAATAGTACCTCGGTTTATTTGGCCATCCGATTCTAGGTTGAGTTAAACGGGTCATGGGTCCCGGAACTCTTTCAAGTTTCAACCCGAACAAACCTGCCCCAGTTGATATCCCAGTCGGTTCAGAAGCAACGCCTCTGTTGAAAATCATTTCGAGAGTTCTACTTCTGAGGCCCTGACGACCATAACGAACCAGAAGAATTGTAGAAAGAGAGAGAGAAAGAAAGAAAGAAAGAAATGGAGGATGAAGACAAGCGAGAAGACGATAATCGTCGTCGTCAGACAAGGGGAGAGAAGAGCAGTGAGTTCGTTATAAAGATACCGTCGTACCAAGAAGTCCTCGAGAGCTCTCAATCCCAAACCGCACCGCCCTCATCTCTTTTCAAACCCTCACCCTCCTTCTCTGAGGCATTCAATTTCATCAAGAAGTCCGAGTTCTACTCTCCTCCTCCTCCTCCTCCTCCTCCTCTGCCCTCCTCCGCCTCTTCCCAACACTTGCACGCTTCTGACACCTCTGCCTCTTCGAGGTTTTCGCTTCATTCGGATTCCATTAGTTTCTCTTTCGGGATCTAGGGCTTGTTTCTTTCTTTCTTTTTTTGGGTTTTAATTGGAATTTGAAGTGTTTTTTTCTCCTTTTTGTCTCAGGCAATTGGGTCACTCGCAGGTTCTCCCTTCTTCGACTGCTGCTGCTTCCTCATCATCGGCATCGTCAATTCCTCAAAACCGCAACGCCATTCTTGTTGGCAATAGACAGGTCAGTTGTGTGTGTATGTTTGTACACATCTACACCTACGTATATATTTCATTTATATATGTATATATAATTCGGAGCAATCGGAACAGGAGCAACAACTTTGATAGAAATGGACATAGCAAAAGGAGTACTTGGATTTGCTAACTCAATTTAAAAGACTAAAAATTGATGCTTGTGTACTTGTAGCTGACGGAAATTAATTGTTAGTGTTTGTTTGTGCTCTTGTATAGATTTTGTCTTAAAAAACCTAATGACAGACATTCAATGGATGAAAGAGTGAAGAAATTATTGAGTTTTTTAGAATAAATATTGGGATAATGAGGAAAAGTTGGGGCAGTTAAAGTACGCTCAGTCCCCCTCCCAGGGGTTCCTTTGCTCATTGGATAGTTTAATTCAAATAGCATTGTTTCCGTTGTTATTGCATAAGTGATCACTGAATCTTCTATCCTGTATGCGGGGAAGGTTTTAAATGGTGTCCCAATGTCCACAGATTTTGAGTTAAAGATTCAGCCATAAGGCACGTATGGACAACCTAAAGAATTTCTCTGATTCTCTGGTTCTGAGTATTCACTGAATGCTCAGAAAACATCAGTGGAAAGAGATCATGGGTTCAAAACATGGGGCATGAGATTAAGAAGGTTAGGATTACTTAAAAGTTTTTAAAAAATAAAAAAAATAACAGAGAAAGAGGAGGGGGGTGGGGGTGGGGGTGGAAAGAGCAATTGCTGTGTACATTGTGAAGTACGATTACTTCTATCCTTTGAAGAAAAAAGAAAATGAAAAAATAGAAGAAGGCTGTCACCCGAGTACATTGGGAAGTAGAATTCCTTCTATCTTTTGGGCGGGAAAAAAAAAGAAAAAAAAAATAGTAATTGCCCAAGCACAATGTGAAGTTTCTTCTATTAACCCACCTAATCTTAGATTTTTCTTTCTTTTCATGCAGAAGGGAAATCCTTTGCTAAAACATATAAGGAACGTGAGGTGGGCTTTTGCAGATGTTGTTTGTGACTTCTTGTTGGGGCAGAGTGCATGTGCTCTTTATTTAAGGTTTCAACTATTCACATTCTATCCCGCACATCTTTGTTTCATTCAATTAACTTGAAAGTTCCAACGCCTTTTGTACCTCCACTATATTTTTTACTAGGATTCTATAAAACTTCATTTCAGTTGTGTGAGTGGAACTAGAAACAACTGTCTCTACTAATCCATTCAGATGAATTTGGGACAAATGCTAGTGAAATGAGGCTCAACATGATGAAGCCTCATGTAGTTTTCAATTAGGAAAGAATTCTAGCTGTTTTCTAAATCACCTAGATTATTCTTGAATAAGTGATCATGTTGATACTTTTTCATTGCCCTGATTGCTTGCTCTAACGCAAGTCACCTCCTTTAGAGGTTCTTTAGATCCATTCAAACTTTGGAGAAACAAAAGTTATTTTGCATGGGATGCTTTGGCACCCTTGGGGAACTATCTGAAGGATCTAGGTCCTATGATCAAGATGACAGTCTCAGACAAACACATGCATGTACTTCCCTCACTACAAAATATTATGTCTATTCTCTATTGGATTTGAGTAGTGTCAAGCATGCATGTAAAGCAAAAAGAAACAGTACATTCTTTTCAAGTTGTTTATGTTATATATTGCTTTTTGACTTGGTGATGAGCACCATAGTGCAGCTATTCTCCTGGAGTGCAATTGTTTTGAACAGTGTTACCAGAAAAGGCCATTACCTTAGCAATTTATGATTTTGAAACAACATCGTGAAATTGGTACACTTTCATTCCAAAAACAGTGAATTTAGTGATCCAAGTGTGATCACATAAGTTTTTCTATTTATTTCCTTAAGGCTCCATTTTGTTTACCGAAGAATATTGGGAAAAAAATATTTTCTGGGAAATTAAGAAAGCTAGCATGTTTGTTGTTTGTAAATAACTAAATTTTCGGAAAAGATATTCCAAACCATTTGGAAAAGATTGGAAAATAACATTCCAAATTTTATCTCTGAAATTGTTTTCCAAAATGGAGGAATTTGGGTCAAATGTTTAAAAAGGAAGGGTTCAAATCTCTCTCAATCTCTCCCTCTCTGTCAATGCCTTATTCACTATGATTCTTCTTCATAAAGAAGAGTTCAGTTTTTTTCCAATCTCTTCCTCTCTCGTAATGTTTGAATCAATTATGTGACTTTATTAAGAATTATTTTACTCTATGTATTGTCCAAATAACAACTAGGCATAAAATAATTTTCCTCCAAAAATTTGAACTTCTGTACCAAACAAATGGAAAATAAGGGAAAATAATTTTTTTTACTGCATATATAAAATAATTTCCTTTTGTCTTACTGTCTGAATCAATTATTTGACTCTATGTTCGTTTCACCTAAAGGTTTCCTGGGGAGGGAAAAAAAGTCAAATATAATGAACTAAAATGCAAGAAGATTTAAGTTTTGATAGAATATGCAAAAAAAGAAAAAGAAAAAAGGGGGCCATGATAGAAATGTGTTTTTACATGACTTATTTGAAAAAGTAGACTATATTTTATTCGATCTCTAATTGTTAAATGAAAATTGCTCTAGAAGTACCTTAAATTAAATATTGTTATCCATACAAGGCTACCTCTCTTTTACCACATTTTAGAGCATGTGGCGTACCATGTTCCCATTCCTGTGCCAAGTACCAGAACAATTTGTGTTCCAAGTAAAATTGGCTTTGAATCAAATTGGTGTTTGGGCTTCGTATTATAATAGACTAGTTTTCCTTGAGTCCAATGCATGATTGGGGTAAGATAGTGTCTTTACTCTTTAGTGGCACACCAGGCTCTTGTTGTAAAAATTGGTTTTGTTGTTCTATGGGCACGTAGCACTTGCTTCTTCATCTTCATGAGTGGAACTAAAATTTTGTGAATGTTTCTAACAACATAGGCAGTCGTATAGAAAACTGCAATGTTTGCCTTAACCTGTAAGCCTAAAACTGCAATTGATTTTTCAGATTTGATTTTGAATATTGATATTGGATATATTTTGGAAATTTTTTTAGAAGCTTGTTGAACCCTTCCTTATCCAATTTCTTGATCTACTCTTTGATGCAGTCTTCGGTATCATCTACTTCATCCAGACTACCTATATTATCGAATAAGGGAATTGCAGAAAAACTTCAAGCTTCGCATCATTTTGTGCCATGTTGATGTTGTAAGCTCTTCACCAAATGATGAGTTCTTCATGACCCTTGATGGCATTTGATTTAACCACTTGATGCTCATTTCACAGCATCTGCATTTCCTGCTGCCAATTTTAACATCTGAAGTCTTGTTTTTCACGTAATATGTCTGATTTGATTGTTCATTTTGTCATTTGTTCCAGGAGGATGTTGTTAAGCCTTTACTTGAAGTTACAAAAACTGCTCTGCTACATGATTGCACCCTTTTATGTGGCTGGAGGTATCTTTTCTAGTGCAAGATGGGTTTATGCAAAAGATGCTATTTGTTGCATGAGTATATGTGGGCATGTGACTCCCTCCATTATACATCATCCCACTACGTTTTTCACTTACCCTTAACTTGAGAAGATTATACACACTTCTGATAGCAACAGTATAATGGCTTATTCGTGAGTTCATTTAAAAATTCTGAATCTCGTTGCAAGTGGTACATGAAATTTATTGTGAAAAAGAAAATAGTATTTGTGATTTTGTGTGATGTAGTTATCTTTTTAAAGATAATTACTGAATGGGCTCTGTTTTATATTGTTTCATGATGTGGCTGTCTTTTTAAACTAATTTGTTCTTTAATCTTTGTCTAGCTTAGAGGAGTGTGGTCGGTACTTGGAGACAGTTAAAGTTTATGAAAACAAGCCTCCAGACATTATTCAAGGCCAAATGGATACAGATTATTTATCACGGGTATCCATCTTGTTGAGGCTTTTGGTGTAGTGATCAAGTTTTATCATTGAGAAAGCTATCCAGGGTCTTCAATTTTAACTTTTTTGCAAATCCTGAAATCAAGTATTCTTTCTTTTACATGGACAGCTTTTTGAATTTCTGACTTGGAATGATTTTTTTGCTTGTAGCTAACTCATGCTCTGACAACAGCTCGACATGTTAACAAGACTGATGTGGTCACCCTTGGTTCTACATTTGGGGTATGCTTATACACGTCACCAGCTATTGATTTCACATGTCCTAGTCATTTCTTTGGGATTAATTATCTTCTCATTCAGTCTCTTTCTCATATCATGGATGCATCCATGGAAGATCTAGCTCGCTGCCCTGGCATAGGAGAGCGCAAGGTTAGATTCCACTTATCTAGTTTATTCATTCCATTTTATTGTATAAACATTTTGAGCACCACTCATTTCTTCAATTCATGGGCATAACTTTATTTATGCAACAAAGTTCATCCTGCTTTCATTTATTGGCATCCTTGAATTTCAGGATTAGATGCTTTGATGACTACAAAACAGGTTTTAATCAGCAAAATAAATAAATGAATTTTCTGTAGTGCACACAACACTTTTCAGACATTTTCCAACACGTGTCGGACATGACTCAAAATGTGTCCTATTATTTTTAAATTTTTTAGAACGAAACACACTTCGGGCAATTGAGGGATACACTTGTCCAACGCTTAAACATACAAGAAATGTGGTCCTAGATTGAAGAAAATAATTTGGGATTCAATTGTAAAATAAAAACAATGTGAAATTATACCTAGCTTGATGTTGAAGTTATGGAATACATAATTTTTAATTTTAAGTAGTCTTATCTTGCAACATTGGGTGAAAATTGCTAAAAGTGGTCTTTGCCTCAATGATGGATTAGGTAAAACGCTTATATGACACTTTTAATGAACCATTCAAGCGTGTAGTTCCAAAGCACATTTCCATTCCTGAAACTTCTACACAAAGCAATGCGGAACCTTGCCTGGCCACGGAAGGGAAAGAAGAAGAGAATGAAGAGGATGCAAGCAAATGTGGGAAGAAAGAGCCTGAATTAACTACTAAATCAGCCCTATCAGCTGCTTTTGCAAAGTATTCGGATAAAATTAGTAAAAGGAACAATTTACAACCGGAGAAGGTTGAAGAATCCAGTAGTGCTGTGGAAGCGAAAGCCAAGAATACAAGTTGCAGTGAAGAGGCTGCCAATTGATATAAACAAGGCAAAGATCAGATGAGATGAAATGGGTCTGCCCTCCTGTTTATGCTTCTGAGAAGAGAATGTATCGATAGTAGCTCTTCCCAAGATCATTTTGAATGTGCCCTATTATGTTCCAGGGTCTTCTTTTCTTCTTGTTTTATTTTATTGTCTTTTGTCTTTCCTTCCTCGCCTGCCCCAGCGTAGGTGGGTTTGAAAGTTGAAAAACGTTCCTACAGTTTTTTACAGGAGTTTATCGAGGTATCTGGAGTTGTACGTTGTAGTTCTACAAATAATTTTAGAGTACCTTTGCGGGTACCAAACATATAGCTTTTACTTGAAGTTGCAAAAACCCGTGATGGAAGCTGGATTAGGTCGATATGAGGCTTTTATTTTAGAAATTTCTCTCTCTCTCTCTCTCTCTGGCGGAGTGAAGATCCTATTTGTACGAGCTGATAGTTTTACATTTTATACATTGGAAAAGAAGTGTGAATAGAAAATTCTAATATCTACTTTAAAGAACTCTGTTCTCATATAAATTGGAAGTTTTAGATTTTGAAGGCTTTTAATTTTAAGAACCCTAAAGCCTAAAAGAGGAAAGGCGAGGTGAGGAGAGGTTAGTGGTACAAATTGGCCTTTTATTTTTATTTCAATCATTAACCTTCAAGTTATTTTCTCAAGATCCATTGTGTTTCAACTTTTAATTGTGTTTAAACAATAAACACGCATGGCTCGGAAGTATTTTCTTAAACGTTCATGAAATGACAAAGTATTTTTCAAAGTTAATGAAATGAAATTTTTGAATGCGTCCAACAGGTATCAAGGTGTGTAAGTATCAGTGTTCTAACGTAGACATGATATCTTCGTATAAGTGTTAGTACTTTTCTTCTTCTTCTTCTTCAACTTAGTTACCAAACCTGTTTAGTTCTTTGAAATTGTGTTTGACAACACTACTTTGAGCTTGAAATTGTGAATTCAAAACACTAGGTTTTAAATGTGAACTTTAACCACTGGGTTCGGAGTTGGCAACCATCACAAATTTGTTCACTGAAGAAAGATTTTCAATCTTGAGGAAAGCATGGTAACAGTTCAACTATTAGTGTCTACTGCTTTCTGTATTTGAAATTGTACGATATCTGATTGTTCAGGATGCTGTGCTTACAAAAGACAATCACAGGGCCAGTGCGATCGGATTATTTTCATGAACTTGAAGGTATGTCTTTTCTCCCAAATGCAGTGGTACATTTTGCTGCTCATTTTGTTTGTATATTTGCTCTGAATACTGCAAAACATGGCCATCACTAGTGATACAAGAATCTTACAAATGCACTACAGTGCTCTTGGTGAGACAAAACCAAAAAAAAAAAAAATTGGCCCAGCTGATTATGACCTTGGCCTAAGGCACATGAACTGTTTTTGGCGGGGAGCTCTGTCAATGTCCGGTAGTGAGTCCAGCTGGTTCATGGAGTTATCGAGATTTTTGGAGCCGGCCCCTAAGACTTGGGACTTACTGTCTGGCTAAATCTGAAGGAATTGGAGGGACATGGCGAAAGGAGATTCTTAACCAGAGGGATTAAGGACTGCACAACATCTGTCATTAGTGGCCGGTAATCTGCCTCTGGCTGCACACACATGGCTGCAATAGCAGCTACCTGTAAAACCATTATAAAACCATTACTTAGTTTCAATGTAGAAGATGAAGAAGATGATGATAGAAAGCCAAACCGACCTGGATTAGATCCTTTTTGGAATACTGGCCTTTGAGAGATGGATCGACCATTTCCATTACTTTTCCTCTGTTAGTTAACCTTGGAAGAGCCTAAATAGTTACACAAGAAACTACGCTTTAGAAACAATGATTATGGTGTACTCAAACATGACACTGTTTAGAGCCAAAGTTTAGGAGTGACCCAAGAGACAATGATTATGGTATCTGTTATACTGACCCAAGAGACAAGGACATGTTCTCCAGGCGGCCGCTTGGTATCGACCGGCACACGGCCAGTTAAGAGCTCTAGAAGAATCACGCCGTAGCTGTATACATCTGATTTTGTGGTAAGTTTACCTGTTGAAGCATACCTACATTTCAAACAAAAAAACAAAAATTTTACTCTGCTTAATTCAGGGGACTTTTGTGAGGAAGTTAAGGGGCTGTTTGGAAACTCATTGCTACATATTAAATGAATTACTGAATAGAGAGATTGTCCATGGAGAGTTATCCAGTATGAAAGCATGCCTGCTTTCAGAATTTGACATTCGGGCAGTGGATTTTTGTTTCCCCAAAAACAGCCCCTAATGACCAAAGAAAATGACAAGTCTGCTAAATGGGGGACCTTAGCCCTTGAATATTTATAGGGTATGATAATGAGGCACTCACTCGGGGGCTAAATAACCGGTGGTCCCCAACACGCGCGTTGAAATCTGACCGTTGATCTTGTCTGAGCCTGTTTTGGCCAGGCCGAAATCAGAAACCTTGGCTCTGAAATTTTGATCTAAAAGGATATTACTGGACTTGAAATCCCGGTGGATGACGGATGGCCATGTATGCTCATGGAGGAACTCAAGGGCTCTGGCACAATCGAGTGCTATTCGCAAACGGGTGCCCCAGTTCAATGGCCGGGTTCGGCTGTGGGAAGGGTGGAGTTGGTGTTGGAGTGTGCCATTGGGCATGAATTCGAATATTAGCAGGCGGTGGTGTTGGTCAGCACTGTAGCCAAGCAGCTCCACCAAGTAAGGAGAGTGTAAGCGGCTTAGTAAATCCACCTGCCCAAAAAAAAAAAAAGCATTGAGTTTAGGCTTTATTTGCAAAACCCATGTGCAAGGATGAATATCCATTAATGCAGGAGCATGATAATACGGAGCAGATTAAGAAACATATGACAGAGAGAGAGAGTCAACATTCCTGTCAGTTTTTTTTATTCTTAGGGGAGGTAAGAAGGTACCAAAAGCAGAAGACTTACAGCTCTATGGGAGTGTGGGGCTGTTTGTGGGAGTATAAGAGAGAGAGAGAGAGAGAGAGAGAGAGAGAGAGAGAGAGAGAGAGAGAGAGAGAGATCTAAGTCAACCATGTTCATTGTTAGAGGAGCTTGAACGGAAGAAAAAGGAGAGGACATGTAGATAGATAAATCAATGTTGACAGCTCCCTCTCATAAACACAAAAAAGCACCAAATTGTTGGCAAAACAGGAACTCCCTCTGGGGAAGTCTTACACGAGACCTGTTTATTTCTTGTGTTTGGTTTGGTTCCTTAATGAACTAATAGTACAAAATGGAACCAAAAAAATTGGAGAATATCTCTACATCAATATACATATATATATATGTGTGTGTAATAAAAACAGGAAATATTAGAAGAAAAGCAACAAAGAAACAATTTAAGGAGAGAACAGAGTAAATACAAACAAAACATATAGTAAATGAACTCATGTCTAACCTCTATCCTGAATGCACGCTCGCCTTGCTTTCCTTCCCTCTGCAGCCTTTTGATTGCTGCCACAGTACCATCTCTCAAGAGCCCTCTATAAACCACTCCAAATCCTCCATTTCCAATGACATTTGCTTCACTAAATTTATCTGTGGCCACTTCAAGCTCCTTGTAGGTGAATACCTGAACTCCTCTAGATTTTGGCGATGGAATTCGGCATGAATTCCCTCCATAAAGGCACCCACCCTTCACATCTGCTACGTTTTCAAATACCCACATCAAAAGTTTGCATACACTTTGATATATATATATATATATATATTATATATGTCTACATTCATAAACATTCAATTTGGTTGTTACCTGGGCTTGCATTGATGTTGATAGTGCTATGAGCAATGAACATGCAATTTCTGTTGTTGATGCTGCTGTTGATTTTGCTACTGCCATTGTCCTTCACGGATTTTAGACGCCGGAGGATTACTATAATGAGAAGTATTGAGAAGAGTAAAATGATTATTATGATGGGTATGATGATTGCAAGAATGGAAGGGAGAGTATGATGGTGGTGATTGTGGGGTTGGGGCTGGGAATGATGGTGGTTGTGGGTATAGTTCTCTGCAGTAAGACCTGGTGGGCGTGGTGGAACAACAGTGGCGTTAGTTTCCATGAGCACACAGAGCAATGAACAGAGAAAAAATGACTCTTGGGTTGAGAGAGAGAGAGATTTGTATGGTAAGATTGAGATGCAACGTGAATTGTGGAGGTTGTGTTTACTCTCCAAGGAGGTCATATTACAGGTACGGCCACAAGATGGGTTGTTGTGTTTCCCTTCCTAGGAGGTCATATTGCCTGTATGGCCACATGATTGCCTCTCTCTCCCTCTCTCTCTCTCTCATGAGCAATCAAGGCTCTTCTGTACTTGCATTCTGTCCATGATTTTGTATTATATGAGGAATAGTCTTTGTCTTTCTATCAGCAAAAATTGGAAGCTTTTGCACCATTTCTATCTACCCATCCAAATAATTGTTAGCTGTGAACATTCTGCTGTTTGCAAATTTGTATCATCTCAAAATTTTCATTAATGGAATTTGGAGCCAGTAGATTGTTGGAAAAATGACTTTCACAAATGTGAGTATAGTCATGAAATTGCTGTTTGACTGACTAACTAGAATCTGAACAAACAAACAAAACAATACAAGTATTCACATGCCTAAAGCCTACGTACTAATTCAATCGTATAGCACCTGCTAGTACTAAGCTCCATTACTAATTAGTCGGGGTGGTGAAAAGTCAAATGGCTAGCTGAATTTCAGGAAAACTAATTAATTAGTAATCCTGCTAATTAATTTTAAAATGAACTTTGATCAGAAGAGATTAAGCTGACAGAGAAACATGCCAAAACCTCATTGGCTTTCTTTTTTTTTATTTTTTATTTAATTGCTCTCTTTGTCGACCGTTGTATCAAGGTGTTTGATAGAAATTCAAATGTTTATATATATAATTATACATTGAGGTCCCCTAACTAACAAATAGATAACCAAGGTTTTTTATAATAACAAATTAAGATACAAAAAGTTTATTAGTTCGTGTGAACAGTGGTCCTGTACAAACTTGACGGAGTAGTCGGTCGAAGGATGGTTGTTTAATTGTAAGCTGAGCATTGCAAGTTCGAAATACAAGAACAACTTTTTCACATGCAAGAGTAAGACTATGTATCTAACCCTCTCCAAATCCTTATGCACTATGCTGCCCTTTCTTTTTAATCATAATTTTGTATGTCATGGATATCAATGCTTAATAGGGCAATTTCTGCCATTTGAAAAACAAAGGGCTCCAAGTCTAGCCCATCTGGAAACAGATTGACCCCCCTCAATAATTACTAAGAAAGCAAAACCTTTAGTCTTCAACTACTTAAAAGGGTTGAATCAATCATATGTATTCCCCACATTGAGAAACAAAACATCATTAGCTACTCTGTAGAATAATGTAAAAAGAAATGTACTCTTTCCTTCTCTCTGTCTCTCTGACCACGCCCACCAAAAGCAGTTTCACATCACTATCCATAATCCATGTGAGTTAGGCCTATCATCTCTGATACCCCAAAATCTATCCTCGAGAGAGAGATCACAAAATTCATGTGGCCGTTACGGACTCAACAGTCCTTGGGACAGATAGGCCGTGTTTGGGCAGGCACATGAATTAGATGCAAGTAGGGCCAAAGCCCACACTGCTGAAAGATACCTTTGCATTCTGATGTTGGAAACCTCTCTTTACAGGGTATGTCATGTGTGTATATATATACATATATATGTATATATGCCCGGCCACAAAATCCTCTGTAGCTTGTGATCATCAACTACCTACTCCGACCAATTACTCCTCTTATGTTGCATTGATTGTTGATTGATCAAATCTATCTATCTATATCAAATAACCCAACTACCTAAAAATCTTTTTAAAGATAGCGTGCTGCAGCTGCTGCTTCAATCCATTGAGTTGAAAGCTATGTATGGCTTTTATTTTGATTTCAACCTGCAATTAATATATTTTGATTTCTCCCTTTTGTTTTGATTTCAACCCACAATTAATATGTGGCTTACCCTACATACGGCTAAGCTATTTCCGTATTTTAAGCCTGCCACACCCAGCCTCAGGTCATACTAAATAAATAGCTATAAATTCATATTATTTTGTTTCGTTAACTTTCATAACAACTAATTAAAAGTAAAGTTTTAAAATTCCTCTCATAGCAAAGAAGGAAAAAAAAAACATATGCCTAAATTATAATTGTTATTCATTTACTGTGAATAATATCAAATTTTTTATGTTAAACAATTTACAGATGCATCCATAACAGTACAATTAGATATTGAAAAACCATAAAAAAAAAATTAGCACATAATGCAATGCAAATTCTATAGCTTTAGTGATTCAAATTATTTAGTTGGATATTAATTCTTCCACTAAGAATATATACCATGCCCATTTTTCATATTACTAAGTAAGATATAATTTTTTGTCATATAAGAGAATGCTAAAGAAATTGTGGAAGCATCTAAATGGTGAAAGGAAAAAAAACCATTATCTTCTCGGGTAAGTTCATTCCAAAGGGTTAGAAGGAGTTGAGGGTTTAGAAGGAAACTTGAATTTTGGTCATCAACTTTCTAGTTCTCACCTGTTCTTTGCAATTAAAACTAAAGCCATCCATGGTATTATGATAAGTTACCTCTGTGTGGGTTGCCAAAGCAACTGAATGGCTTCAATGGCACAGTACAAGAAAAGAGAGCTATGACCAGCAGTGATGGCATGGCCAATGAATACAGGCTTTCTTGAAAAAAACTTCATAAACAAAAAACACAAGATCATGACACTGGACTTAATTCACTTCCCACTTCACACCCTCCAGAAAGCTCATGCTTTGCCGACATGTGCAACACAAAAATGCCTAGAGTTAAATATTTTCCAATGTATAACTCAATTCTGCAGCTCAATCAATCATCCGGAAAACCGAGAAACCGGTTTATGAGTTTGGCAACTGGTCCAGCATCACCCGGATGGTATGGAATGAGAGTCTCCAAACTCATGCCCTTGATAGTTTCGTGGAGAGTTTGAGGGTGAGCGCAAAACAAATGCTTCCTCTCTGCTAGTTCTTCCGCTAACTCGCTTTGATGATTGTCCATCAAATCCTCGTTCACCACCACAATTAAAGGCTTACCCAGCCGCAGTGTCTCAAATATGCTCCCTGAACCTGCACCAACATTAAATTCAGTCTCAAAGATATTTCTCTCCCCCTCCCCCTCTTTCTCTTTCTCCCTCACTCTCCTCTCTCATGCTTTTCACACACTAGATTAATCACTCATCAAGAGTAAAAGAAGGCAGCTACACTATACCTTAAAGCACCACAATCAAAATGCATTGGAATTAGAAAATGTTAAAACTCAACTCCAGGTCCAATAAACTTCATTTTATTCTTATTATTATTTTATATTTTCATTAAGTTCAGAAACAAATATCCCAGTTAGAATGTTCGTTTAATTATTGTTTTTCCCTTTCTGCTTTTGGGCATTTCAACTCTACCATAGCACAACCCACTGTGATACATCCAGGTAGCTTAAAGAACCTGATAGCCTACTGTGTTTGCTCATCTGAAACTATTACTTCTTGGTAAGGTTTGACATAGATTTGTCAGCAGGGATATACAGCA
The DNA here is from genome assembly GCA_033060915.1 of Euryodendron excelsum. NCBI lineage: Eukaryota > Viridiplantae > Streptophyta > Magnoliopsida > Ericales > Pentaphylacaceae > Euryodendron > Euryodendron excelsum. The sequence goes on along the minus strand of CM065377.1, from coordinate 21,553,462 downwards.
TAATATGATAGAAGTCTTCCTAATATTTTTCAACATACTACAGTTCTTGATCAATAACCATAAATTTACATTAAGGGAAACTATCATATGTATCCTATACAGATGATGGCTGCATAAGAGGCATGGCGTCTTATAGCTAGAAAAGTACAGACTCCTTAGAACTCAAAATCATTACAGAAATCAGTTTTGTCATCTAAACCTGTCAAAATAATCCCCAAGCATGTCATGATGTATTAGCATCACCATCTAACAAGAAGAAAATATCAATTTCTTTTGTGTAGTCAATGAGTAATGCAAGATAAGTTTACTATATATTGAAAAGTTTTTACATCACAAAGCCATAAAACAGACAAACGTAATTGATTTTGTAGTTGTTTCTATTCTTTTTTTTTTTATTATTTGCAAAATAGAAGAAAGAAAAAAGGAATCCAGCTTCAAGGCCAAAGACAGCTTAATGGTAACAGATTGAGAGTTAAGAGGTTTGAGTGAGTGGTCACCAGAAATAATTAAGTTAACAAGTTCTTCATTTGAAGAAATTCCAGATTCTTTTTGTAAATTTATAAAATATACAATCTAAATTTCCAAAAATACTAAAAAATAAATAATAAATGAGCAGGAAATGTATAGAGTTTTTGATAAGTTTCAAAAGGCCAAGATACAGAAGAATGGGCCTTGGCTTTTAGGTAACCTGTGGAACATGGAGCATACATTCATTGATGACTACAGATTTGGGAGTTGAAGAGACCATGTGGGTAAGTGAGAGATATGACAACTTCAAGTACTGATCCATATACCTTTAAACACAAAATCCATATATCTTTAAACACAAACAAAGTGGAGAGTCTGGAGACAAATACTTCCAATCATGAATTTATCTTCTAGATTCAGTATTACACAAAATATGTCCACATATTGAAACAGCCCCATATAGTGATTGTTTTAGCCAAAAATGTATATATACATATATATAACCTAGGAAGATGCTATATGAGTCATGCTACAAATTTCAGGAAACCAAGGCGTTTGCTAGGGGGGGAAAATTGTTTCTTTTCCATCAAAATGGCAATGAAAATTCCATTGTTTCCAACAAAACACACTAAAATATAATGAAAGAAATGATTACTGTTACTAGTGTTGTTATCATCTTGGTAAATTTCTAGACTTCGTTTTGTTGATACAACTTTAGAATCGTATACACTTCTGTTTAATAACATTGATCTGCTTTCTTTCACATTACTTAAGGACTTTTGGTTCACACTACTGTTTACTTTTGGATTCAACACCTATCCCTTTACTTAAGTGAATGCATAAACCTAAATATTGACAATTAATCAATTATTGTCCTTTTTATATATCTCAAAAGATTTTAATTTATGTCTCCCAAAATTGCATATTTTTTCATTTTTCTTTTTCTTTTTATTTGAGTCTCCTATGTTATTATAATGTCTACATTTCTACAATGACTAAAATGACATGCAAAAAGAAAATTTTGATCCTTGAACATTTGTCCATGGATATAAAATAAAAAAATTGAAGATCAACATTCACTTGAAATTTCAAAGCAGCAATACATACATTTGAATGACTATGCTATTAATTAAGCTATTTATGTTTTTTCTTTTTCAAGTCAATCAAAAAGTCCATTTGCCAGAAATAAAGAGGTATAACTTTCGGACAATTAAAATTACTCAATCTAAAAAAGTGTACCAGACATTATGCTTACCTGCATGACTGATAACAAGAGATGCTGATCTCAAACTGTCAGCGATGCTAGAAGAAAATGTAAAGTAGTCGACTGCCAGGCAACCATCTTCTCCACTAGACTGGGGTGATAAGAAATTTGTGAGAAAAATGAATTAAGATGAGAGTGGGAAGTTATAAAACAAAAGAAAAGTTTTCTGAAACAAAAAGAAGGATTCTCATTTAATTATGAAGTGTCTAATGAATTAAACGCCACTCTTCAAACTGTCAGGAATATTTCATTCAAAGATAACACTGGTGCAATTTCTATTTTGGATCTTCACCCAGAATTCTTCTTTATTGTGCAATAGTTTAAAGGGGTAATGTTATACAACCAGAAAATTCTTACAAAATGATGAGGTTGAATGATAGCCTTTTCACTTTAAAACAAAACATCCATCATAATAACTCTCAGTACAAAAATGTCATTGTCACATCATTCTGGTTAGATTTTTGTACAAATTTTATGGAAAAATAGCATTTTCCTAATCAGAGTTATGCAAGAAGAAACAAGCAGCAGGATTGTCAATGGTTTAAATTCTATCATCAAGAAGGTAAATAAACTCAACAACTGAAACAACAATTGCCATAGGCCCATAGTTCTGGAAAAGCTTTGCCCACCTTTGGAAAGGATAAAATAAAAAAATAAAGGAAAAATGGAAAAATACTAAAGACAAATTTATGTAACGAGAACAAAACAATGGAGCTATAATAGTGTGAGGACAACCTTAGGAGAAACAAGTGAATTTTCATTCATATTAGGCTTACAACAAGGTCTGATAATGAGTACTGTTTATTTTTGTTGGTCTCTACATCTGACTAGGGGTATTCAAATAACGAAATGTCTCATTACAGGTGTACTTAAGTCATGTAAACATGTCATGCGTGACAGGATAGAACTTTTTATTGGAAGAAGTCGGAGGAAGACTATATGCTAAATTAAAGTAATAAGCTTACATATACTGCCAAATGTTAAATAACACTATGATCCTGCAAACTAACTGAGTTTGCATTTGTATATTTGCCTAGTACAGTGATGCAGGCATAGGCATAAAAGTTCACTATTATGTGGTCAAAATCACTAATCAGGATGTGAGTTAAAATGAGGGCCTGATGACTAGTGCGCACCTCACAAAGAGTTTAGAAATTCAATAACTGATGGGCATATTGTGAAGTTTACACAAGGTGTCTTTCCTGGCAAGCTCAGAAGACCCACATGAAGCATACAGTTTGCACATGCAGTTCCCCTTTTAATTTTATTTTATTCTATCAATATTCATATTACGTTTTATTTTTTATTTTTTTCTGATACGGCTGTCATTAAATGATAATTAACCAATTAATTTTTATTTTACAAGTGCAAGAATCCTTATGCAACTAGAATTGTTTATAGGATGGAATTTTAAGTAACTCCCTTCACCTTGTTATTTCAAATCAACTGAAACAAAGCTCTTCAATCCATAAGTTCTTTTTCAAACCCCAAATCTAAGCAATTCTTAATTGCCATATCAAAACCCGTCAATTGCAAATCCAAGAATTCAAAAGCAACATGAAATTCATTTTACCATGTCAGTTTATTCTGTCCTTGCTATTAATGACGTACTCATTTACTTTTTAATGCATACAATTCTTCGCGCTCGTCAAAAATTTCAAATCATTCTAGTTACTCTTGAACTTTAGCTTGCAATATTGCAATTATCTTCCTAAATTTTTTTCAAGGTCACACAACTCCTTGGATTCAAGAATAAAGGGAAAATAACAAAGAAAGAAAGAGAGATGGACAATAGGAAATTAGACATCACACACACACATGCACACAGAGAGGTCAAACCATTAAAAAAACCAAACCTCAAATGTACCTTGGTGGGAATGTAGGATCCACGGCCCATTTGAATGAGAAGGTGGGTATACCCTTTGTTAAATAATTCCCGTTTAACTTCCGGGGTGTCCACCACCCTAACAAGAGCATCAAAACTAGTTGTGCCTACAGTCACAAAAACAATTCTCTCGGGCTTTATACCATCATCAGTATCACCCATTCCGGATTGTGTATGTTTTCTCAAAGTGAACCGCAACCCAACTTGGCTCTGCTACAAGCAAATATCAATCCTTTATCATGATAATCATAATTGAATAACTAAGAATTCCAAGAAGCAGGAAAAAAAGAGAGAAAAATTAAACAATGACAGATCTTATACTGATAATGATAAATGGAGATAAACCAGATGACAAAAAGCTCTTTCTTCTTGGTTATTCTGGTGCTATGCACTCATCATTTTGGGATTGGTAAATAACAAAGAATAAGATGGAAGAGTTGCAAACACAATGACAGGGAAAAAAAACTCTAGTGGTTAGGTAGTATTGTGTTTTCAGCAGTCATCCCCATTAAATTGTAACATGTGATGATTTATTACATTAGAAACCTGAATTTGTGGTAAAATAGAGAGATTTCCAAGGAAACAATGCCACATGACAATATCATACTACCTAACAACTGGACTTTTTTCCCAATGACACGGGAAAAAATCTAGTGGTTAGGTTATGGTTCTTATGTAAGTAATCTTTTCTCTGTCTGTGCCTTTCACTTTAGTTATGAACACCACTATTTCCCTCTTGAACAGATATCCAACTTCGTCATTGCCCGGTATTTTCTTGAGTGTTGTAAATAGGTTTGGAATCAGCTCACTGTATGTGGGATTCTCAATGGTCTGACTTCTAGCTGTCTTGTACACAGCTGGTAATGTTATGGAAACAAAGGGGCGATCACAGAGGAGATAGAGTGTGCTCTAACTCTGCAATTTGATCATGATAATCCTTCGGGAGGGATGATGGTGATAATAATAGTATCTGTGGTCAACTGACACTGACCAGTTGAAGGTTAACTTACTCTCCTTGGATGCCAATCCCCAACTCTGCAGAGATTGTCTTGGAGCTTGGTTGTGTCTTGTTCCCCAATTTGGTTGTCTTTTTCTTCTCTTTTGGACATTAAAATTTAATTGTAACTTGTCTTAAAGCATCTGTATGGATGTCCAAAGTTGCAACAATGTTGAACTGTGAGCTTTCAAGGTTGTGGGACAATATTAGCAAGCTTTTTTAACAGATAATGTTTTGCTGAGTCTCTCAGTTACATGGATTTCAGAACATTACATCAAAATGGGCTGCTACATGTGAATCATGGTTCTGTCCAACTTGAAACTAAAATTCCATCAACAGTGGGGGGCATTGACAGAATTTTCTTCACCTGCATTTGACTCGAATTGCCTTTGCAACGTCTATTGTATGCAAGCCAACAGGGTTGGATATCTGGGTCACATCCGAACCAAACTAAAGCTAAAACATAAAAGAATACTACGCCGCATAAGTTCATAAGCAAGCACTAGCTTTGACACAGAAGAAATAACTATGTCTATACACAATTATCCCAATGCCCAACTCAAGAAATATTTGAGTTCTAAGTGTTTAGGGACCAAAATTAAGATAGTTCAGCAAGATCCCACAAAAACGCACCTCTAGTACAGAGACACTAGGTAGAACCCACTGGATCACATAGAACCAACTTATTATTTTCCCATTCACGCAAAATCTAATAGTAGATTAGGAACAAATTAGGCTAAGACATGAGAGATTTTATTCACCAAAAAGAAAAAGAGTGGCATGTAATCAGACTTGGAAAACTGAGGGAAGTGGGGGAGAGAAGAAGAAGATCAAGAACAATGCATTGAATATAACACAAAGGAATTCAGTTGAGGATAACAAGGTATTGGAGGAGATAGAGCGCCATAAGAGAAAAATTTTCTTCCTTGATGTGAGAGCTGTTCATGGAAGAAAAGATTATTACACACCAATAATGAGGCATTTGAGGAGTTTGTATAAATATTAGCCATGTCACTTGGCGCCAACTGGCTTGGCAGACATTGTTACTAGAAAAACGTTAACAATTTCTCTGCTATCCAAAATCCAGAGTTTCTCTGTATGGAAAAATGACTAGTGTAAGGTTCCAAGACCCCCTGTGGTTTCTGTTTCAGACCAACGATGCCATCCAACAGGATAGACGTCATTTGAGTGGCTAATGTAAGTTGATAACATAGGACAGAGGTTCCATTGTTTTAAATCTACTCAAGATATTCTTCTGTTCGACAACTTCAAAGACATACTATTAATTGATGTGTTAGAATCATTATTAATAGGGTGCTCCTTGATGATCCACATATGATTCCACAAGCCCGATACTACACAGATTCTCAATTCTGAGCTCAAGAAATAGCCTAAGCTACATCATCAAACAGGCTACTAAAACTTTGAACCAACTTCTAGGAATCCATCGAAAAGGAGAATTCTTAAGGTGAATATGATCCCTCTGTTGTTTCCAAACCTATTATTTAAGAGTACATCTAGAACTTGCAAAGTGATCCACAAAGAAGATAACTCGCCTCCATCAACCCAGAGGAAAGCGAATGTAGGAGTGTACCTTCCAACCCCTGCTTAGAAAGTGAAAGGGAAGGAAAGAGGAGCATATATGAAGGGAATGGGATGAAAGTATCGAAAACATGTAAGTATCACAAATAATAATTAAAAGACAGAAAAACTTAGAAAAATATTAAGAACACGATTTGTTATGTCAACTCTTCTAAATGTTTCACTTGGGAAGTATTCATGTTGTACACAGTTGACATCGGTATGGTAATGGGAATGGTTATGCACCCAGCATGCCTAGTAAGGCATGCACCCAGCAAGTGTGTTTGATAATTGAAATTACTACATATTGTGCATAAAAATTTCTTGGTACGTTCCTGTTCTAACAGGATTGGTTCAGAGGAAAGTCAAGTGCACATGCTAAATACTCTACTTGCATAAACAAACCATTTTCCAAGGAAATAAAAGAAGAATATTCAAGTATATGAATCATTACACCTGCCCCCCTGTCTCTGGATTTGGGGATCAACCAAATTTAGACATAGGCTCATAGCCAAACCCAAAAGACATAATAAAGTCCAAACACAATATGGGAAACTTGTATGAGCATATACAAGTATACATACATATGACTATATATACGTGCATATTACATATTATATAGACATGTGGATTGTTGAAGGATATAAATAGTTCAATAATGATCCTATGAAGATATTTGAATAACCAAAATTAGTGGTTCAAGGCAACTGAGGTGAAAAAAGGAATTAATAAACTTGTCTAGCCTGACTTATTGACTATTTTGGCAACTTTAAACCTGCACCTATCAAATAGAAGGACTACAAATAGTGTTACATGAACTCTTCTAATTAACCCATTCTACCCGTTTCCACCGGATATGACAATGGTCTATCTTACACAAACTCTTGTACAATGTATGAAGTAATGTGTTAGACACTCGCACTTGGACTCTTAACACTTGGATATGGGTAAGGGTATGGGTATAGGGTATGGAATAAGTGTCCAACACGTATTGTTTTATATTCAACCAATAAAAATATTTAGTAATTTGAGTTTACCATATCAATATGCATAAAACTCCTATTTTATGCATGAAATACTTTATAGCACCTTGTAAATATCATTTTATCCTATAGAATACGAGAAATCTAAAAAGTAATGAATATTTTGTTGTCTCCCCGTATGCTCAGACATGATAATTAAATGAATAGGACATTTAGACATATACTAGCACCTGACAGTGACACCCATACTTGAGTCCGTGCAACATAGACATGGGTAAGGGTATGGTATCCAACTCCTATACCCAAACTAGACACCGAGGTTCTCCAATTTTTTACAATACATTGAAGGGGTGGAAATTAACATTTGATAGTAAAGAAAATTTCCGAGCCACTCGCACAAATGAGAGATAGAAATCACCTTTTTCCTCTAATTCCCAATTACCGTCTTCAAGTACATTCCTAAATAATGACATCTTATGTCAGAATAATATACAATGTACAATATATGTAAATGTTAAGGATGTATCCACGTACCCTTACTCAACTTTTGGATATACCCCTATATCTTAAGATTTAAAGTTTAGATAGATCCGATGCCTAAAGTTCATATCTATAATGAACAAGTAAAACAAAGAAACAATAATAGAAATTTCCTTGTTGCTGCAACACTTTGATTCATGTTGGTAACCCATAGTCGTCACACTATTTTTCAGTATCAAATAGTGAGCAAATACCGATTTACATTGTGTACCTTTGACTATGGAAATCAAAAAAAATTAAGGGGAAAAAACAAATAAACAATAGCGAGACAATAATATCAAATGTAATTGCAATTTCTGAATTCTATTCTTGTCCAAAAAACGAAAATGTGCCTATATGCAACAATCGCTTGGAAATGAAAGCCTTTTCTGTGACCAATCAAACGGAGCACAATAATTTACAGGAGCAAACATTACTTCTCCAATTATATCTTCAAAGCACGCCTGTATCCCACCCGTATAGATACATACATAATTCAATATATATATAAAAACACACATATAGGTTTACATACGAGCCAAAATTGATACAATTAGAGATAGCATATGTTAGGAGTCGGAGAAATTTGAAATCTGTGAATACCAATATATACATACATACCTATGAAATGATGAACAAAATGGTTTACAAAGTTGAAAAGACCTTGACCTGTTTGATTCCCAACTCCGAGTAGGCCTAGCTTCGAGGACGAGGGGATGGAAGTGAAAGAAGAAACGGGAGGAATACTCCAGTAACAAGTGACGATTTTTTTTTGAAAACGAGCAACGAGTAATGATCGAGCCAAACCAAAACCGCAAAACCGAACGCGATTTTCTCCGTGTTTGGAACTTGTTGAAGGCGAGAAAATGATGTTTCTTTATAGCCTGTTTGGAATGGGGGAGGCCCGGGAGATGAAGGGGTAATTCTTTCTTCTTTTTCTATGTTTGATTCTGTCTAGGGGAGGAAATAAAGAGAAAGGGAGAGTAAAAATAAATAAAAAGAACCTTTATTTTCTCTTTCTCTTCTCGTTCTTGAATTCCAAACAAGCTTGGTAAAAGAAAAAGAAAAGAAAGTGAAGAGAAAACGTATTTGGTTGCGGTGTTGCTGTTTTTCAAATATTATAAAAAAAAATTGGTGATATGGTTCTGAAATATGCTTTTGGATAATTTTTCTAAAATCATCCCATTTTTATGAAACTAAAGAAAAAAATTTTACTTTTTGAATTTCGGAAAATGACTTTCACATTAAGATGAAAAAATGGCAAACAAGGCTTTTTTTTACATCTGAAGTTTCCTTTTTTTAAAATAGGAAAAACAAAAATAAACACAAATTTTGATATCATTGGCAAACAAGGCTTTTTTTTTTTTTTGGTTTGATTTCACAAAAATGGAAGCAAAATAATAAGGGAACTAGTTTTTTCTTGTAACTTTTTTCAAGTCAAAATTGAATATTTCATGTCTCTTGCTTTTTACATGCTTTTTACAAAGAGCAATGCTAGTTGCAGTTGAACACATGTATGCTATTTTCTCTAGCATAAACGACAATCAGAAGGATCTCCTCCGTTGTTTATTGAAAAATAGCTTAAAATTTGACGCTAGTATGTGACAACTCACTTTTTAAAAAGTCAAATTATTTGATGATTGTTTATACTTTATTTATATTTATGAGCATAAATTATTTTTTGTGACTGTTCAAAAAAGTTCATATAATTATTAAAAATACTTTTAGAAAAGAAAATGCACATGAATTATAAAAAAAAAAATAGAGGTGTATAGAAATGTGTAAATAAAGTATGAGCCTCACATTTTGAACAATCCAATAGCACACGTTTAACTTGTGTCATAGGAAGGCATATTAATTAGCAAGACCCTTTTAAAAACAAAAAATAAATTGCGTATTATATATCACAATATCTTTAGTTACATGATGGACTTGGCGTACTACTTTTTACATACAAAAAGTATGATAAAAAAATTTGTTTAAAAAAATTCATAATTTTTTTATAATAGTATTACTATATTAAAAATTCAAGAAATATATAAAAAATATTCTTAATACTCTATAATATTAAAGATACTAATAATTAAAAAATACTGGCAGTTTTAATAATATTGAGTCTAATATATAAAAAAAAATTGACCTATTAATTTTTAAAATATCTTATTCTTTATGATAACAGACAATAACTTTATGGACTACATTTTGTGGTCATTCAAATTTAAACATGAGTTTTCGGACTAGTAAAAATTTTAACATACTAGTAATTTTCCTTTCTCTGCAAAATATGCGGTTGTTTGTGAATTAGTATTCATTTTACTGATCGTTATCTATAGAAGTAGAAAGAGCTTTTTCAACAAGTAAATTTTGCAAACTACTCACTGTATTAAAACTTTTTATTTATAATTTAAAAAGTAGCGTTCAAATTTTGCATTAACCAAGAACAAAAAATTTTGGAGTCACCATTAGACACTCCAATAAGTAAAAATTACAATGACTATGAACTTCCTTAGCATTCTATGTTTATGTTTTCCGTATTTCTTTAAAAGAATTACTTGTAAATTACACATTTTCTAACATTAACTCAATTACTTACCAAAAAAACTATAAAATACATAAATTTTTTAAAACATACAAGTGCATAGTTAGTGGCATTAATTACAACAAAAAGTTAATTATTTTGAGTGATGCTATATAAGTTAAAAAATTCTTACATAATTTATGTATGGAATGATGTAATTGAATGAAAATATTTTATTTTGAAAGAAAACATCGACTATTATGCCTCTTAATTACAAAAATATTATTATCACAACATTTTCTCTGTGATTAGAACTCAGAATTTATTCAGAAGAAGGAAAAAAAAAAAGGGGAAGACAAAAAAGAAGAAGGATGTAAGATTTCAAATTTTATGCTCTTATATGGTTATATTGAGAAAATGATAAGTAAATGAATAAGCATTTATCAATAATAATGAAAAGTTAAATGAGACACTATGATATCTTCACTCAAGTTTTTTTATTTTTTATTTTTACTCATAGCTTTCCCTTAACAACTATACAATATAATTTCATTTCTCATCCATTTTTTTTACTCTCATTAAATTTGGGATCCAAACACAGAATTGGTAAAAAAAAATTTATACAAATCTTATAAAAGAATGGATTTTTTTTTTAATTTTGCGTGGCCAAGAATTTTTCTCTTAGAAATTCCTTATCCTTCGCTTCTCTTTATAGCTCTTAATTTTGTATTCTATTTCTTTCTTGTCAGTGTTGTCACTTGTGTAAACCCTTGCAAGTATGTACAACCGGTATTATCCGGTTTCGGTATGAAAGTCAGCGTAACAATGAACGACGGTGGAAACAGCTGCTAAATCATATCTTTGACCTACACATATTAACATAGGTTTGCTACTGCTAGAGGCCTTTTGAGGGATGATCTCGGGTCCCCGATTTCTGGTTATATGTACCACGTACGTATTTCTAGTCACTTAGTGGCTGAGTTATGGGGATTTCTAGTGATAAACCGATGCCTGTCCGATCAGTGTCAGTCTGTGACGAAACTACGTGGAGATTAAGGAGACGGCGCCTCTGAATTTTTAAAAATGTATTTAAGTCTCATAATTTTTATTTATTTATAATAAAATTTAATGCTTTGACTCCTCTTAAATTTTGAAATTTTTATTTATATCTTATAATTTTTAAAATTTTTAAGATAAAAATTTGAGTATTAGTCCCTTAAAATTCAAAAGCAATTTCATTTAATGCTCGAAGTTTTAAAATTTTTTACCTTGACCCCCTTCAAAAAAATTTATGAGTCTGCAACTGTCTCCAATGGATTTTAAAAAAAAAAGAAAAATATTTTTTTTAATCCAACCTAGTTAAAAATGGACTTTGCTTAACCAAACTCAATACCCATTTGAAATTTTTTTTAGCCCAACCCAAACTCATAGCTATATAAAATACACCCAAATTGACATAAGTCTTAAAAACACTCTCTGTACAAAAATTAATTGAGACAAAGAAGGATGTCATCTACCCATTAATATATTTCCTTGTGAAATTGACACTGATTTTACCGATTGCAACTACATGATCGAGAGAGTTCTTACCGGTTGCAACTGCATGATCAAGAGAGTTTTTACTGAAATGAATATTATCAAGATTTTACTACATAATTGTATAGAAGATGAGTCAGAGTGGATGAATAATTGCTTGGTGATATATATTAAAAGAGACATATTCAACACTATAGATAATGAAGCTATTTTACAAAAGTTTCAGAATATGAAATAATGAAGGAGATTATTGTAATTTGTCACATTAATTTAAACGTTGTTTTATGTAAGAAATATTTGTTATTAATATATAGAATTTTGAATTTTATCGTATTTTTTGTGTTTTTTAAAATTTATCATCTTACTTATAAACAATTATTTAAGAGTATTTTTTGCCTCCACTAAAAAAAGTTTCTAAGTCTGCCATTGGAGACTTCGGTGTGGCTTGGAATTAGGAATGTCAATTGGGTAGACTTGACCCGGGCCGTGGCCACTAGACTTGAGCCGGGATTTGCGGGATCTCGTCATTTTTTGGGTCGGGTCGGGTCAAAATGTAAAAGGAAAGGCCCAAGCCCAGTCTACAGTCCTAGGGAGGAGCTTTGGGCTTAGGCCTTTGACCTTGGGCTGTTTGGACTGGTCTTTGGGTTAGGCCTCTTTAGCCTAGTTTTTTTTGTAGCATTATGTTTTTAAAATCAATAAATTTAGTTATAATAAACTATACAATATGATTCTATGAATTAGAAATTTATTTGTAACTTATATATATTTAATTTCTTTGAATTTATGTAAAAAATTTTACACTTACATTTATTATTATATAAGTAAGAAAAATTACTAAGATAAATTATTTATACAATTACATTTATAAAATGAATGAACATGCTTAAAAAAATTAATTTGAAAAGAGGTGGGGTCACCGGTATGAGTGATAAATGTTAAAAAAAAATTAAAATTGAACTTTGAAGAGAAAGAGCTGTGGGGGAGAGGGGTTCACGGGCTCACGAACGGGGCTCACGAACGGGGTTGGGCACGAGCTCGCAAGCGAGGTCGGGTTTTTAGAAAAAGGGCCCGCTCATAAGGTGCTCGACTTGGAAGGGCTTAACCCAGATCAAACTCGGACCCGACTTAGACGGCCCATGAGCCTCGGACAAAATTTACATTTCTTGAAATCAAGCTGGGCGCCCAGTGCCCCACTCGGATTATTATTGAGTTTGATTATTCGGTTGCTATAAATCTCATACTAATTGGAGACCCAGACACCCACACTGCAGGGACCATTATTAAGGATTGTCACGAGCTCTTGCACCGACCTGGCCATGGCAATTAAGTCACATTTTCAAATGAGTCGACCGGTGTGCAGATTGGTTACCTCAGTAAGTCCACAACGACCCTACATGACTAGTTGAGTTAGCTGCCCCTTTTCCCGGAGTTGTAGCCCCCGTTTGGAGGCTGATAGTTGGGGAGTCACTGTGGCTCGGTGGTAGTTTTTGTGTGCTTCTCCTTTTGACCAAAAAAATAATTAATAAAGTAATTCCAGAATTTTGATTAAAAAATTGCACATAGACTAGAAAAATTACAAGTATAGACTCACATTGTCTAATTGTTTTAAATAGATTGATACCTATAGTATTTATGGGCATTCAGTCAACTACTCTAATATTTTAGTTGTTGAGGTCTTGAATTTAACTCTCTTAATGATTGATTTATATTATGATTAATGAGTCATTATTGGATTAATTGTAAAGTTGTGGCTGTAGAATTTTTTGGTTGAGATGAGTGTTTGATGTGTTTCTCATTAACAAAAATTCAAAAAAAATATTTAAGAAAAATAGAAGAATTATTAAAAGCAAAACCCCAACAGTCTAATGCCACATCATTGCTGGACCCACTCATCTGGGACCCACTGACTTCCACAACAACAGCCCCTCTCCCCTTTCGCTTTTATTCTTTGCACGTTTACCAACTCCATGCTGTGTACACGCCAGCTGACGCTGTAATGCATTAACCATTGCAAATTTCTTTTAAAAATATCTAGTTACAGTCACGAATTCATACTGTTGATTTATTCACATATTATATATTTTCATTTAATGGAGATTATTTTTGAGCATTCAATATCAGGGACAAAGTCATAGAGGGGCTAGAGGGGATACTTGCCCTTCTCAATTTTTAAAAAATTATAATTATGCCTATAACTTTTGGTATTATTTTCAATATGTCCTCTCTAAAAATTTTTAAGTGCCCTTTATATTTTTCAAAACTTTGCATTGAGCTATAATTTTAAAAATGTCATTTAATATTTCTCTTCTAAAAATTAATGAATATTTTCCTTAAATACTTAATTTACTTCAAACACTCTTATATACATTATATAGTTATACATAAATCAAGTGTTCTATTATAGATTATAAAAAACAATTCATTCTTACAAAAAAATTTTTTTAGAAAACTCCATAGAATAATGTAGAAATAGCAATTTTAAAATTACGAGCCAAAATTGATATTTTAGTTTGAAATAAAATGACCACAAAGAATCACACCAATCTATAAAAATTTTCAAAAAAAAATTATGATTATGCAGCATTATTTTCAAAAAAAAAAATAGCTTGTGAATAAATGTTGCACCCGCTAAAAAAATTTTTGACACCGCCACTGCAGAGTACTACCTAACCACCGGCCTATATTCCCTCTCTCTTTCCCTCTTAACACACCTATTTTGGCGGGTTTGGGTCTTGTCTCGGACAGGGGATAAGCGTTGTCGGGTCAATTACTCAGCTTTCTTTGTCACCAGACTCCCACCAACAGACCAAATATATGCATACCCGACACAGAATTAGACCCATCTGTATGCCCTGGAACGGAACCCTGATCCCCGAGGTGCATGCTTGTCCCTTATTTTTAAGGTGTACTGCCCTGACCCATCTGTTACTGTTGGTGAGACCTTACTAACCGTGGATTTACTGAACTTGGTCAAGATATAACCCATCTCTTTAATAACTTATGACTTCCCAGCCAATTTCTCTTCTCTTTTTTTTTTTTTTTTTTTTGAAACTAATTGAGTGTCGGGTCAATTTGTATGAATCTCAATTAATTTTAAAACTTGTATAATTCTTACATTTCATAAAAATTAAATAATTATCAAGCTAAAAAAACACCACAAAGGTGTTCTTTTATTATCCCCACTACATATATGCATTCGTCTGACTTTTTAGAATCTTTGAACACTATCCGGCCATTGGGCCGAAATGTCCTTTTCCTCTCTCTCTCTCTCTCTCACTCTCACGTACATTTATGGCTATATGTATATATTATTATAAAATAAATTTGTTTGATGAATTCTCTACTTTGATAGGGTTTTTTTCTTTTGTCAAAAATAGCGCATAACAGAAAGTTTTTTTAGTTTACATTCAACATATACAAGAATAATTATATAAAATTCATAACTAAACTGTTTCTTTAAATTATGTAACTACCTACTATTAAATTTATGATAAAGAGAGTGATTCGATATAATATAACACAAACTCATAGTGCATGTCACTCTTTTAGTAATTATTTATATACACGTATGTACATATGTAAGAATTTATTTCCAAAAAAACTTAATAATTTTATTTTCTTTTTATTTTCTCTTTCTCTCTTGATGTATAAGATTTTAACTTTAGATACTTTTAACATCTATGTGTGTGTTTATACATATATTTATCTATGCTACTTATATTAAGGCAACACCTCATTCTAGTAAAGCAGCTTTTTAGGACCGTCGCATTGACCAATTGGCACAGGACATTCAATCAGATAATTTTTCTATTCTCAAATGGTTATCTGAAAAAATCTCTTCATGGTTTTGACATTAAAGGAAATAATAAATGTTCCAAATTAAACCCCCTAATTCATTTAATTTAAGCCTCGTATATATAAATACGTGTGTCACTGTCTATGGATAAATATATATTTACATTTTAACAGTTTGCGGCACGAGAGTGGGTTATGCAATTTGCATTACTAATAAACTATTTCACAAAAGTCATTTTATGACCAAACCCATAACCCAAAAAAAAGCATATCTAAACAGAGAGTTATTTGGGTTAGTGTATCTTAGTTGGAGTCCTTTGTGTCTCCATTCAAACCTCTTTTTTACAGGCAAAGGGTCATTTTTAAGGATAAAAGAAGGACAAAATATTCTTTATGCACGGGCTTAGGCTTTTAAGGACGACAAACAATAATTTTGTTGCAAAAGAAGGGTCCAAGTACAGAGAAGATCATCGTTGTTGAAACCACCTTTTTAAGTTTTAACTCCTTGTGTTTTGACTCTTAGTGCATGTCTATATCACAAAGGAATTTGGGATTAGGTTTTGAGATGATTTTGGCAGCCAGTTGTTTTCCACAAATTTCTCACTCTTAATGTGAAAAGTCAATTTTGCCTCTGTATATTTGCATCGCGCTCTATGTTGAAGAGGGTGATATTGTCTTTTCACTTGCTATATCGAGTGCGTTTCATGATTATTCAACTGCTCCAAAGTCTTTTTCTCGATAGTTTGATGGCTTTTGAATGTGGCATCACACAGTTAAAGAACTAACTTCAAATTTATCACACATTATTAATAGACCAATGTCCATAAAAGGCTTAAAGGCGAGGATTGAGTAATGTTGTGAGAGAGAGAGAGAGAGAGAGAGAGATTTTCATAAGGATTCTTGTGTTAAAATCCTTGTTGGGGAGATTTTCAAATAACAAGTTTCATGGTGTTATTTTAAATTCATAAATACAAAGTTGTAAAATTATTATTAAATATGTAATTTAATGTTTTAGGCTAGATTGAATAAATCTCTACGTGATAGTCAATGAATCTATTGATTTGAAATCTGCAAATCCAAATGCAACCCAAGGTTTATGGCGAGTGCCATTGCTATTTGGTGCAATGATTATAGAGGATAAAATGAAATTAGTCAGTCTTTTTGAGAGGAGAAAGACCAAATCTACAAAATTCTAGTAGTTTTTTGGATGCTTAAAGCGAATAAATCTTCATGTCCGAAAAAAAAGAAAAGAAAATAGGCAATTACATTTATAAGGTGCACTCAATGTTGGTGATCAACACAAACCAAAGAAAATTTGAAGCTGAATCAAAATATCGCTGCATGCATGTGAATGCCTGCAACATGAAGCCAACTGTAATACTAAGTTTGGGTCTTAAATTTGTGGAAAGAAAGCAAAAGAAATAAATAATAGGAAAACAAAATGAAATTATAGAAGTTAAATTCTTTTCTTTTGATTAGTTGGATAAAGAAAATGAATAAGTGTTACTTAAAATTTATTTATTTTGGTTGTTTGGTTACCCATATAAAAATGAATAAGTTTAAGTAATTTCATTTCTCATTAATTTTCGTTTTCTTGGCCTAAGAGTTTAAAAATAAGGTAAAACTTTATGAAATCAAGATTATGAAACTTCTGTTTTAAGTATAGTATTATATAATTTATATGGATTCAACCAACTAGATTAACCCAGTTGGCCAAAACTCTTGGTCTCCCTTTGATTTGTCAAGAGTACAACCTTTGTCAAGTGTAAGAGTTTGCTGTAAAGGATTTGTTCTTTGTAAATATCTTAGTTTGAACGTGGATGTCATATATTTAACCAGACCGAGAAGAAAATTAGTCGAGTTATATGCAAGTTGACCCAGACACCTACCCTAAACCAAACAACAAAAAATTATATGAATTCCTTAACAGTGACACTTTTCTCAGTGACTAAAATTGTTCATTTGTGCCCATCGGACTGGCTCCATCTTAATCAAGTTGTAGGAAACAAAGGAAGCCTTTCAACCATTTATTAATAGTTGACAACCATCTCTAGACTCTTTGCATGTCTACAGATTCCTTTGCCAAAACGAGGAACTTTCTAGTCTTGCTTCTTTGCTTTTTTTTGGTAAGATCTACTGTTGCTTCTCCATAAGTCCCATGGACAAAAGTTGGAAAATTATTGAACTTGGAAATTACTGAAGTTAGTCTAGTGACTCTAGTCTACCAAGAAGATGCCACCCTACCTGGATGGTAAGGTCCTTGGCAGCCTGTTCCCCAGACTTAGGAAGTCCCATGACTCCCATCAGAGTCATAAAAAAATCCGAGAATCCATATTTGATTGAAAAAAATTCGGAAAAACAATTTTTTTTGTTGAACGTGTTAGTTCATTTTGACTACTTTATCATATTAATTTTTACTACACCTTCCTCGAATTCATTCTTCGGGAAACTACATTAGAATTATTTCAATAAATTTCTTGCAATTTGCTTATTTTATGATCTCTTTGCTTCACTTGACATATGTCTTTTTTTTTAGCTAAGCCTTCACTTGACATATGTATGAAGTGGTTATAAGTACCCAACATACGAGAAGAAAAGAGAAAACAAAAAGAAGAAATAAAGGTTACGTATTCGGTTTAGGGCTTCTCTTATGACTGAGAAGTTGTCTAGACTTTTCCTTTCTTCTGTGATGAGTGTGTAATAGTCTGACTTACAAGTAGATGAAACTGAATGAAAGCTTATATATATTTGTACATTGCTTATAATGATAAGAACCAGGGCTTCTATATAAGATTGATTTAATGGCATGTGCTTCATTTCTTTGTACTGTATCTAAACTGAATCTTGGTTATTTCATTCTTCAACTCCTCTAGACTAGGCCTGCTTTCGATTTTTCAACCAACTGATTTAACCTTTCGATCTTCTTCCTCTTTATATTCTCCGAGATTTTATAAAGTTTCTTGGGGTTCTATCTTACCAAATACATGGCATAACCTTAAAAAAGGCTCTCGGATTGGTTGAAGTATAATATCTCTTGCACAAACATCAACATGGCCCTTAACCAGTGTTCTAGACAAGAACGGTACTATATGTTTCACTTTATGATCATAGTGACTGGGACAATTAAAGACTATAAACCAACCTTTGTTTCTAAGAAACCCAAGAGTGTCCTGTTCTTGTAGAGACCAAAATGGTCTCAGGCTAATAAAGCAGTACACACAACTCATAAGAGCTAGTGAATATATTATCTACAATTTGATTTCAGAGTCAAGAAGAGCTATAACTCTCTGGTTCTCTCCGATATTTTCATTTCTCTGCTTCACTTGTTGTTTGGACATAAAGAAGGAACCAATCAAAATCACCAATTTGTCTTTTCACAAAATACACAAGGTGAAGGGAAACTGGGGACGTGAAAGAATTTCCAATATAATTTATAGCCAAGTTCGGAACGCAAAGTTGGTACACGTTAACTTCAGTTTCCTGGCCATCAGTGCAGTAAAATTAAATTCTTTATAACTTAAAACTATTTTGTTCTAAATATATTTCCTTTTGTCAAGTCTAATCAAGCCAAGTCTAGTCCTTTATTCACCTAATGGCTTGCCCTGTGGTTTGATTTTTTTCCCTCTCTCTCTCTCTCTCTCTCTCTCTCTCTCTCTCTCTCTATATATATATATATATATATAACAGCACACAACCCCGACATAGAGGAAGAAAGCTAAGAAAGAGTGCGTGGGAAGAGTTTTAAACCTCTCTCTCTCTTTCCCCCTAATTGCCTAAACAGTTAACCTCAGTATTCTCAATATCAGCTAAGAGCTTCAAACCCAATTTGTTTCTCTCAATTGAGTCTTTTTCAGGTTGGAAGAGCCCCCCAAAGCATGAACAAAGAACTTTGCATAGTTTTTCAATCCTCTGCTTGACCTCTCTGCTTCAATTCATTCTGCAGCTAAGATCTCTTTTCTTCCCCATCTCTGTAACAGAAAGAATGAGCAAACTAGACTTCTTGAAGACTCAGGTACCTTGCTTCACACAATCCAATATCTTGGGCTCTTCAAAAGTTTGTTCTCCCAATTTTGTTAATTTGAATGCATAACAGATTCCAAATGTTCTATTATCTTCTCCTTACCCAAATCAATTGTTTGTTCTGTTTTGGGTCTCTTTTTTCCTTGCAGACTTGTGTTCTCAGAGTGAATATACACTGTGATGGATGTAAGCAGAAAGTGAGGAAATTGCTGCAGAAAATTGATGGTAACTTGCTTCATTTAGGGGTGTATTTTTTTTTTTTTGCTGTCAACGATAAATGAAATTTAGCAGTAGTTGAGTAGTTCAATCTCTGAATTTTAGATTTAAGTGTCTAGATTTCTTTTTCATATTTTTATTTAATTTGCTAATTATTTTGAGTTTGATTTATTTATCAGTTTTTTTTTTTTTTTTTGGCTAGGGGTGTATGCTACCACTATAGATGTTGAACAAGGGAAGGTGACTGTGACAGGAAATATTGACCCAGCCATACTTATAAAGAAGCTTGTGAAGTCAGGGAAACATGCAGAGCTATGGGGAGCCCCAAGGGCTTCAAATCACCTGAAAAACCAGCTCAAAAACATGCGGATTGAGCTTGGCAAAGGTGGAAAGGACAGCAAGTCTCAAAAGGGTGGGAAGGACCAGCAAAAGGGTGGCCAACAATTACAACAGCAAATGCAACATGCCAAAGGGTCTAAAGATCTTAAGGTACCCTCCAAAGGTCAGAAATCTGTGAAGTTCAACTTGCCTCCTGATGATGATGATGACGACTCTTCAAGTTTAGATGATTTTGATGACTTTGATGATGATGATTTTGATGTTCCTCATAAGCCACCCAATAAGGTTATACCAATGACGGTTAATGGCCACGGACCCCATGGGCGAAATGGAAAGATGAATGGGCAGAAGGGTGGGGGTAATAATGGTGGGAATGCCAAAAAAGGTGGTAGCTTTGATCTGCCTATTCAAGTGAACGTCATGGGTATACATAATGATGGGAAGAATGGCAATGGAGGAAAGAAAGGTGGTGGTGGTGGTGGTGGTGGCAGCGGCGGTGGAAATAACAAGGGAGGAAATCAAAATCAGGCCGGTAAAAATGGCAGAGGAAATGGCAAGGGTGGCAATAATGGCAGTGTTGGCGGTGGTGGTGGTAACAATAGCAATAGTTGGGGTATGAAAGGGGGAGAGAAGAATGATGGGGGTCATGTAATGAACAATATGCAACCTGGCTTCAATGCGGTTGATGTTGGTCATAAAGGACTAGGTGGTAGGAATATGGGTAATTATCAAATGGGTCATATGGGGAATATTCCAGCAGTACAAGGGCTGCCGGCGGCCGCCGCAATGAATAGTGGTTATTATAAAGGAATGGAGCCTGCAGGCAACCCTTATAACCAACACTACATGGCAATGATGATGAATCAGTCTTGGCCGAACGGAAATGGCATGTTCCAACCGCTGATGTATGCCCGGTCACAACCGGTGATGAGTTACGGTCCGGTAATGCCACCTCCGGTGGCCACCGATAGTTTCACCCACTTCTTCAGTGATGAAAATACTAGCAGTTGCAGTATCATGTGAATTGCCATTCTGCTTTCTCTGGTCCATTTACTTTGGTTTGTTGCGTTAGGCTTGTGCCTTTGTGGTGGTGCTTCAATTCTTCTAATACAATTGGGTGCAAGGCTGAAAATGTTGTACCTGTGTCTTTTTAGAAATGTTGTACCTATATTTTTGTTACAAGTTCGTTCCGAACGGGAAAGGAATGGGGGGCCAACTCCCATTTAATCCAAATGAATGTTTTGATTTGTGTGGATTCACGTTAATGTTCTTAATTAAGTATTTGATGGGGCTGTACGAACTCAAAAGAGTAATCGTCGAAATTATGGAAACTCGCAAATAGAAAAAGTATTTAAAATAGATAGATTGGTGGGACTAGGTGCTGAAAATTCTTTAACTAGTTTGATAATTAAGGATGTCATGATGCACTCATGGCTTAAGTAATAGAGTCTTTCGTTTATTTAAAGGGAGTTCTCCCAGTTCCTTTATGATATTTTTTTTATTCATTTTCCTTTTTTTAATTAATGTGTAAACTTTGAAGCAGCACTCATTGATGGACCAACAAAACAAAAGCAATTAGAAGAAGGAAGAGAAAAATTTAAACAAAAAAAAAGAAGAAAAGGAAAAGAAAGTGCTGAGTGCAAATCCAATGGAGAAAAAGAGTTCTATGAAGGCCAAATCTCTGGTGGTCATATTATCTTTTCTTTTTTCCAATTTCTTTTGAGTCTTGTATATTGTTTAAGATGGTGAAGGGTATATGTCCTTTTCGATTGTTTTTTGGGGCTTTAAGTAGAAATTTAGCAACAAAATTTATCATAACAAGGGCATTGTCGACGAACGCCAAACTAGACACCCCTGGTCGTGCCTGCTCTAGCATTTTGAAAGAGATTTTTTTGCTGACCGACCATTGTTCCACACCAAAGCCTTGTTCGGCTGTTGATGTGTTAAATGGGACCGGTTTTTCATTTATCCTAATTGAACTCGCTGGTACGCAGTACCATCCTTCACTCCTTGTGGACTAATTGTCAATGAGGTGTAGGCTACAGGACGTGAAATATCGATGCCAAGAATCATAGTCAGGGGAGGAACTATGCTTCAGGTGTGGGGTGCTATGGCACCCCGTCCTTTTATAAAGCCTCCGATATGTTGTGACATGTATAATGTTTTAGGAAAAGATTTATTTTATTGGCACCCTTCAACAATTTAAAATCATATGCTAATCTAATAAAATATTAAAAATTTTATGTACTATCTGTGTGTCCTACCTACTACCTATTTCTAGTAAAAAAATTTTGTATACATAAAAAAAAATTCATGGTAATTATATGAATAAGTAAAAATATGTGTACCTTACCGAGGTAGATGAGTTGGGGGTGTTTGGTAGTCTCCAAGAAAATTTACTCACTCAGGATTAATCCAAAGGGTCCTGTCTCGGCAAAGGAACTTTTGTAGCACCACCTCCTGAAACAACACAAATTGTGGCCAAAACCCAAAGCGGGAAGCGAGTTGGGTTGGTAGAGTAATTTGGGGCCTGTCCCTTGAATATTTTTTTGATGAAGGTTCTTGTAAGAACAAGGTGCACAAGCAAAGAGGAACTGTGGGACAGTGACCATGGGACCGGGGTACTTCAACCCTCGAGTTGATTAAAAAAATAAATAAATAAAGCAAAACAATTGAAAGAAGAAAAAAAAAAGTGCCCGTTGTAATGTTGTGCTAAAGCTTTTCTTTCTCTTTCTTGTTTGGGGGTGGTTGTAAAGTTATGAGTCTGGCATCCCCATGCTTAAAAATCAAACCCTAATCTTTTTCTTGGTCATGAATCATGATTCATCAAAGCTTTCTTTGTAAGAATCTTCAGTTAGACAGCTACTTAGATCTAGAGTGATAATTTGGCTGCAAAAGGCTTGAGACTCCCACTGAATCTCCCTTTTTTTTTTTTAACCAATTTCACTTGTAAACATGATGTTCAATTGTAGTTGGCAATCCCAAGATGCAATTTCACAATTTCCCATTGAGGACGAAAGTTTTTTTTTGTTCTTTTTAATCTTAAGGTTAATAATATACACAAACGATCCACTCATCCACATATTAGGGATGCTCTATATCATAACGCCACCAGCTGCTCCCACAAACAAGTTTATTTTTGGTCAACTGCATTAGGCTACTCTCCTCTATTGTGCAAGAACGGCAGTGACCATATCATTTTGGATTGTACAAGGTTGAACCCTAGGACCTCAATTGTCCAAGATTTAGGAGAAATTATTTAGTATATCCGGTATATCACGTAAACATAATGACGTGACATGCTTTACTTATTAAAAGTAAACAAGTGTTCTTATTTTTATGTTGATTGGCCTCAAAAGTTTTAAGATAATAAAAATAATAATATGTTGATTAACCTAATTTTAAAAATAATAGAAATAAGGGGTAATTACTACCACACCACCTGAACTACGATTGAGTATTACTAAACTTTCTAAACTTTAAAACATAATACGTTAATTCTATGAACTATCAACTTGTACTGTTAGAAATATGTTAGCACTCTGTTAAAAGAGTAGATGTAAAATTATCATGTGACTTGCACATGTTCACAAAGTATGATTTTATATCTAAATCAACCTTTTTTGTTTGTAATAATTGTTTAATAACTGAAATACCTCTTGAGTTGCCCTTATTTTTAATGTCATTCTAAAGAGCATTTTAGTCATTAAATAATTATTAAAATAAGATAATATCAATTTAGATATAAAATTATATTTTTGTGAACTTGTTGAAGTCACATAATAATTTTTTATCTATTTTCCTAACGAATTGGTATTTAAAAGGTGTTAATTGATAAAAATTAATAATTTAAGAAGTTAATGTATTACACTTTAGAGTTTAGAGAAATTTAGTAATACTGAGTCATGATTTTAGGAGTGTAGTAATTGCTCCTAGAAATACAAGACTCTTTACATGTTCATGTATGTAATCAATGTAGTAGAGTTGGCAAAAAAATACTTAATGTGTTTGGTTCCTAATGTGAGAGGGAAGGAAAAGAATTACAAGGGAAAAAAGAAAGAAAAACGTCGATAAACAAGAGAGAAAAGAGGAAAAAATTAGAAGAGATGAGTCTAATGGTGAAGAGAAGGAAATTAGTTAAATTTACCGATAATTTTATTTCCTCCTTCCCTTTGAAATTCAACAAAAAGAAATTTAGTTTATTATCACATTCTTTCTATTTTCTTTGCAAAATCAAATAGAAAAAAAATTATTCATGTTTTCTATCATTTCTCCCTTTCTTTCCCTGGTTTCCATTTCTCTCCCACAAACATCAAACACAGCCTTGTTAGACCCAAGAGCTTTAATTGTCATGCGTATGCAATCCCTTTGCCTTCCGTCTCCCTCTTTCCCTTTTTCCTTTCGATCAGATTAGCAAACCCTATAAAATTCACTGAGAACTTCAAGAGTTAGCCAACCGGTAGCGAATCGCAAATCAGTCGCATTTGTGAATAAAATCTCAATTCTCATACCCTCAAGGGCCTCAACAGCTACAATTTGGAGGATTTAGAAACTAAAGCAGTAAAAGTACAATATTTCTACAATTTTCAGTAAATTAGTGAAAACATAATGTGTTTCAAATTGTAAAGAAATGGTTTTTATAGAACAATTTTTTAGATAAAATTGACATGGCTTTGTGAACCAACTGTGGCTCTCCCTTTATAATATAGTACAAATTATTATTGTTTTTGCGTACTCATGTGGACCTTATTTTTATGGAATTTTGTTAGGATCTACTTACAGTTACTCTTTAAGTCTTTAAACTCTGCATAATGACAGTCATTATTCTTCAATTTCATATTTTAGAACATAGGGAGCTGTGGGGATTTGAACCCTAACAGGGTATGAAGGGCCCAAACCACTGGGCCGATTCTCGAGCTCCAATTATGCTCTCTCAAGCAAAGAAAAAAAATGATACCATAGTGTCACAATTCTGCCCTAATAAAATAAATATGGCCACTTAGATTAATATAATATAACTAGAATGGAAAAAGATTCAATAAGACCCCAGGCCCAAGATGTATGTCACACTTTTCTATAATAACAATAGATTGGTGAATGTTGCAACGTTGCTAAGGCCATATTTCAGAGATTAGTACAATATGGGCTTGTTGCGCTAGGCCGAAAGAACAAATTTGAAGTTTTACACCCAAAACAGAGTATGGGCTTAAGCCCAGTACGAACTGTTCTTGGCCCAAAACTCAAATTAAAAGTTTAAACCCAAGTACATCTCAGCCTGTTTGTTATGTTTGAGCTGAGTTTGGGCTACAAAATTTCGCAGGAGCTCCTTCAGTTGTATAAATGGGCATCTGATAGATAGGTGGAGCATGCATTTATATTTATTTAACTCATTGCTATGCTGATTTGTGAAGTTCATCGAAAGGATTGTTTTAATCTAACTTGGACATTGATTAAATTTTGTAGCATGGATTATATGAAAAATATCATATACAATACTAAAAAAAGCAAATGGAATGTATATGTATGAAAATATATATTTAAATTACATTTTTTTTTTTTATAATGAAGAACCCATTGACGATACCTCGCCGAAAGATAATGGGTAAACTCCCGATACGCACGACACTATCACCCACAAATCATGTATAGGCTTGAGCGTGTGACACTTGTATAATTGAATTCAAGATATTAAAGTTTATGGTTCATTCTATTCTATTGTTTGTCTTTATCCGTTGGGCCACCCGACGGGTTCATTTTACAAAAAGAAAATTAAAAAAAAAAAATTTATTCTTTTTCTTTTTGGGCTAGGGACAAAAAGTATAATTCAAAAATTGGCAATCTACTTGGCTTCAATCCCACACCACAATTTCTAGAGTGTGGAATCCATACTTTTCGTGGATCCCATTAACTTCTCCCCTTTACCCTTTCATCACTTGCAAGTTACAACTCTTACAACCATAAGTACTACATTGTTCCTTCGTTAAATACTCCCTTCACTAACCTTCCAAGCTCATTGATTTTCTTCCCATGGCGTCCTCTAAGACCCCCTTATTCTCTCTCATCTTCCTCTTCTTTCTAATCTCCCACACCTTCTCTCAAGAACCCACCAAACCCACTGCACTTGTTCTTCCAATCTCAAAGCATCCATTCACCCTCCAATACATCACATCCATCAGCCAGAGAACCCCTCTCGTCCCCGTCGACGTCGTCGTCGACCTCAATGGCCCTTTTCTATGGGTTAGCTGTGGCTCAACCTATAACTCTTCCACCCACAGGTCAGCCCAATGCCACTCACCTCTATGCTCACTAGCCCACGCCAACAAAGGCTGCAACCATTGCTTCTCTAGGCCTAAACCACTTTGCAGCAACAACAACACCTGCATTGTCTTCTCCGAAAATGTCTTCACAAGCAAAGTCTCAGCTGGGGAGCTCACTGAAGATGTGCTTAGTCTCCAATCAACCAATGGACTTTACCCCACTTCTATTCTCTCAGTCCCTCAATTTCTCTTCTTGTGTGCACCAGATTTTCTCTCAAAGGGCCTTGCCGGTGGGGCTAAAGGAGTAGCCGGTCTCGGCCGGAGCCGGTTAGGGTTACCGACGCAGCTCGCGGCCGCCTTTAACTTCAGCCAGAAATTCGCAATGTGCCTAACACCGTCAACAAACGCCGCCGGTGTTATATTCTTCGGGGATGGACCTTATGTTTTGCTCCCTGGTATTGATATTTCTAAGTTGCTCATCTTCACTCCCCTTATCCTGAGGCCTAGAAATCATATTACTGATACTACTCATTCATATGATTACTATATCAGAGTTAAATCCATAAGGGTATATGGAAAAAAAGCTCCCTTAAACTCATCTTTGTTACTAATCAACAAAGAAGGCGTAGGCGGAACGAAGATTAGTACTGTTAATCCTTACACTATCATGGAAACTTCTATATATAGCTCTGTCACTAAGATCTTCATTGAGGAGGCTTTGGCTGCAAATGTCACTAGGGTGGCACCCGAACCCCCATTCGATGTCTGTTTCAGCACGAAGAAGAGCACGAATGGAGGTCAAATGAGGCCGGCCATGCCGGTTATTGATCTTGTGTTGCAGGATGAGAAGGTGTTTTGGAGGATTTTTGAAACTAATTCAATGGTGCTGGTGGGGAATGAGACTGCTTGCCTAGGGTTCTTGGACGGAGGGTCGAACCCGAGGGCTTCGATCGTCATTGGAGGTTACCAGTTGGAAGATAACCTATTGCAGTTTGATCTAGTGTCATCAAGGTTAGGGTTTACTTCTTCGCTGTTGTTAAGGCAAACCAATTGTGCTAGTTTTAACTTCTCATCTGATGCTTGATGGATATACCCTAATTTTTGTAGCTGCAACTTCAAGTTAAGATGTGTTTTTAGAGAAGTAAGAGCTGGCATTGAAAAATATTTGGTGTCACCAACTCTCTTCTAGTTTAATGTGATGTATTAATTGGGATCCACTTAATTTACTTGTTTAGAAAGACAGTTAGTGCTGCTAGTTTTTTCCCAGATAATTTTGCTTGCAATTTTACATAAGAAACAAACATGGTGTGAGGCCTGTAAAATCACCACTAAACCCAAAGGCGTAGCTTTTAAAAAATGGCCCCAATGATGTATATCCATCTCTCTATCACCTTACATTACGTGCAACCCTATCTTGTACAATTTGGAGTTGCAATATTAAGATGTAGAGAAACATAATGCAATTGAACCTCAAATGCATATGGAGATATTTGAATCTAAAACTCCTAATTTGAGTTGTGATACCATGCTAAGTAACTACTAATCTCAAAAGTTTAAGTTGTTTGGTAAGAACACTACAATAAATCTTATCAAGTTCTCTAACACTATCCATCACGTACAGTTTGCAACTCCGTCTTGATGGCGTTGAACTATCCCAGAAATCCCTTTGAGCCTTGTGTCGTTACCAATTCATTATATGCAAAGTTGCAATACAAATATTTCCATGACTTGGTTGATTTTACCACACCAAAACTGTGAACGAAAACCAAGACCAACATGTGTAGAAGTAGAACAATCCCACAAACCCCTCTGATCAGGCTCTGAGCTTGTGCCATCACCAATTCATTACATGCAAAGTGTAATGGAGAAGTTGCAATATGAACATGCCCATGACTAGTCTTGATTTTGCTACAACAAAGCTGAGATTATATCAAAATGGTACGTTTCTTGCCCATGCTCTTGGCTTTTGCTCTAACCTCATGTCCACACAGCAATATTTGGCAATGAAGATAATAGTCTTATCTAACAGCATTTGTTTGGCCCTTCCTATTATATGTGGACAGCTATATCTCTTCTGTGTTCCGTTCATTATTGATTCTGAACGTGCCAGTTCAAGTTAGGTAGTGTTGGTCAGATGGAGTCAGAGACCAATATAATAAGTCATGCGCTTGGGATGTGCCTGACAACAGATGTCAATATATGGATATCATTTTCATTTTCAGAGCCAGCATTTATAATTTCTTCGCCTTATGCAAGCTTTTTGCACCACCCAAGTGGCAATCTTCCTCCCGTGAGGCATAGGATTCTTTTTTTAATTGCAGATGCATCCACAAGTCAACACCACACCCCCCTCCCCCCCGGGTCCCTCCCTCCCTCCTTGATGCCCATTTGGGATGAGACCACGGGTGGTAATACCCCTCTCATTGAGAAACAAAAAAAAAATTATTATTATATATAAATTAATTTTTCAATTTATTTTCTTACTCAGAAGATACAATGCAGTTAGACTAACACTAATAATGCATGTGGAACTTATTTATTTTGTTTTATGGGTAAAAAAATCGGTTTAAAATTAATTTATGCATAATATTTTTTAGAAAAAAAATTGGTTACATTTACTTTCTTTTCTTTTCTGGGGTTCATTATATATACTTACGTGCCACATGACAAAGAACAATATATAATTATAACAAGGATGCGTTTGATGACATTACTTCATGCAATACAATTCCTTAGCTGTACTGTCCACAAGCCAGTACTCTTTGTGCATATTTCATTTGTTCAAATAAATGAAAAGGTTGGACAACTGTACGACGTCGAATTGTCTGTCTGTGTTCTTCTACGGAAAGCTGTCGAAACTGCCAGCTCACAGCACTCACAACTCACTTGTTTGGGACAGTAAAAACTAGGAAGACTTTTTATAGTTTATTTCTCTGCGTATGCTTTTCGCCTAAAATAGAAGTTAATTATGATGCCCTTTTGACAAGAGAATCAAATTTCTTTAGGATTCTATTGTTTCACTTGTGGCCTTTGCTTTGGATAATGAATTTGGAATTTTAGACTCATATATTCTTTATTTAGATTGCTTCATTCTAGCTAGTTGGGGGGTAATTTCTCCGCGTTATGCTATTCTAGCTAGTGTTTTTAACTGTACACTCGTACTAAAGTGAGGTGTAAGGTGAATCAAGTTAAGGTACCATGGTGAGATTGGGGCTATTGTTATGAATAGTTTTGATATATATATTATTCGTCGTATAAGGACTTGAAAATTTTGCTATATTTCTTTCCAAAGTTTTGATTTCATAATTTGGTACATCTGTTGGGTACATGCATAATCTCAGAACTAATTGGGTCGTGATTTCTAGTTTATTTTTGTCTCTAAGAGGAAGTATTAAATACTAACGTGAAAAAATTACTAAAATTTTCTTTGACATTGGAAAAAGAAGTATAGAATATTGTACGTTCTAGTGTGGTAGATTAAGTTGGTGTATCTTTTAAATTTCTTGATACATATAAGGGTAATACTATACAAATTAAAAATTCATACAAAATTTCTATACAAAATAATGTGTCTTAATTAGAATCTTTTATTTCAAAATAAACACCAACTATAATGGCTATTAATTATACAATAGCCACTGCCACGTCATTTCATATGCAAATTTTGTATGAATATTTTGTAAAAATAAAGGTTTTTTACATATAATGCTTTGTTAGATCAATCTTTCCATATTAATTGCTAGTAAGCCCATTTCAAAGTCCGGGTTCGTTTCTTCCTCTATGATTTCCCTTCTTGCTCTCCTCTTTGTTTATATACATAATTCCCGTCTATATATTGGGCGTGCATTGTAGTCTATAGGTTATTAATTTTTGTTTATACTTGATTCGATAGATTTGTACGAAATTTTCTCGTGGGTTTGCTGGGTCTAGTTGGTTTTTTTTTTTTTCCCCAAAAAGAGATCTTTTTTTTTGGTTCCGAAAGAATTGAACTACCATTGCCAAGGACAATGCTCTAGTTTATTAGTATTCGTAAGTTTTTTATTTTATTTTTTAAAAAATCAAATCTAACACAACCCGTCAAACTCCCCT
Source organism: Euryodendron excelsum (assembly GCA_033060915.1). Taxonomy (NCBI): domain Eukaryota; kingdom Viridiplantae; phylum Streptophyta; class Magnoliopsida; order Ericales; family Pentaphylacaceae; genus Euryodendron; species Euryodendron excelsum. The sequence continues at coordinate 21,522,995 of CM065377.1, read as the reverse complement.
CAGATGGGAGAGCCAGCGAAACAATTTTTTTTTGAAGAAACCAAATCTAACACAACTGTTAAAATAGGAAGTGATGGTTAAGGTTTTAAACAAATACACCCAAGCTCTTCCCATATGGGAGAGCCATATTTGTAAGTCTATATATTTAAAATGTGTGATAATATTTTTTCAAAATTTACCTATATGATTTTTCTTATTCAATATGGAAGTGACACAACCTTAAATATTCTCTCATACTATAACAGTAAATATTCAAATAAAATGTTCAAATAGTGACCATTGTGAAGTCTCGTTCTGCTTGGCAATTTCAGGTATCGTTAGTGTTGTTGTCTTATAAAAAAATGGGTCACAAGGCTAGAGGTTCATCACAACCAAGTTCATGTAAAACACAAATCTCGTATAGAAACTGTAACTTTAGGTACTATTTTTGTTATGAATTTTTTTTGTAAGTATTTGATGGATTCCTCTACTATAAACTTTAAATTTTAGTGACAGTTGATCCTATCGGACTATTGAATATTCATCCTAAAGAAGGGGAAGATGAACCACTACATTTTCGCATAAAATAAAAAAAACCATTCCATATTTAAAATATACGATTTGAACAATAGTTGTCATCCGTACTGGCCAATGTATCATTTCTATTATCGGTATGGTACATACCAATACTAATACATTATCAAGAACCGTTTCGAATTTATCGCTATAAGTATTATATATTTAAAAAAAAATATATTTACTTACAAAAACTTCATACAAACTTGTTATTCAACTCAAGTATATATAAAGACATATTAATTGTCTAGTATATGTTTAATTAACATAAGTTCTAATAGAAATTAATCATCAGATGCAAGAAAAATAAATTAATTTAGAATGAATTATACAAAATCCAATGTCATCCGGTATTGGCCAGTACTTCGACCAATATAGAGCTCAATCTCTTTTTATACTGTTTAATGACCTATATGGCCGATATCAACATGTACGGTGCAACATTAATAACTATGGTTTTAACACTTCCATTCAAAGCTAAAACTTATATGCTTTATTAACAGTGTATATAAACCTAAAATTTAAAGCTAATATCTTGGGAAAAACAATCTTGTAGTCTAGTAGTTGCTGATTTCGCAGGAAGCGAGAAATTGAAAAAATCTCTTAGCGGAATAACCTAGAAGTTTTTTCACCTTTTTTTTTCTTGTAAAGAAGCCTGAACAGCTGAACGTATAAAATTTTAACGGAGTCATTGTGTTCCGTGAATAAGTGAAGTAACGTAATTTAAACGGCCAAACAGACACATGACATAACATGATAGGGATGAGTACTGAGATTCCCATAGTGCCTGATTACTAGACTTTTTTTAACCTACAGAACTTTGGGCTTGTGGAAGTTCAAATAAAATAAAATGTTGAATTTACTAAAATTATTGACTATATCTGTATTTGGGTCTAGTGACTCAAGGGTAGCTCAGCCTGAAAACCGAATTTGGGTATGGGTTTTTTAATTTTGGTACATGGGCGAACCGAATGGGCCTCGGGCTTTGTTTGCTCCAATCCATAATCCCATTGATCACAATTTTTTGTCAAAGTAATTTACTATTATTATATTTTCGGTCTTCCAATTAAAAACCAGCTCTCAAAATTTAGTGAAAGCAATTAGCAAAAATAGGGATGGCAACGGGTGAACCACCACCGGTTCTCATAAACCCCAATATTCTCTAAGGCTGGTTGTACCACCATTGACTTCCAAAAGTAAAAACAATGTCACAATACAACTTATACCAACAAAAAAACAAAAAAACAAACAAAGTAACATAGTATAAAAATAAGAAAAAGGAATCATGGATTAGGAAAAGAAAACTTTAATTTGAGGAGTGAGATTAGCTTAGGAGTAAGTGACGCCTCCACTCATGCCTTTAGTAACGGGTCCAATTCAGTCTCCCCTCTTCTAAGGCTTTGGCTCTAAAAAAAAAAAAAACCTAATTGTTCGTAATATACAAACAATATATCTATGTTATTATAATATAACATGTGCATTTAAGTAATTTTACAATACAGCTAGAATAAATTGAAGCTCATGATCTAAACCGTACTCACCTTGAATCTGCTTCGTGTTATAATTTTATTGTGGCTTGTGTGGAATGTGTATGCTTTTTTAGGTATGCATTTCGTAAGCGTGTATGCTTTTTTAGGTATGCATTTCGTAAGCATAAAGCACAAAATACATATAGAAAAATGCTAGTGTTAAGTGCGGTCGAAGAACACCTCAATTGCACAATACTGCCACACTAACTAGGAGCCACCAAAAGAGGTGTGGCCCAATTGATGTGACGAGTGTGAAGCGTCTGACGTTAGCATTTCACAATGCATTATTTGTTAAAAGCCAATTCACCAACAAGGGGTTAGCTTAGTAGGTGAGTTCATCGTCCTCCTCATTTAAGGGCACAGAGCGGTGTATTGTGGCTTGTTTTATGACTAGGTTTAACGCGGGACTCTATCCCACCTCTTTTGCTATTGTGAGTCTACCTAGCGGCAGTGGCAGAGCCAAAAACATGTTTCAGAGGGGTCACCATTTCTTCACAAGCCAATTTTTTTTATTTTTAAAATAATGCTATATAACTAGAATTTTTGTTCAAAATTTTCATAGGAAGATATGATTCTTTGTGGTCCTTTCATTTCATACTAAAACACCAACTATTTTAGCTTCTAATTTTGAAATTACTACTATCACATTATTCTAGTATAATTTTTTATATTAGAAAAAAATTATAAGAATGATTTGTTTTTTTATAATCAATAATAAAACACTTGACTTTTGTATAACTATATGATGTATATATGAGTGTTTGAAGTAAATTAAGTATTTAAGATTCATTAATTTTTAGAATTGACAAATTAAATGACATTTTCAAAATTGTAACTCAATATAGAATTTTAAAAAATATAAGAGCACTTATAAATTTTTAGAGGGAACACATTAAAAATGATTTTAAAAATTATAGGCATAAATAGAATTTTTCAAAAATTGAGAGGTACACGTGCTCCCTGACCCTCTATAAATCCGTCTCTGCCTGCCTAACGGAGTTATTGCGTAGGCCAGAGCAACTCTTTTTTAGTAATAAAAAAAAAAAAAAAATGCAATTCCATTGTCAAGGGATTTTCGATAGCGAGGTACTGCATGTGAGGGCGTAAAGTAGATGTGCCGCACTCTAACAAAAGCAAAGCTTTTCCCTGGCAATAGTAGTAGCCGTTTTGCAATTTAAGCTTTTCACACTTGCCAGTGCTCGCTCAGTCGTAGCACGGTAGCAGTCCACCGTATAAAAAACGACTGACTTTAGTCGATTTGTATATCTCTATCAGTATTTGTAATATTTTTGTACTCACAAACCCCCGAAGGAGGAGAAGAGAAAAAAATGCATTCGTTCGGATACAGAGCCAACGCTTTGCTAACTTTCGCTGTGACGCTGCTGGCCTTGATTTGCGCCATGGCTTCTTTCTCCGATAATCTCAACTCTCCCTCTCCCTCCTCCCATGTCCAGGTCTCTCTCTCTCTAAAACTCTATCCTCCTCCAGATCTGTACAACCCCATCCATCATTTCGCCTTCTTTCGTTAATTGATTGATTGATTGATCCTTCTGTGCTTCTGATTTTAGGTCTTGAACATTAATTGGTTCCAGAAGTCTACCCAAGGAAACGACGAGGTATTTCAATTCATATACGTGTGTGTGTATATTTATATGTTTATAGTTCATCTCGTGTATAACGATGATTACAAATTGCAATGCTTACCTTCATTCAGCTACCTGCTCAACTGCTTATAGGGTTTTGTGATGGCTGGAGATCGTTTTGTTTGGGGTTTATCATCTCATTGATTGTTTTACTTCTTTATAATGTATCTGTCGGTATGTTTTATTTTATTGGAGTAAATTTTGTTTCAAGACTGTGAATTTAGGGTTAAATGGTTTAATGTTTAATAATCAGTGTATGTTTTTATCTCATTTCATGAAGATGTGAACAAGCTTTGTTCTTTATAATTTATATGCTCCTGTAAACCGCAGAATGCTACTATTTAGTCTGGATTGGTGGGGGGTTACCCATTTCGGTATGTTTGTGCTGAGAGTGAGAGATGAAATAGTTCGGTTGTAGGAGTTTTTGTGATCAATGCTTCCTAGAAATTGTCTGTTGCTTGATTGGCTGGTTATTTTATTTTGAAGTCCTAAGAGAAACGAGGTTGGAATTCCTTGATTGACAGCCTATAAGGTTTGGGTAACTATTTCACTTGAAACGTTAAAGCACATATCAAAAGGGCTATAAGATGATGCAAGAATAGCATTGAGGGAGTGGAGATTATGGGTGATTAATGGCTTGCTAATAGTTTGATGTGTCTATATTTCAACAAAATGAATATTGTAAGGGGCTGGCGTAAGAAGAAAGAAATTGTTTCAATGTTTGTTTGTCTTCTCTTTTTGAATTTGGTTGGGATTATATTCATTCCATCCAATTAATACAAATAGATGTTTTGATACTTGGATAATTTTTTTCTTCTTTTTGTTCCTTTCTACTTTGACAAGTTATTGAGTCATTTAGGTATATTTGTATGACCATGATGGACCACATTATTATTGCCTCTTTGTTCATTTGATCAGAAATCAAGACTTGTACTGGAGTGTGAAAAATATACAGATCCGTCAAAGTAAAAAAAACTAAACAAGAAATAAGAAAGAAGTGAACTTTGAAGTCCTTTAGAAACAAAAAGCTATGATAGCATTTAAGAAGTACGAACACTTCTATGAAGGTGTCATCTTTGTGTCAAACACGATACTCGTCAGATACTCTCTGGCACCTGTCAGACACGTGCAAATGTGTTTTTATTATTTTATTATTATTTTTTAGAATCAAACACGCTTCAGACACTCAGACACTTAGGGCACACCTGTGTCCATCACTTAAACACTTATAAAACATGTTGCAAATTTGAAAAAAATAATTTGGAATCCAATTGTAAAATAAAAGCAATGTGATTATACCTAATTTGATGTTTAAGTTATATAATACATTATTTTTAATTTTAATTAGTGTTATTCTACATTTTTTCATTATCTTTGAATAAAGTATTTTTATGTAATTTTGTCGTGTATTGCATTTTTTTGAGAATTGCTGTTGTCGGTGTATTTGTGTTGTAACTGTATTGTAAATTCGTGTCTATGTTTCTTAGGATAGCATTAATTGCCACAGCTAAATCGCTGAAGTTAGAGGTCCTCTTAGGAAGAAAACCTACAACAGATATAGCTGATGAAGGATTCCAAGATGACAACCAGACTTAGATATTCCCGTATGCCCCTCACACCCTTCTTCTTCATTTAATCACAACATGACTCTAGCTGAATCGAAAAAAATTTTGCTGACTTTTTTCTTTGGAGATAATTAGAGAACTTGGAGAATCTTGCTCGTTTTGTTGGTAGTTCTTCCTTTTCATGTACTCTGTTTGTTTGTCTGCTTGCTTATTTTTATTATTTTCATCTTTTGCTTTTTTATTTTTTTTTGGGGGGGGGGGGGGGGGGGGGGCGGGGCGGCTATACCTTGGCTGAATCTTTTCCATTCATATGGAACAAAACGTACTACTCTTGGTCATAAGAAAATCGCTGAAGCTACACCCTCCCAAATAGGAAAAAACAAACAAAAAAAGAAGAAGAAACAACTGGACAAGAAACTTCATGGTTTCCCATGAAGCATCTCATAAAGTTTAGTTTAACAAGGTTCTTTTGATGGGGTTTTTTTTCATAGGTGTTCTGGAGGGGTTTTGAAAGGTGGTTGGTACGGGTGACGACCATTACTATCTTTGAGAGTCAAATGGAGCCTTCAAATTCCTTGATGCCTACCGAAAGATTGTCGCGATTATTCTCCCCTTGTTGGCTTCTATGAGCTGATATTTACTATAGAAATTGTTTGTCTCGTTTCCCTTAGAATAAATTTATTGAGGCACGAATATATGCCTTCAGATCCTCTAATACCTTGGAAAATACGGTACTATTAGTAAAATAATTATCTTCAGAGTGGACCTGATTAATCATAGTCAAACCAAATAAGAAGGTAAAACTAGAGAAAACATTTGGATTTGAAAAAGATTTGCAGAAAATCAAACTGTTTGAGTTTAGTGGTTCAAATTCTGATCACGGGGCAGGAAGAAAGCTGTTCCATTTTAGCATATTGCCTAGATGAGGATGGGAGAGCTCAAAGATTGTTTTTCAATTCTTTTCGACCATATGTAATCTTATATTTTTCGTCATCCAATTATGCAAGTTTATCTTCCAATCCATTAAAATGCAAATAGTGAATTAATTAGGAACTTTTCTTTATCAAAAAATTACTAGTTTGCTATAACTCAAATTTTTTCATTGTTTATGAGGCATTTCAAAAAAGGTAAACTCCTGTAAATTTTTTTATGCAATGTATATGAGGCTGTATGGGGTCGTTATAGATCACTGAGGAGCCATAAAATACATCAGATGGCACCAAAGGAGTTTTATAGAAAACTGATGAAGAACAAAGTAGTTAAAGACCAGAGAGAGAAGAGGCAATATGGAGAGTTGAGTAGATAATAACGTCAGCCTGATAAAAGAGCAAGGATCTCTTATAGAGGTTCATCCATTATCTTAGACTTATCATAAGTGACATGGTCTATACGTTAGAGACCTTTCTCTATAGGCTAGGGAATCAATGTCCCAATCTGAGATGTCTCCCTATCTTAGTTGGACTGGCCTGAAAATAGCTAAACCCACGTGGGGCATAGTGCCACAGTGACACTTTCATCCTAAGCCACCAATTCACAAGACTAGTGTGTTCTGTTGAGGCCTGCTGAAGAAGTCGTTCGACATGGCTAGGCTCGCCTCATAGCTTACGCCAACATGGTGTGGTACGTATGGAACACATGAAGGTCCCGCACATGTCACCGTAATACATCGTAGACGTGGAAGGCTACCACATGGTGTTAACATGTTATCATGTAGATCAGATGTCGATATGGCATACGTGTGGACATGGGGTATCTACCCAGTGGTAACTAGGAGATAAGTTTGCTTCAATATCATCATTAACGTGGACAACAGTTACCTTGTCTGAGATTGAGTATTCTTGGACTTAGCTTGGTAGAGAACGTACAGAAGTTTAGGATTAGATGTCATTTCAAAGACTGCGGACCAAATTTACTTCCCATTACCTGGCGAAGAATTTTACGGGGTACTTAATTTGGTTTATTTGGTTTGCTTCATCACCTAACATAGGTTATGCTTTATGGCACTATGTGTTGTCTGATATATTGATATTGGATGTAGTTTTTCCTTTTTAAGGAAAACGAAAATTGGTTTGATTAATATATAATGTTGTGACAGAAATTTCATCTGATACTGTTAGCAACTTCTTCACATATTGTATCAAGTGATCCAACTCAATATAGGTTGACACTGAACTCATGATTATGATTCTTTCCTTTGAAAGTGGATGTCTGAAACTAATTTCTAAGAAACATTTAATTCCAAATGGTTTAGATAAATGTTTAGTTTGTCAAACTATCCACAAGACCTTGCACTTTTAATAGATTAAGGTTTGGTGGTACTGATCCAAAAAAAAAGAAAGGATTAAGGGTTGGAGGATTAAACATTCTCAAGTAGCATGTAGAGGACTATGAAATTATGATAAAGATCTGTGAGCTTCATGGTAGAGGGAGTAAACTAGATAAGTCATTAATGACTAATTCTAAGATCTAACAAACTTTACACCTAAACCACCATTTTTTGGCCAATTGCTTAGACTTTGACATTTACATGTAGATTTGAGTAATAAACAAGGAAATAGAAAGGAAAAAAAATGCATAGGAAAAAAAGAAACCCAAAACCTATTGAAAGGGACTTACCTAAGAGTTTAAGCCTCAAGTTAACTTTTATTTTACGTTCTTATCTGTTTGTCCCTGTGTTACCTGGAACACAGATCGTTCCGATACGTGGAATGGGAACGGGAATGTAGTATGCCACTTGTTGTAAAATATAGTACGCTAGGGGTAGACTTCTATAAAGTATACTATTAGAATTAAGGTACTTCTAGAAAAATTTTCTTTAATAATTAGACATTTAGTAAAACATAATTTATGTATTTTCAAATTAATCATCTAAAAACACATTCCACGAGTATTATGGCCCATCTTTTTGCATTTTGTTATGTCAAAATTCTATTCTTCTTATATTTTGTTCATTATAATTAATTTTTTTCCCTCCGTTATGTGACCTTTAAATATATAAATAGCAAAAAAGTTTGAGATCGCTTTGGATCGTTAAATTTACCGTTTTGAAACGTTAGAGTATCATGTTTCGGAACACCGTTCTAAAAATGTGATTCGCTAGGGTAGTAGAGTATTATGGTAACACAGGTTTGTCCCATTATATCTACCCAAATGTACATTGAGAAGTTAAACAAAAAAAAAAAAAAAAAGCGCTTTAATATGTCTTCTAGCTGCTGGTTTAATTTGAACTGTTGTACCCTTCATTTCTGCAGGTCAGCATGACGATGAATATATCAGCAAACTTACAGTCATTGTTTACATGGAATACAAAGCAGGTTTAGTACTTTACAAATGCTTATCTTCTTCTTTGGTGCTGATTTATTAGTCTGTTGCGGCTTTTTTATAAGTACAATAATAGTAGGTACCAAAAAGGGGGGTGCAACCCTATTCCCTATGTATATCAAATTATATGGATGAACTATACTGCCAATCCTCCGAAATATCTACAAGGATATACAATGCCCTCAAAAAATCACCAAGAGTTTAAGAAAAAAGGAAAAGCCTCCCTCAACAAAAATTATGAGGAGGCAAGCACTACGCCTTTTTGCTGAAGAATGGAACACTCTTCACCTTCAAAAATTTCTCTTATTCCTCTCCGTCCACAAGCACCGTATCAAACATGAAGGGGTAGTCTTCCAACCCTTCCTAGCACAACCGTGGGTATTCCCTATTCCACGAATCAAAAATACCCTTAACTAAGGCATCATCTACTCAACTCCACACTGAAAAGACCACACTCTAAATCTCTCTAGCAACAGGGCAATGGAGTAAAAGATGGTTCACGCTTGCCCCTACATTCTTGCACGTGCAACACCAATTTATCAGAATTTTGTGCCTCTTCATCAAATAGTTAATTGTCAAAATAGCTTCACAAGCCACTGTCCAAGCAAAGAAAGCTACTTTGACAGGTGCCTTTGATCTCCATCCCCCCTTCCAAGGAAAGAAGGCATCTCCTTTTGCAATAAGGCTCCAATAAAATGAAAAAATTGATAACACTCCTTTTGATGACCCCTTCCAAGCCAAGGTGTACTTCGTCCTTGCCTAGATCGAACTATCCCGAAGCCTCCCAAAAAGAGCTTCAACTGGTTCCACCTCCCAATTTTGCAAGGCCCTCTTGAATAAAAGAGATGTAACCCCACTCGTTGGAGAAGAGAAACAACAATCCGCCACATACTCCTTATGATACATTTCAATACAGTACAGATCCAGGAAGACCTCCTTCAATGGCATCTGGCCACACCACGAATCGTGCCAAAAGAACACCTAATGCCTGTTTCCACTTTGAAATAAGTTGGTTTGGAGAGGGCACTTGCATAATACTTTTCCAAATGCCTACTTCATGAGACCCCCTCGTAGCGTATGTGAGCCAGTCCCCCCTGCCATGACTATACTCACCAACAATCACCCTCCTTCACAAGTTCTCACGCTCGCAAGCAAACTTCTACAGCCATTTCTTAGTGAAGTTCTGTTGAACAATATTACATTACGAATCCCCAACCCACCCCCTTCATCGGTAAACATAGTTCCCAATCCCCAAGGTGATACCCCTAGCCCACCCAACAAAAAATCTCTTACTAACTTCCCAAGCCTCCTAGCAATAGAAATGGGATTGGTAAAAAGATATAGGAAATATGTTGGCGAGCTAGCCTGTTGTGTTTGTTAGTAGATTAAGAATTTGAAGGGTGCTTTTAGAAACCTACCCACCACAACAACCCCCATCCCCCCGGCCCCACGGCCCTTCCCTTTCTGTGTGTGGATGTCATGTCTGCATGTCTATCTTGGCAGGGTTTGAGGGAGAGGTAGTGGTGGTGAACTTGGGGGGTCCATGTCCTCAACAAGGACATAAGAGGGGAAAAAGAGAAATGTAAAAGAATAGGAAGGGAAGCAAGTGGTTGCTGGTCCTACTCATTACTTGTCTGTGGAAGAATTCCCTTTAATGGCTGTTCTTAGGTTTATGTACAGAGAAAAGTACATACACTGAAGCACTATGCTTAAGTGAGGGTATCACTCCAAAGCACAACATTTGTGAGAGTACAACTCAAAAGCATATAACACTTTAGGGAGGGTCAACTATGTAATAGCATTTTAAATTTGGTTAACCTTTGACTTTGAATTGCATTAAATCTATGTTGATTCCCCATTTTTCATTGCAAAGTGATGATGTGAACGGTCTCCTAGTCATAAGGGTAAGGCAGTAGAAGGAACTTAACCGGAGGACGTTTGAGGAAGTTGTTTTGCCTGTTCATAGTCTTAAAAACTCTTTATTACATACTCTCTACTTTTGGTTGACAGAGAATTTTTGTGAATCTTCATTGATATTACTAGACTTCATCGGTGACCTCAATTTTGGAGGGGGTTTGTAGTCTGTCTGGTTTTTACAGTGTACAGGGGTGATGCCCCTCTGGCGTCTTTTTTGTGATTAATAGATAATTTTTTTACCTATCAAAAAAAAAAAAAAAAGGGGTAAGGCAATAATTGGAAATACTAAATCAGTAAAGCCATGAGAAGTGAATATCTGAAGTCCAATGTGAAAATGCAGAATGAGCTAAAATAATTCTAAGCTTATTAGGAGGTGGGACACGGTGGATTCTTGTAATAGAAGTGTCTAACATTGTGGTAAATTTCAAGTGGGGATAATAAAGGGGGCTCATACCGGCTTGTCATTCTTTAGTAGTTTGTAGTACTTTGAATCTTGTTCAGAATTTCATTTGCCTCTCATTTTCTATTTGCAGGTTTTTGTATTTTTAGCAGCTGAGTATGGAACTCCAAAAAACTCCCTGAATCAGGTAAGCACCATCTTATCATGAGTTCCTCTCCATTTGTCAGTGGATATTGTGTATTTTAACTTTCGAGTTCATTTCACGTTTCATGAGGTCTTTGTGGAAGCGAGAGAGATATTTTGATGAGAAGAGGTAACTGAACAGAAACAGGAAATAATGGAATAAAGATGAAGAAAGATACTATGCTACAAGGAGCAAACACATAGCATGTGGTTATCTCTACTTGCCTCATATTGTAGTCACTAGGTGAGATCTGAAATTGGCAAAATCATTAGGAATTCATCTATAGTGAAGAATGCCTTTGCCAGTGATTTAAGCAATAATGAATTAAAAATGGTACATGCAGAAGAATATAAAGATTGTGGATAGGGATTGTAGGAACTGCCATACCTAAAACTGTATTATGTTTAAAGGAGGCATATGCATAAGCAGCATAACGCGTGGAATTTGAAACTCGGGAGAATGTTTGTGCAACGTAGTGCATGATCTAGGATAAACTTAGTGTTATTTCAAGGAAGAAACTGTTTATTTGAACTATTTATGAAATCTATATTTTTCATAGTCTTTGTTGTCTTTCTACTAATTCAAAAAGCATGCAATAATTGATGAGCATACATGTTTAGAAGGTTTCAATTAGTACGTTTACGGGGCAAACATTCTAGCCAAGTGTAGTTGAAGGATAGGAATGGACAAGATTGATCTGATACCTTTCAGATCTTTGAATTTTCTTTCATGTTACTTCTGTCTGTTGTATGACTTTTTTCATGGCGACGGAATCCTGATGGCGCCTGCTTTGTAGTCTGACAGCCTAAGGGCAAAGGAGACGCGCTGCTTAGTACTGAATGATATCAGTCAGTTTATGATGAACTGTGTCCTAGCCTACTCAACCAGAGCTACACCAAGTGTTTTAATGGAGCCACAAATGATTAGTTTGCCATACTTGCGCAGTTCATTTACAATTTTCCTATTAGACCTCCCTCAATTTAGTTTCACAACAACTGCCTTGGGAGTTGGAACCAAACGAAAGGAAATGAAGAAGTGAGACTGTGCAATCACTGGAATTCAACAAATACTAGATCTCTTAAATCTCGACTTCTACTCCTTGTGAAATCCCTCACCAGTGGCCCTATGCTCAGTCCTACATGCACAGCTAATCTCACTGTTGACCTATATGATATCATGTAAAATCCAATATATCATCATCTTCTCATAATTAGTTTCTGGTTTTACTGTTGTTTTATTCTGGTAACTGGCTTCTGGTTGTTCAATAACTTGCATTTGTGTTTAAGTATGTACTATCATTTCCTTAGGTCCATAAAACTACCTTTGTAACTTTGAGTTGGTACTTTTGTGTCAATTAGTTTGCACTTTGAGCCTACTGCTATTATTTGTCTTCCATGAATTTTTTAGTCTACAGTTGTAGGGAAGTGTCCATGGTTCTGTATAAGCAAGCCTTACTGACAAGGAGACAAGCCGAATGGATAATAATTATTTGCAGATTTTCTAAGAAGCATGGACACTTCTATGAAGGTGTCATGTCCATGTCGAACACGACACTCATTGGACACTCTCCGACACGTGTTGGACCCGCATCCAAACGTATCTTATTGTTTTATTAATTTTTTTAAAATCAAACATACTTTGGACACTTGTTAGACGTGTGTTCGTCACTTAAACACTCATGTCCATCACCTAGATACATATGAAACATGTTGCAATTTTGAAAAAAATAACTTAGAATCCAATTGTAAAATAAAAATGTGATTTTATATTTAATTTGATGTTTATGTTTTTTAATTTTAATTTGTGTTATTCTGTATTTTTTCATTAACAATATTTTCATATTTGACATTTGAAAAATGTACAAAATATATAATTTTACCGTGTCCCCGCTATGTCGTGTCTGTATTGCATGTTTGTGTCAGTGCTTTTTAGCAGATTTTGCTCTTTCAATGATGAAACTCCATTGACTTTTCTATTTTAAACTTCTGGAAGTGTTTAGAGAGATTATAATGTTTCTATCATTCTCCCCCTTTGTTTTAGTTTTTCGCAACTCTACCAATCACAACTATCTAAAACCCTACCCTAAATTACCCAACTTATTCTAATCCTAGAACCTTGGTTTCCCCTTGCTGTCCAAAAAATCTTGTGAATTCCTTCCCTTTGATTTCAAACTGACAATACTAAAGCCTGATCAAAACTTAACCTTTTTTCCATCCTTGAACCTTGGTCTTACCTTCCCAACCATAAATCCTAAAAGTGAAAGCTGTAGCCCATCATACCTTATCTTAGGGCACCTTTCAGGTTGCTGCCCTACATTAGGTTTGTTGTTGTCCTTACCCTTAGATAGTGGATAAGCATGGTGCATTGCTGGAGGGCAAAGAATTGATGACTAACACCGAGTGGCTTTGTGCCTACAAATGAGTATGTTTTAATCGTGAACTAGTTTGCCTAAGGTAATTCTATTGACATTACAAGTACATGTTGAGAAATGAAGAATCCGTGTGTTTCTTCCTTGTATTCAGGTACAAAAACATAGGTGCAGGATAACTAAATTTAACTTTTAACATGTTCTCCCTGCATCAAATCGATGTGATGCAAGTTGCTATTTGGAAATGAAAAGTTACACTCCTGTTTTTAAGATGCCTTGAGCTGTATTCAGTTTTTGTTCTTCTCCTTTTTTGTTGGGAGGGGGTTAGGGTGGTGGTTTAGCGATGTGAATCCTTGTTTGCATGGTACTTTTGGCCACCCATAGCAGCAGAACCAGTGAAATGTGACTCATTAGTTAGTGAATATTTTGTTGTGACCCAAAATTTTGGTGAAGCTGCTATGCACAACTACTCATGTCCTATCACGATGCAATACCAATGTCAACATTTAGAAACCTTATATGAATCTGAAAATCAATTCATGGATCTCAGGAAAAGAGCATCGTTGCCTGAATTAGCAAGATATAAATCTCTGGATATCTAATGTTTTTTTGGTTCCCATGTCCTTTTAGAAACTTCTATTCTACGATTGCCCCAAGTAGTTGTTACAAAGCATTGTTGATTTCTGCATTTTTGTTCTTCTTAAAGTTACTTTTCCTGTGGGGAGCTAGTGAAATGTAATAGAAAAATTTTGCAAATGTTGAAGAATGTTAAAACAATTGCCATCCTTAGCAGATTGTGAAACTGTTTTAAGTCTTGAAAGACATGAATTGTGTCCTATGTTAGTTACCTGGAACGCAATCCGTTCAAGTACATGGAACGGGAACGGGAACGGGAATGCAGTATGCCGTATGTTCGAAAATATGGTACGCTAGGGGTGAAGTTGTAACACTACACTATTAGAATTAAGGTACTTCTAGAACAATTTCTTTTAACAATTAGTCATAATCTATGTTTTCTCAAATTAATCATCTAAAAGCACATTCTAAGAGTATTATGGCTCATTTTTTGCATATTGTTATGTCAAAAGCTCTCTATATTGTGGTTCAATTATATTTAATTTTTTTCCTCGTTAGGTGACCTTTAAAGAAATAAATAGCAAAAAAGTGTGGGATCGCATTAGATCACTAAATTCATCGTTTTGGAATGCTAGTGTACCATGTTTCGGAACAACGTTCCAAATACGTAAATCATTCGGGTAGTAGAGTATTATGGTAATACAGATTGTTCCAAAGCTGAAGTTGTTGAAAGGTGTCGGTTTGCTGTTTTGTCAAGTTTTATTACCTGATAAGAGCCACTGCTTGGTTATGTGTGATCAAACTTCCTCTTGACAAAGGTGAAATATCCGACTCATATATTGCCCATCAGTCTATCCTAGATATACAGTATACTTCTGCACTGGAAGTATATTGCCTGGTGGGCTGACCCATTCGCACATATAGGGCCGATAGGATGGTTTTGTACTATCATCCCTGAGCTGCCAGCTGGGTTGCTAGCCTGCAGACTTTTAGTTTTACAATGCTCTGAGGTGATCTGACGACATTATTTTTTTCTATTTTTTCCATTGTTTATGAGACATTTTTTTGGGATAATTTTTTTGTTTTTTATTTGTAAAACCTTTAATAAGTGTCAACATAAAGGATTGTGGTTACTACCACAAACCTGTACAGTTAAACATTGAGAAGCGTGAAACGAGAACTGTGTTTCATTTCTCAGATTCCTGCTCCAGATAAACTTTCTGATTGGTATATATCAAGTATTGTTTTATGGCAGGTGTCCCTGTGGGATGGTATTATACCATCCAAAGAGCATGCAAAATTCTGGATCCATACGACAAACAAGTATCGTTTCACTGATCAGGTAAGCCTCCTTTGGATGTATTATCCCGTTTGCCCATAAATACTTGGGCATTTCTTTTCTCTCTGGTTGTTCGGTTTTTATATCCTCCCTTTTCCTCATGCAGGGAAGCAATCTCCGGGGTAAAGAATACAATTTGACTTTGCACTGGCATGTCATGCCCAAGACTGGCAAGATGTTTGCTGATAAAATAGTTATGGCCGGTTACCGTTTGCCAGAGGAATATAGATGAGGATGTTTTCCTTGCTGATAAAACTGGCTAGATGTTGACTTCACTGTAACTGTAGCCTTGACTAATTCGAGGTGAAAGTTTAAACTATATCAGTAAAAGGAAATAGGGAAAAAAAAATCCCATGTTTGAGAATGTTAAGAGCAAGAATATTTAGTGGTTTCTTTAAATTAATAGAATTTTCTTCCAAATTTTGGATTCTGAATGTTGCTTTGGAGTTTGGACATGGATGAGGACATTCTTTTCTGATTCTCTCTGTGTTCGTTTTGTTCTGTTCTGTTATGTTCTGGAGTGGGGTTGATTTTTTGGAACCACCAATGTGTTTGCAAGAGCTAATATGTTTAGCCAAACATTGAGATAAATGGGGTGTGCATGGGCTAGGTCGGGTTTGTACTAGACCTAGAACTAACCCGACATGGTTTAGGTTAAACCCGACCTAGAACTAACCCGACATGGTTTAGGTTGGTTTGATTCAGTTCCATGTCTTAGGTTGGGCATTGTCAAGATGGGTTTGGGTCTACTTTTATTATACGTAATATACTTTATAAATAAATTTTAGAGTAGAGGATTAAGCTTGCATCTTCAATAGTTAAAAAATTTATAAACAACATATAAACACATTAATAATTATTAAGTATAAATAATAATAATAATAATTTAGAGAGATGTACACAATATATATATAAGCTTACAGTATATGATCACTGTTGGATTATTGGTGCGGGTCATGTTTTCGTTCAGTACATATCTAGAAAATGTGAATCCCAATTTGAACTGAATTAATCAGGTTGGTCTTTTTAAACCCAGAACTGAACCAATCTAACCCAAAAAGATCTAGAAAATGTGAACCCCAATTTAAACTGAATTGATCAGATTTGCTTTTTTAAACCCATAACTGAACCAATCCAACCCAAAGAGATTGGGATAGTTTGGTTCTCGATTTGTTCAGTTCTTTTGTGTACTCCTGACAAACAGGTCTAGTAGCCTACAAGGACATGATTGTTTAGATGATAAGCTGTCTGAATGTGGGAAAGCACCATTCTTGTTTGGATGGAGCACAAGGTGATTTAGTGGCAATTTTGATAAGTTTGTTTTCACATTATAATTTTATAACATGATGTGCTTGTGCAAAAGGTGTCCCCCATGAAGATAACTTCTAATCCGTGATCACTGACTGATTGATCTCAAAAAAATCTGTTAGGTCTGTTTGGGTGTCCTTGAATTTTAATGGCATCATCCTTCTTCATGTAGCATTTGAATTGTTTCCTTGAATGAGCCATTTACAAAAATAGGAAATTTACCATGTTTTTGTTTACCATGTCATGTATACCTATTATTTTTCTAATTGTTGGTATGGTTAAATTACTAAACATACTTTTCAATGCTTTTTATTAATAGTCGAAATATAAAAGAGAAAATTAAAATTTATAAGTTTACATATTCTTATATCAAGTATAGAAAAAATAAATTATGAAAAACTTAATTAATTTATCTAGCACGTTAATGAAACTGTTTGTTAACAATATGATTAAAAAGTCAATATATATGAGACAACAATCTTAGTTATTAATATGTATAAGAAGAAATAGCCTATAAATGTCATTGTATTTTTTATCTTGACTTTTTAACTAATTTTCATATAATATTTATTTAATTATATATTTATATTTTTTACGTTCTTATATTTTTATACTCATTTTTTATTATATTTTTTAAAAAAATTGTATTAAACGTATTATTCTTATGTCGTTCCGCATATTATTAGCTATGAATGTATCTCATGAAACAATGAAATTAGCAGATATCCTATTTTTCCATCTGAAACAGGAGATATCCGAGGCCCAAAAGACGTGTAGGTGAAAGATAAACCCACATGTTTTTTAATTAAAAAGTTATAGATCCATGCCGTAGCACACAATAAATATATATATATATATATATTTATAATTACGCACAGAATGAAAGAATTATATATATATATATATGTATATTTATATAATGGATCTTTTGTTAATATATGCCATTAGGGCCAAGCACAAATTACACATGTATTATTTGAGTGTATAAAATGTTGTCCACACCTTTTTTACACTTTAGTTTGGATACTACAACTCTATTTATGCAAGTTTATTTTGTGCCTTTTAAGCGCATAGATTAGCATTTGTCTTATGTAATTTTTATATTGTTAGTATAAAAATCAGCTTTTTTGGGAATTGAGGAATGGAAGAGAAAGAAGGAGAATTATTTGTTTAGTTTATATCTTGAAGGAAAAATAAAAAAAATTTAAGAGGTAATTACATTTTATTCCCTTGTATTTGAGTAAAAATCAAATAAGTTTAAAAGTAAATATATTATTGCTATGTAGTTTGAACTTATTTACAAAATAAATAAAACAGTAACATATCTTGTACAATGACAAATATACATGCATGAAGAACAATATTTATTTTGACATAAAATGGCAAAACGTCATTTTAAAATTTTATTTTAAAGAACTTAAATGACAAAAATGTTTATGATATAATTATTATTAAAATATTTTTTATTTATTTTATAATTAAATTCAAATAACATGAAGGTTATACGTACACTGTTAAATGAAGTATCATTTGAAAGATTGTAATTATCCCAAAATTCAAGTTACTATAGTTTCCCTTTCCTTTCCGATGTTCCAAATAGGCTTTTGCGAAAACGCGTCAAGATCGTCTTGATCCAAGAGAAAACGTAGCTACAGGAACACAACTCAACAGCCAATGCTCAACACTCCAACAACACCGAGAGAGAGAGCAACCTTTTTGGAATGGCATGGCCTTCTCTCTCTTCCCTTCTTCTCTCAAAACCCCTGCAATCTCACTTACCATCCTCTCCACCATCCTCTTCTTCCTCCTCATACCTTCCCCAAGCTACCCCTCCACAAACCCAGTAATTCCTCGCAGGTCCCTCCTCAACACCACTATTACCCTCTCCTGCTCATCCGTCCTCCAAACCCCACCTGACCACCGCTGCTCTTTCTCTCTCCTCCACTGCAATGGCGACTCCAGTAGCCTCATCAACTACTTCTCTCTCCATTTCTGCGTCTTCAGCGAAAACCCAGTTGTCTCCGTGCCCTTTCTCTCTCTCGCAGTCCTCCTACAGTTTTATATCCTCGTCAAGACCGCGCAGGACCGGTTCTCTGTTGTGGTCACCAAGCTCTCTACTCACCTCAATTTGTCCCCGAGTATGGGGGCCGTGACCCTCCTCGCCCTCGGCAATGGAGCCCCTGATGTGTTCGCATCGGTTGCTGCGGTTCGCGGAGGCCATCCGCGGACTGGGTTTGGCGCGATTTTGTCTGCAGGGACCTTTGTTTCGGCCCTGGTTGTTGGGTTTGTGGCAATTTACGCAGCACCCTTTTCGGTGGACCCAGCATCGTTTGTGAGGGACGTGTTGTTTTACTTGACTGCAGCCTTGTTCTTGTTCTATGTGTATCTTAGTGCTGAGATTTTTCTGTGGCAAGCTATTGGGTTTGTTGGGTTTTATCTGTTCTTTGTTGGAATTGTGTTTTGGATGGATTTGGGGATGGATGGTCCGAAAAGGAAAGGTGGGATTGAGGTGGGTGGTTCGGTGGAGGATGTTGAGGTTCCGAAGGGTTTAATTGCACCCGATTATGAAAATGGAGAATTGCTGGGGAAACTAGAGGGAAGGAAGCCGGGTTTTCATTTTCGACAAGTTCTTTGGCAGGTATGTTTTGGTTACAATTCTGCTGTGCTTTCATGGTTTATAATCCAGTGGATGTATCATCCCATAGTATGAATATTGTGAGCTGTGATTTCCTGGTTTGTATTGCGGGGTTTAACTCAATATGGTTATCTGTGTCAATAACCGAGTGTGATTGAGACTTATATCTAATGGTGTATTTCGACTAGTGATCTAATACTTCAAATCTTGATTACTGGACAACTGGGGAGGGGGGACCATTGGAGATAGTCTAAGTTTGCTTAACATGGAGAGAAGTAGAAAATGTTGAATAAGAATGTAATGGATACTTCCCCTTTCATTCTAATAACTTGCTGTGAGCTTTAGTTCTGATATAGTCTTTGATCTGCTGAAAACACACCTACACCATCACTGCTACATAATTGACTAATTAGCGATTATACATTTCTACTCAACTTAATATGCACAATGAGAGGAAAGATGAAACCATTAAAAAAATTCAAACTACTACCTTGAAGATGTTCTCACAATAAAAATCTGGCAATATTTGATTAACACACATGAACACAGTGATCCTGCTGGTACTGACTCACCTTTTGTGCACCCTGGTCACGTCATGTATCATGAATGCCTTACTCTTCACTATAGGGATCACTGTGTGTCTGCCATCGTAGGACACTTGTTCGATCTCACTGAACAACCTCAAGGTGATGGCATTTAGTAAATGCCTGGGTCTCGCACTCTGTTAGAGACGCAATGAAACACATTCCTAGAATCCTTTGCGAGCTAAGAGTATTGGGTGATATCTCATTCCCCTCCACCAAGGCAAAGTGGCAGGGCCTAGACCTTCCGAATGACTTAGCATGCACCACGGGACTCTAGGGTTTGGTGGCTCGATGGCTAGAGATCGTTGTTGCATGTCAACCCACGTGGGCCTACTACCTTAGGCTAATCCAGTCAACCTCCATACTCAGGTGTCTTCTAGAACATTGTAGAACTACATACTATTCCTTCAAGAAGATATTATGATGAAATATGGCAATATTTGATTAATACACATGAACAAATTTCATCCTATACTTTATCAAACACATTTGCCTTACACATCAACATTGGGATCACGATGTGTTAGCCATCATGGGACACTTGTTCGATCTCACCGAACAACCTCAACTCAAGTTGATGGCACTTAGTACATGCTTGTGTTTCACTGTATGAAAGAGACATGATAAAGCACCTTCCTAGCATACCCTGTGAACTAAGAGTTTGGGACTCTGGGTGATCTCTTGTGCCTCTCCACCAAGGTTGATAGGCATGGCCTAGACATGCCGAAGGGCTCAAGATGCATGATGGGACTCTGGGGTCTTGGGGCTCTATGACTAGGACAAAGGTTCGTTGTAGCGCAACACTCCTTGTGTGTGTAATGACCTTAGGCTAATCTGACTAACTCTTCATGCTCGTGTATCTCCTAGAACCTTTTAGAAGCTTGGTTCCTCTGCTTACAAGGTAAGGTTTCCCATCAAAAGGAAGCACGTGAAGTCTAATGGCTTTTCTTTAACGAACTCCTAAATTCATGAGTTTGCAGTTACGTACATGTGCTCACTTCTATAAATAGAAAGTTGTACTTCTCTAGAGATTCTGAGCTTTCTTGACTCTTCACTACTTCTCTCTCTCTCTCTCTCTCTCTCTCTCTCTAGCTAGGCTATAGTCTCTCATCCAGTCTCCCCCAAAATCTTTGGTGTCTTTGACATGTTTTGCCACCTCTTATTTGTTCCTCCACTGTAACACCACGTGTCCAAACAAGCATGATACATTAGCGTCCCAAAAATAGTTTTAGGTGTTGATAATGTATTCATGTAACATTTATAGGGGCAAAACTTGGCGAGTGGTGATGACAGCATCCTTAACAGTCATAATGAACACTCATCAAATTGAATTGTGAGTTAGAGAAATCACAATTGGTGCTCCTCTGTTTGGGGTATGGTTTAATTTCGAGATTAGTAGCAGCTAATGCAACTACTCAAAGTGTCATTCAACAGTTTGGAGTCATTTATATGAACCTGGTTTTGTTGCCTTTCTTTTTTCCAAGGAGTTAGGGCCTTGGTATTTTTGTCTGACTCTTTTTATTTTCTTGTACCTTCACCCCATCCATACGTGGGTCCTTCTACCCTTCATTTTTGCTGATTGCAACCATCTCACTTTACTGGTGTTGTTTTTAGTCTTTGATGTGAATGACTAAACTATTGGAGTTTACTCATTCTCATCTTATCCTTGGCTGATTAGCTGTTATAAAACTTCTGCTTAATCTTTGTTTCACATGCTCTTTTTCTATGATTCCGTAGAAACCTAATCCTAAAAAATCGTTTTCAACCTCTCTAGAAATATTAGGATAGTTTGTGAATCTATGGGAGAGAGTAACTAGACTAGGTGGCTCATTTAAGAAATCTTCTTTAGACATTAAGTTTTAACATTTATGTATAGGTAATGGGTTTTCCAATAATTTCCCAAAGCTACGCAGAAATAAATTAGCATCCAGATCAAATGAGAGAGGAAAGACCCTAAACAATTCCCTTATTGTTAAATCATTCGTCTTTTCAAGTATTTGTGTTACTTATTCATCCTAGGTCATTTTTGCACTAGTTTGTACTCCTTGCTCATTTTGCTGGCCACAAAGGAGATCATTAAGTTTTCAAAAAAAATTTGGCCTTTTGCAACGTTTAAATTGCCCACACTTTAAAAAGTAATTTAGTAAGTTTGCTTTTATTTTTCTTCTCCTCATTTTCCAATTGTAGCAATTCCCTTTCACTTCCAAATCACATCTTGAATGACAATTGTTAGGTCAACATCATTAGCATAGTTCTTCCCTTGTTCTGCCCTCTCCTCCATCCTTAACACATTCCATATCTACCTTCACCTACCACATGACAAGCATGTACACGGACATGCCGATATTGCAAATTTAAAAAATGCAAATACGACACGGCGGGGACATTACAAAAAATATATATTTTATATATTTTTACACGTGACATATACTAATAATTTACTCAAAGATGAAGGTACAATTGTAAGATAACACTCACTAAAATTAAACACTGTGTTCCATAGCTTAAATGTCCAACTAGGTGGCTAGAAAGTAGCTGCTCATTGTCTCATCCGGTGTCTTTGGAGAGAGCAAAACTATAGCTCTTTTGAGGGAATGAAAACATTGTACATCAAGTTGAATGGGCTTTTAGGCTTCAAGTTGAAGAGTTCTTGGAGTAGTTGTTTAGTTGGATTTTGAGGGGGGGATGACATATACTTTCACCCTAGGAAGCATGGACACTCCGTTAGAGGAGCCATACTCGTGTCGGACACCAACACTCATCGGACGCTCGCGGACACGTGTCGGATACTCTTTTTTACGTGTTTAATTTTTTATTTATTTATTTTTACATCGGACACTCCACAGAGACAGATTGGACACGCGTGTCCTATTTTGGACACTTTAGGGTCGATGGGGACTCAACTATAGATTTGAAACTAATTGTTAGATTGAAGAAGAAGGAGAA
This sequence comes from Euryodendron excelsum, assembly GCA_033060915.1. Classification (NCBI taxonomy): domain Eukaryota; kingdom Viridiplantae; phylum Streptophyta; class Magnoliopsida; order Ericales; family Pentaphylacaceae; genus Euryodendron; species Euryodendron excelsum. The sequence goes on along the minus strand of CM065377.1, from coordinate 21,500,125 downwards.
GAAAAACAAGTATGCTAGTTATATTGGCGGTTAATTTGTTTTGAGTGTTCTTTATGTTTTTTATATTAGATGATGATGGATAGCTGATAAAGTGTAATGACATGTTAATATTTTCAGTAGTTTATAACTTTACAGTATTATGTACTGATAGAACAATTTTTTTGTTGTTAATGTGTTTGTTTGTCTTATCATTTTTAATTTAATGTAATTAATTAATTGTGAATGATGTGTTACCAATTAAGTAGTGAAATATGTTGTTTTATTTATTTAATTGGCGTTATCTTGTATATTTTTTACTTTTTTTTCTGTAAAATATTTATATATATGACATATATAAAATATGAAAATATATGCTTTTGCCGTGTCACTGCCGTGTCGTGTCCTGTATTTTTTTTAAATTGCCGTGTCTGTGTCCGTGTCCATACTTCTTAGATTTCACCCTACACTAGTGAACTACCAAATGGGCTCTTAGGCTTTCGAAGTTTTTGAATAAGCTTTGCTCTTGTATACTGTATGGTACTTGGGTTGTAGACATTTTGCCAGTTACAATGGAATTCACCCATTCCAACAACAAACACCCCCCCCCCCCCCCCCCCCCCCCCCCCCCCCCCCCCCCCCCCCCCCCCAAAACCCCAAAAATGATGTTGAAACCACAACAGAAAAAATAAAAAATAAAAATGAAGAAAAGATGTTTGACAAAAAATGAACAATTTAGAGTCTGCTTGTTGCATAGTCCAATAAACAAGACAACAAACTTTGATTATGAAGATGCACAATGTTTACAAGGCCAACATATAAAAGAAGCTAAGCACCTCTATGAAAGAGCAATATGGATGGTGATAAGTTTTTATTTCTAATTTCTACTCTCATTGAACATTTCCCATATAAATGACTGGAACCTAAGTCACATACTCAAGACAACCTCTCGCTCTCCCCTCTTTTTTTCTTCCTCCTATCTAGTGTAAAGGCTTTGTTTCAGCGTGATACAAGACTTGAAACCAGGTCTAGGGTTTCTTCCTCTCTTTCCTCCTTTATTTCAGTAGCTAGTGTGAGATATCAGAGATTCTCTTCAAATAGGGGAAAATAGAACTGTAGATCCATTTATTTTGTAGGGACTATGATGGTGTATTTTATATGAGATACAAACTGTAAAAACTATGGTCATTGTTGTGCTTCTTCTTAAATTAAAATGTACAGAGAACTGCCTCTGGAAAAAAAAAAAAAAGAAGGAAGAAAAAAGGAAGAATATGTCCTCAAAGATGGCAATTATCTTTTTGTACTGTTGAAGAAGTTTCCTATACCCTCCAGAAAATTTTTGGATGACTTTTATTGCAACAAACAAAGCCTTGATTGATAATGAGGGGATTCTTCTGTTCACTAGACATGACTAACCATTGGTTCGTGCGTTGATTGTGTTCTCGAGAGAGATAAAGCCTTTAATGAACTGTAGATCCATTTATTTTGTGGGGACTATGATGTTGTATTTTATATGGCAATTGTCTTTTTGTACTGTTGAAGCAGTTTCCTATAACCTCCGGAAAATTTTTGGATGACTTTAATTTTAGCAAACAAAGCTTTGATTGATAACGAGGGGATACCTCTGTTCACTAGACATGGTTAACCATTGGTTTGTGCGTTGATTGTGTTCTCGAGAGAGATAAAGCCTTTAATTTACTTGCAGGACTGAATTCCTTTCATATGTTCCAATGCATCTCCAAAAGTTAAAGGACATATAAAAACTCAGAAATGAGTTACAAGGTTATATGCCATACCAAACAAAAAATTACAAGGTTATATGAGAAGAATGGGATACAACTATTCTAGTGTCATTCCTTGAAATAAGAGCTGCTATAGGATAACTGACTAGGTAAAAAAAAATGCTAAACTTACAATCCCTACTACCTTATGCAATTCAACAATGGACTTACAACATAGTGCTGGTTTATGCTTTTTGTATACAGCATACTGTGGTCTCAGCATTGGAGCAAGCACCGACCACTTGCATGAAAGTGCAGAACAAACAAACATAATTGTCGAATGCAGGCTGAATTGAAGAAAATGAAATTGTTGCCAAAAACTGTCTTGAAGAACAGTTTGACTGGCAGCAAAATGGAAGGCAGAAAAAGAAAATGATGATGATAAACTTCAACCCAATTTATTTTGTAGTGATTATACTGATGTTCCAAATGACTAATAGGGCAATGTCATGGTGATTTTCAGGTGTTCGTTTAATTTAGTCACAAATATTGTGCCTAGGGGTGCACACCAGCCCGGTGGCCCGTGAAGCCTGCCTAGCTAGGCTTTTATAGGGATTGGGGTTGAAATATAGGCTTGTAGTGCCGGGCCGGGCTGAATTTTTAGGCATGATAATCTGCAGGCCGGGCTAGGGATTTAGATTGGCAGCCTGGCCCAAATTTATATAATTATGCATTAGATAATTAATATGTTTGTATATATGAAAAAAATTTAACCTCTTGAACATGTTGAGGTCATTATAAGAATTGAACCCTTGACCTCTCCCTATGAATAAAGAAATAAGTCACTGAGTTAGTATGGTAGCTTTTCTTATCTTTTCCGTAAAAGTTATATATTTGAATTTTAATTTGGGTTGTGCAATCTGGGCTCGGGAAAGCACATCATCCCTTAATATATGGTGCAAGCTCAGCCTGGACAACCCGAATCTGTTGATTGGTAATTTTGCGTTTCTTGTGCGTCATGATTATAACTAATCACCATTCTTATCCCTTAACGACCATGTGATATACGGATTCTACCAGTGTGCAAGGTAAAATGTATTTCACATGCATATATAAATAAATGTATACAGAAAGTGCATTTCATAAATATATGTATGTATACTCATATATAATTCCTTCAACTATATATTGAAACATTTATCCGTATATTTGTACATATCATGGTTGGTTTTCAATGCTCTACAACATGATAAAATCTCCTTTCGATTAATGTGATTGGAATTGTGGTTCAGCATGTTGAGAATTTCTTTCCTCCCCCCTTTTAGCCTCGGGTTAAGAGGAATGATGAACTCAGGCCCTCTAATTCCTGAGGTGGATTCCTCGACATCTCATATAGTCTAGTCTTTGTTGTTTGTTGATATTCAATTTTGGAACTTCTAAGATTTTAAACACCTCCCTTCCAACTGGACCTTTACAACTTTTCTTTGTGTTTCTTGCTAAACCTAGTAATTTTTCTGTTATCTTTACCTGCCCAGAACAGGAACAGAAAATTGTAATATTAGAATCACTAACTCGAATTATATAGTTTTCATGAGGTCATGTTTCAAAATAATGTTTCGCATTCTAGTGTAGTGTGATAGGATTTTGAGAATGTGAAATATCAAAGGTATATAGCAGACGGAATATGATGAATTATATTGTTGTGTCTTTACCTTTAAGCAGTAGATCAATACAATTGCAAATGACAGCATTCTGGATGTCCCTAGGTTTCCTTGAGGGTAGCACTAAGGAATTCATGCTTGTACATTTTTTGGGCAGCCATTGTTTATGAAGTAACTGGATGCGGTCAAATTTGAAGAATTACAAGTGTTTGATTTCTTAGATTGTTTATTGCATAAACAATGTGATGTAAGATAGTTTACTATTATTTTATTGACAGGTAGTTTGTATGTGACCTAGATTGTGGCAGTGCACAAAAACTTGATGTATATGAATTGAAGAAGATATGAACATCAATAGAGCAAAATGGTGATTTTTTTATTTTTTTTTTGTCCTTATAAAACTGGTGTATTAGGCTACATTGATTTCACTCTGTTTTTCAGTAATCCATAAATCTGTTTTCGCTGTCCAAACAACTGGAGATTTTGTTCAGATGTGAGATCTTATGCTAATGGGTGATTTCGACTCTATATATTGAATCACTTAGATAAGTCTTACAAAGTATACAATAATGGCCATGTTATGATTCCACGAAGTGACATTTTTCCTGTGGATGGTTTGTTGTGAGTGGTCTGTGGAGAACAAAATTGGCTGATTCAATTTCTCTGGACATCATTTGCTCAGGGTACCATTTTGCAGCTAAGAAATGCAATATTTGGGTTCATGTGGCAGCCTTTCTTTGTAGGCAGGAAGAAAGAGGGTTGAATGATGTCGCTCTTTTACACACCCTAGTGTATTCTAATCTAGCAGTCCCCAACTGCTAATTCAGGTTTTATTCACTTTAAGGTATGCCAAGAAACAGCTAGGCAAAAGGGGGAATATGTCCTGTTTTCAGTATTTTCAGAGGCTTCCTTGGTTATCAACCCAGCATTTTTCTCTTGGATTTGGATTCAGTTATGTATATCATAAAAAAAATGTTATACACATTAATTTTAATTTTGTCATGAAACTTAATGCTGTTGACTAGAAGTTATTTTAGAAGTAGCCCATTCAGAGCTGAACTATATGCCTGGTAGTGACTTCGCTTTGTACTTTGTTAAACTGTCATGTTTCTGAAGAATGTGCATCATCAGCTCGTAAGTAGTTTTCTTATGACCTTATTCTCTTTTTGTTTGTCTACAGATACCAAAAGTGTGGGAGCTTCCAGTTTCAGTTCTTCTAAAACTTACTATCCCCCAGACTTCACCTTCTGAATGGAACAGATTCTATCGATCTGCCAACATCGCTCTTTGCCCGCTTGTCCTTCTATACTCTTGTAACTCATTCATGCCACTAAATCATTCCATCTTTTTTCTCCTTCCAAACACCCATTTCCCTCTCTGGCTGGTAGTACTTTTTGCAAGCTCCTGTCTTGCAGTTCTTCACTTCATAGTCGAAAAAGAGCCTCCCAAAACTGAGGAAATGCCCGTAGTGCTTATAGCATTTGTGATGAGTGTATTTTGGATCTCTACCATGGCTGGGGAACTCCTGAACTGCCTTGCAGCTCTTGGAGCACTTCTTAAGTTGCCTCCTGCACTACTTGGGCTGACAGTACTTGCATGGGGAAACTCAGTGGGTGATCTTGTCGCTGATGTTGCAGTTGCTAAAGCAGGCCAGCCAGCAATGGCCATGGCTGGATGCTTTGCCTGTCCTATGTTTAACATGCTTTTCGGGCTTGGTACAGCTTTGGTAACACAGACTGCCAATGTCTATCCGAAAGCCTATGAACTCCATTTCCACGTGAGTATTGTGGTTGCATTTGTCTTCTTGCTTCTTAGCCTGATGGGTTCTCTCTTAGTAGTAACTTGGTACAGGTTCCGGGTACCTAGATTTTGGGGATTCTGCCTTGTTGGTCTCTATATTTCTTTTATAGCAGTGAGTTTAGTCATTGCCAAGTTTTCCATGTGATTTTTCCCACCTGCCTAGAGGAGTGGCTTATCTGATCATTGCCGAACCAGCAATGGTTACCACGGAAATATTACATGACAATATATCAGCTCTTAATATGTTAATTTCGTGATTGGAAGATAATTTGCTGAACTTACTGTGGTTCATCCAAGAGAGAACGCATCGACCTCCCCCAGTCTCCCCAAAGTTGAGGTTAGGGATCTTTTCCATTTCCAGTTCAAAGATGAGAAGCATATATCTGGTATCAATCTTTTTTTTTTTTTTTTTTTTTTTTTTACTTTTGAGTTCTTTTTGTTCATTTTTTTTTTTCTATTTTATTCCACATAGTGAGATAATGATTATTAGCTGACAATTACAGAATGTATTGACTCATATAAGCGTGATCTAGTTTGTCACAGACGTGTTCTAGTCCGGGCAAAAAGATTGTTTTTTGCCTTAATATTTCACCACGTTGAAAGGATTATCATTTGATTTTTCTTTCTCAGGCTGATCTATTTTTCATGATATTTACCTTTTGGGGATTTTACTGGTTTCTGTTGGTAGTCTGATCTGATTGCTGCTCATCAAATTTTATTTTGATTGATGTATTCCTGGCTAGTTTGTGTGAAGCCCTGCATGGCGAGGCTTCCTTAGGCCCAGCATGATTCCCCCCGGTAATTGGACTCGTGATTACCGGTCCTTGCTTGGGAAATGTATTGGCATCATGGTGACATTGTGGACTCCAGCATTTCTAGCTGATGAGTAGTTTTGGATTTTTGGAATCCAGGACTCGATCATGACAAAATTCTTGAAGAGTGCTATGACTGGATTTGCACTTGAGCTGAAAGAATGCTAGTCAATTTTAGAATCTTATTTGCTTATGTTGCTGCAAGATCTGGTGCTAAGTTGCCTGGATTCAGGTACGGGTGTTGGATGCGGGTACGTATCCAAGTATCGGATTCATCTAATTCTCATGTTCAAAGACTCTCGGATACAGCTAAATTTCGTATTTCTTTAATACTTCTTTTACTTTTTTAAGGTAAAATAGTATTTATAAATTAAAATATAGTATTTTATGCATGTAATGGAAGTCATGTACTTATTTTTATGATAAACTCAATTACTTGTACATGCTTTTTAGCTGCATGTCTAACTAGTCATATCAAACAAATATTTCATAGTCTTGTTTGAGTGTCGAGTGTCCGAAGCAAATATTTCACAAATTTAAGAAAGTTCAGATTACATAGATTTGGTTTTTGTAGAAGAAGGGTTATTTTGTCAAAAAATCATGGCACTCACTCTTAGATGCTCAATTTTTTGGTCTGCTAGGCCATATAAATGGGGACAAATATAAAGTAGGCCGGTTGAATGAATGACTGTGCTTGGATTACACCACCTGAAAGAGGGACTCGGTACATTAAAGAGTATGTTCAATTGAGGGCAAGGCGGGATTTCATTCCAGATCTTTCGGTACTATATCTAATTGAGTTTACTTGATTAAACTTAGGGTGCTTGGATGACTTGGGTAATTTTTCTTGATGTTCTTTAGGAAGAGTTGTGTTTGTCGCTATTGGAACCTTACAATCAGTTGTACAAAGCTTACATTAGACATGGTTTGGCTCAGTACATTAGCCATGGTTTGGAGCCTTACAATTTAGGGATGGCAATTGTATCTGAAAAATCCGAGCCCCACTTCACCCGCCCCTAATAAGAAGGGTTTGAGCAATGAATTAATGGATTAGGGGCAAGGTATGTGGAGAATTTGAGCTATGAATAAATGGGTTAGGGGTAAGGTATGGGGAGAAAACGAAACCTGATGTAGGTTTGAGACGGGTTAGAGTTATCTCTCTCTGAAGTCGCTCCCGTTATATTATAAAATTTTTAAATACTCATATTATATTTAATTATACAAAATTTTTTGAGTATGTAAGTGAATATTAGGGTTTTAATGTTACTTCTTGTTCTTGAATTTTAGATTATTTCTTTCTCAATGTTATATTGTATTACTGTTTGTAGAATTTTCATTACCTTTTATTTTTAGAGATTTATTTTTATTTTAAAATTTTGTGCGATGAAATCAGTTCCAACTCGAACCCTGATTAACTTAAATGGGATAGGGGGAGGGTGGGGAATTTTAATCCATCAAGGGTTTGAGACGAAGTGTGAAGAGTATTTTTATTAAAGACGGGATAAAGTTTAGCCTAACTACACCAAGTTAAATACAACATACAAGGATTTAGCTACAACATAAATAAATAAATAAGACTACACCAAGTTAAATACAACGTTTGAATCTACAATGAGTCAGGGCTATAATTTAAATTGGGACTTTCATAGATTCTCCAACTTATTCAAACTACCCTTCGTATTAGTAAGATATATTTAAACTCACAATTTCATTGAACAAATTTAACAAAAGGAGATTGTGAGTTTAAATGAAATAGCAATATTATTCATTAGATTTGATTTACTTTACATGTGGGTAGTGAGATAAGAAAAGTTCAAAAGATTTTAAATATATTCAAGTCTAGAAGCGAGTCTGGCCCTCTAACCATTCGTTATTTTTTTTTTTCAACAAATTATTTGGTTGAACTTTTGAATAATTTAGTCAACATTTCAACCTGATCAATAAGCAATATTCGGCAAAAATTTCCAACCTCCAAAATGCGTTCGAGTATTTTATATATTAAATTATTTTTTGATCATTTACTTTTTTTTTTTTTTCTTTTGGATAGCCGTATTAATAGCACGGACAACTAGGGATGACAATGGATCAGGGCGGGCCAGGGATTGGGATCTCCATCCCCGCATTCACCTGAAAAATTTACTTCCATTCCTACTTCTATCTTCGCTTGAATGGAAGCAAGGACCTCCATCCCCGCCTCTATGGATATAGGCTACCTTCACCCACGCTCCGTTTCCATCTCCGCCTCGAGCCCAAGCTCCAATCTCAAGCCCAATCGTTTTTTATCATTTAGTTTGTTTACAAACTACTAATTTTTAAAAGTTATACATCTATTTCACAAAAAAAAAAAAAAATATATATAGAAGGAAGTGAATAAATACACTATCTAATAGAAAATAAAAAAAATTACCTATATAAAAATTAAAAAATTACAAAATTAAAGCGAAAAAATGGGGTGGGGAGGGGCGGGACAGAGAGAAACCTTGCTCTATTCCTGCTTCCATATCCGTATGTATTTTCATTTTAACCTCTATCCCCGCATTCATTTCCGTTTTGAATCATTCATACTCTCTCCAAATGAGACGGGTACGATCGAATTTTCACTTTTTCCAAGTTCACTATCATTTCTAAGGACAACTCTCACTTTTGCCAAAACATATTTTTGATTATTGACAATATTTCCCCCAATTAAAAGTTCCTCTAAATCACAAAGTCCTTTTATTATTAATTTGTAAAAAGTTATTCCACCAGAAGCCAGAGCAGTTCTAGTAATAGCGTCACCCTATTCTGTTTCGGTTTCTATTTCTATGTCTAGCTTTCTTGGGCTTCTCCCAAAATCCTCGGTTTAGAAAAGCCAACCCAACCCACCAACATGGCCTATTTGGCGGCGCGTCGATGAAAACCACGTAAAACCAGCGCGTGAGGTCTTTATGCCCCGATTGCAAGTCAGCAAGAAGAGCGGAAGACGAAAGGCCAAATATGTAATTTTTCGACCCCACAAGGGTATTTCCGTCATCCACACTAATACAGAATCGAACTCTTGCTTTCTGTTGGGCGACAAACAGACAATATTTTCTGCTGGGTTGGTACTTCGTGTTTCTGAAACCCTAGAAAAAGGCTCTGTGTCGTCAACTCTACGGAAGAAAAGGAAAAAAAATTACTCACAAATCATAGGTTTGATTATTTTTCAATTCTTGTTTTTTCTTTTTCTTTCTTTTTTTGGTTTCGTTTTTTGCGTTTTAAGGTTTACTTTTAGGCGTTTTGATCTGTTTATGGATTTTGTTCTTCAGGGTTTTCAATCTCTGTCAGAAGAACAGCAGCATAAATTTCAATAAACAGGTAACCTCTTTCTCTCTGTTTTTTTTTTGTTTTTTTGTCCTAATCAGTAGAGATGAGTATGTAAAGCCTAGGACATGGATTGGAGGCAATTATTTTCCATTGTCCTGTTTGATTTATAGTAAACATTCAATATTTGAGGCAAAATGTAATTGGAGAAAGATTGGCTATTCCTTCTTCTTCTTCTTCTTTTTTTCCTTTTTTTTTTTTTTGGTGTCAAAGATAGCGTTATTTTGTGTTCATTAAAGGGATTTGGATCCTCCCCAGAGTAACCGACTTGTCTAAATGATGATGTGAGTTTAGCAGCTAAGAACATAGGTTTGATTTTAAGCCATGCGGTGACTTAATGGCTTAAAATGATGTCCCTTCCATTTTCAAAGCTGATCGAACATCCGAAACACAGTTTGGAGGATTCTGGAGAGTAATGGTGTGGAGAGAATCCATATTCACGTAATGGGTCAGTTGCCTTAACTCCTTGAATAAAGCCACTTTAGGATATCAATAATCAAAATCGTCGATTTTTTCCTGTTTAAGTGATTTGGGCAATGACTTTATGCCAGATTACGGTCTTTCGTCTGTATGTTGTGGTGCCCTCAATATTAAATTGATGCATGAAATTCCATTTTCTGTTTAAACTATTGTTGTCAAGTTACTGTGTCCAAGCTGTCAACACACCTTTACCTGTCTTAAACATAGGTCCTGACACATAATGCAACTTTTAACTTGAATGGTTTCCTATATTCCTAGGAAACATGTGCCCTAATCTCAATTTTCGATGTCACAATTTCAATTTTATAATGTATGATAAATATATGCCACAGTTTACACTTGTTTTATAAAATCTCCGTTTTGGTTTTTTATCGTGTGTTCTTGATGCTTTGGATATTTACTTCAAGACTTGTTGTTCTATATACCAGTACGTGTTTCTTTCTATTCTAAACTCTCTTCTTGTGCTAAATATTTTATGTTTAAGTTTATAACTTCATTTCTGGCTTTGATGCCCTTTTGTTGTTTCTTAAGCAACGTTCTCTTCTCGACATTGGAGTTTGTTGTCATTTCAATTTGGGAAAATACTTGTATATGACAATACTCAGTTATTTAATGGTTTGTGTTTCTTGGAGTTTCATGCTCTAGAAGTGTGAAGAACTTGTATTTTTGTCGTGCATAACGTTCAAGGCTGAGAAACACAGAAACTTTGAAACATGCAAAAATAACCTATGATGCTATCTTTGTTTTTCTTTCTACCTGCAGGGATAGTTTTTATATGATATCCACACTCTTACATGAACATGACGCTCATTGAACACACTCCAAATGTGTTGGATATGCATTCAAATATGTTCTATTATTTTTCTTAATTTTTTTAGAAAAGAAACATTTCGGACACTTGGGGGATACACGTGCCCATCACTTGGACATATGGTCCATCTCTCAGACACATGAAACATATGGATAGTTTGAGAATATCACTTAAGATCCATTTATGAAATAAAAATAATGTGAATTTAAATCTATAAAATCTCTCCTTCTTTAGACTTTTTAATTATAGGAATTCTAAAGCTTAAAAATTCCAATTTGCTTATGAATATAGCTTTCTAAAATAGGATTTAGGACTTCTTGTTCATACTGCTTTTTCGATATGTAAAATATAAAAAATAGTTTCTGATTATTTTGATACAATAAATATAAATATATTTGGAATTTAAAAAATGAATAAATAGTTATCATCTTCATGTATACATATAAAAAAAAAACATATATTTGTTGACGTGTTCCTGCCATGTCGTCTCTTGATCTTTTTTAAAATTGTTGATCAACATGTTGGTGCCATGTCATAGCCGTTTCTTGTGTGTCCATATATATGCTTCTTAGTTTTAGGAATAGTCATAGCAAAACACTTTACTTATCAAAAATGAAGTCTGGAAAAGAATCTATGACCTGGTCCTATGGGATGATTTATGATTAATAGGGAAGGCATTTTTTGTAAGATTTTTCTATTTGTGTTGGTGAGTTTTCTTTATTAATCCTTCTCGTTTCATGTTAGACTACAAATGAAGATTAGGGAAATCTTGTTTGACTAGAATAAGGTTCTTACAATTCACAAATAAAAAACAATATAATCAATAGAGCTCCATAAAGTATTCATTACAAATTTTCTGTCATTTCATTCTGGGAAAAGAGTTCCTCTTCCATCAAAGGGATGTTACTTGATTCTTTTGAGAAGTTGTTAGACAAAATTTTAGCTCCTTTAGCACTTTTTTTCGACAATTTCTTTCTTTCTCCTTTTTTTTTTTTTTTTTTTTGGTTAAGTACCTTTTGTGACATTTTGAAGAAAGACATTTGAGAAGACTAGTCAACAGCTTTGGAAAAGTGATGGCTTATCAAAGAAATGTTTTGTCATCTTGAGTTTCTCACCATATACTGGAAACATCTGTGGAGCACTGGAGCTTTGTTTTTTTATGTGTTATTTATGTGCTAGAATTTAAACACCCCCCCTCCCCTCTTTTCTTCTCTCCTCTTTTCCCCCTCTTCTTCCTTCCCCCACAAAAGGTTCAAAAAGTAGTAGAATAAAAGAAATGTACCAAGGTTCCTTTTATATGCTCTCATATCTTGGGGGAAGTTATTAAATGATAGCAGCTAAACTTCAACTGCATTCTTACTTTATAACTGAAGGTGTTTGGCTCTATTTACTCGGTTAATATGTGCATCAACTTAATTCTAGAGAGTATTGCACAACAGCTGTTTTGAACCACATAAAATCCATTTATGCTTGAGATCTTTCTTCACATGTGAAGCGAAGGCATCTGCCCTGCTTTTTTGTTCCTGTCAATCTGTCCTCACCTTACCTACAAGAAAACAAGGACATTTGCTATCACCGTAAGAGGTTGTGAAAGAAACTAGTCTGCTTGGTCCTTTTGGACATTAATGTCTTAGAGGCGGCCTTTCTGTATCCTGGGATTTGAGATTGACATCATTTGTTATATTCATTAGACATTGTTCAATATGGACTCATTTTTGGCATTAATGATAATCTATCAGGAAGAAATTTATGTTCATGCAAATGCGATATCATCGTGTCTTTATGAAAGAAGTACCTGATCAGTATTCAATTTTTGGTTTTTTTTGTATTGCCTGAAATAGTAGACATTTTGTCTTTTGAGCCTCGATAGGACAGCATGGATCAGCAAGGGCATGGACAGCCCCAGGGAGCCGGTGTGGTTGGCAGCACAGCTCAATTCCATTATGGTACAAGCCAATATGAACCAAACCAAGTTACTGGGACCCCTAGTCAAGGACCATTAGTCACATCAGTTGGGGCCACACAATCTCCTAGTCAACCAGCAGGAGCTCATCTTGCGCAACACCAGCTTGCCTATCAACATATCCACCACCAGCAGCTGCAGCAATTGCAACAACACCTCCAGTCTTTTTGGGCAAATCAATACCAAGAAATTGAGAAAGTTACTGACTTTAAGAACCACAGCCTTCCTTTGGCAAGAATCAAGAAGATCATGAAGGCTGATGAGGATGTAAGAATGATATCGGCTGAGGCACCAATCGTATTTGCCAGGGCATGTGAGATGTTCATCTTAGAGTTGACTTTGCGATCTTGGAATCACACAGAGGAAAACAAAAGGAGGACACTCCAAAAAAATGACATTGCAGCGGCAATCACTAGAACTGATATCTTTGATTTTTTGGTTGACATAGTGCCAAGGGAGGATCTGAAAGACGAAGCACTTGCATCAATCCAAAGAGGAACAATGCCTGTTGGGGGGCCCACTGATGCATATCCTTACTATTATATGCCAGCTCAACATTCACCTCAGGCTGGAACTTCGGGAATGATTATGGGCAAGCCTGTGATGGATCCTGTTTTGTATGCCCAGCAGCCTCACCCTTACATGGCTCAACAAATGTGGCCACAGGCTCCACAACCACCACAATCACCCTCTGATTCTTAGTCGTTGAAGCATATACAATTTCAGGAAAACTGTGAGTGCATTAATTTTCTTTAGTTTCTTGCTCTGTGTATCAAGCAGAAGAGTATAGCAGTTAATCACTTGTTGGTGCAACTGCTTGTATTGCATTTTATGTGCCTACTTTCTGGAATTTTTTTTCCTTAATCCTCCAGTGATTCTCTTCTGGTAAAAAGAAGAGATGGTGATTGTTTGGATAATCAAGTTCTATAATTTTTTTTTTATTTTATGTTTTGCTGACTAATGCAGTGAGGTATTTTCCTTTTATGTATACACACAATTAGATTGTTGTTTTATCATGCAGCACTATTAGCATAGATGATTTCGTTATCCCTGTTGTCTTTCTAGATGATAAATGCAATTTGTTCTGGTCTTATTGTATTTTTTATTTGTTCTATTTGTTGACTGGATCTGCATTCTTTTTGGCAATCCTGATTTAGCATGCCCCATTTGGAACTGATAGCAATCTGAACTTGAGAAATGCACCTTTTCTTGGACCAAGAAAAAAATAGACCTGGGAAATCTTTCCTTGAAATAGCTTTTTCCATTTTACAAAAGACAATGCAATTTGAGTAGTAAATGAGGGCTGAGCTAGGCATAGCAGATACCAAAACCAAATAAGTAAAAGAAGTGAATATTTTGAGAACCTTCAGGCCCCAGCATATAACTGTCTGGACCCTGGAGGAATGTTGCCAATATTTATCTTTCCATTGTACTACGAGAACCTGACATATTTGTTAAATTAAATAGCAGCTCAAACTGAGTTGCCGAGTTTACAAAAGATATCTGATCTCGACCTGTAAAATGCCTTTTCATTCTTCCTGAATTAACATGTTAATATATTCTATTCTGGTATTTTTTTTTTATCCCTTCTTTGTATTTCTGCTGTATGCTAATTTCTTGAATTTGGGAATGCAGAACTTCTGTTGATGGGAACATATTGTGAATTTTGGCAGGGTGAATGGAGAACTTCAGTACTCAAAGTGCACCCAAGATGTGAACTTATAAAGAGAAGTTTATTATAGGATAGCAGATCATTTATACAACTGGGGTTTCTTTTTGGGTTGTTTACAGATCATCTCTGTCATTAAGGAGTAGTATGTCGAAAGTATAACTAGAAATATTACCCGAGCATAATGTTTCTGCCTATTACTTATGCTGGAAAAAAATTGGAATATTGTAATATACTTGATAGTTTTTGCCCCCTCATCTTTGTATTTTGGTTGTCTTGGTAAATGTAGTAGGTATTGAGATTGATGGACTAGTGGGATCTGTGGTGTTCCAGAAACCTAGTGCTAGAAATTTGTTTCTTCTTTACCTTGAATTAATATTTGAAGGAATTGAACCGTATTAGTTCAAAGCTTTGCTCAAGTTCCAAGAAGAGGAGAGAGAAAACTAAAATGGGGAACTCTGGCCTCTTTTGTCTCCAACCTGTTTTAAGATTCAAATGTGTACCCAGTCCCTGGCAATCAAATTGAGGATTGAAGGGCTGGCAGAAGATGAGTCTGTTTTCAGGGAAACCATTTCTTTGCTAGGGTCCAGATTGATAGATAATGATGAAATGTGACCAATTGAGAATTTGAGATGCTTATGCGGTGCAGCTATTAATGATAGATAGTTTGTTGAGCGCTGACCATTTTTCCTGGTTGTGATTGTGTGCCGGGAAAACTGGTGGGAAAAAAGTTCAAATGGTCGTTATGATTTGTTTTTGTTTCCAGGGCCTCTCTTTCTCTTCCCTCTTGGTGGCTGATTGCTGGTAGAGAGATTGTAGCTAGAGATACCTGGTAAATATGTACTTCACTTAAACAAACAGGGATGTAGACAGCTTCTCTTGGATGATCTTCCGAAGAATGGATATTGTTTGAACTCCATTTTGCAGCCTCAGACTAGCAAATGAGAAAATTAACCATAAACTTTAGGTCTTCCCAAGACGTAGGATATTGTTATGTTACCTGACTTTTCTAAATTTGTAAAATATTGACTCAGATAAGGGTATAAAATATATGTTCAATATGACTAGTTTAATATGCATTTAACAAGTATGTATATCTAATTGAGTTTATTATAAAATTAAGCTTAAAATTTTCATTTTATGCATGAAATATTATATTTTAACTTGTAAAGGTCATTTTATTTTAAAAAATAAAATATATATTTAAAATATATGAAATCTAGATAAAAATTAGATGAATTTGTCGCTTGGATAAATACTCGCACCCAACACCCGTACACTTGAGTCCAGGTAACAAAAGTCTTAAATGACATACCAAAGTTTTCTTTTTCCTTGCAAGTTGCAACTATAGTGACATTGGCTCAGACAATATTAGTCAATAACAACCTAGAACAATATTCTTTTCCTTCCTCAATCTCAGCAGCAGGAAAGGTTAATATTGTGAAAAAAAGACTATATAGTCTATATCTATTAAAGACAATTTCAAGTTTACCTGCGGATTTCAGTTGTGCAATAAACAAGCACAAAGATAATGTTTGATCGCATGTGATAATGCAACATTACAGAACTAGAAAAACAATCCCGGCCACAAAACCCCTTCAGATGGTGAAATTTCCCACTTCAAACAATTCAAGAGAGATTGAGATCAGCTGTGTCACGCCATTACAAAATCTTCATTTAGAAGCATTTCTGGCAATGCATGTTTACTGCTCATCTAGGTCAGGTCCTCATCACTATTGATAAGCAGGAGTAAACCAACCACAAGTAGCTTCTCAAATATGCTTCAAGAGGTTCAGCTTTGCCCAATGGCAATGCTAATGAGGGGCTGCAACACTGACTATTGCAAGATATATTAAGATCGGTCATGATGTCGTGCATGTGTGCATGCGTGTGTGTGTGTGTGTGAGAGAGAGAGAGAGAGAGATGTAACACTGCAATTTGAACATCCTAAAAGTTTTACTACCAGCAATTCGAACTGAATATACAGTGAGCATTAATGTTTGAGAACAAGTTTTTCCTACAACACACGAGGTTACTCGGTTATTCTCTTCTTTGTATCCCCTTCATCACAATTCCTTCAAGAATCCCATCAGTACCAAAATTACCTGAGAATTGTTGAGGATCAACTGGGCCTGGCAGCTTAAATGAGATGGAGAAGTGCCCCGGTGGACAATGGTTCTGTGTTTGCATCTCAAACAACTGGGAATGCCTGTAAACAGTTCTATCACCAGTGGTTGTCACTCCCCTTATCAATACTCTTCCATCAGTTTCAACTTCACAAGTAAATTCCCCTGCAGTAACAAAAAACAATAGTCACATGATAGTATCTTCAATTGGAGTTAGGCCCAAGAAAAAATTTGATCTCCAATATAACAGAACTAATTATATGTGAAGTATGTATACTGACAGGAGGGACCAATAAGTTAAATATGTGAGGGAATAAATAACCATTTCAAGGGCGTATAAAAACCACTGTGAAGAACAATTATATACCCAGTGAATGCTAAACATTTTTATCACTGACAGCCAACTTACTCTCATCCCTTTTCACCCCAGGAAGGGATACACGGAAAAGGTAGGAATCCTCACATTCCCCAATGTCCATGAGTCCAATAACTGGTCCAAGATGCCCCATTGCTGCAGTCCCAGTCAGTACAGATCCACTTCTGGTTGCTGTTACAATGTTTTCCCACTCTTCCCTAGTCGGCCGAGAAGGAAGAAATACCATTCCCGGCTCAAGTCCCTCCACAATCCCAGTATCTACTTCATCTGGCAATGGAGCCATATAGCTGTATGTCATAGGTGTACCGTTATATGGTACGCTACTGAAAGGTTTCACATGGACATTGTGTGAATAATCTTGGGTCTGAGGAAAACCATTCAAAATTGTTGTTCTCTGAGAACTGTGAGACGTCGTTGTGGAAGGCAACCCCACATTAGATTCAAGCTCCTGCACTGCCACATTATACAAAACCTCACCATTCACACAACCGTGCAACCTTGCACCATCTCTGTCTAAAAGAAAATTTTCTAGCCTAGTTAGCCGCTTGAACCTTTCAATATCCTCAGGTTTAATATAAAAGATTTCTGGGTTATTAATAAAAACAATGTTCTCAATGATCTTATATCGATTTTTGAAACGCAAATGGGGATGAAGTTGGGGAGGAAAGAGTTCAGGAAACTGAGGATAAGCAGCAGCCAAGTATTTTGCCGGCGCAGGGAGATTCCCATGGAAGAACTGGTGCAACCAAGGTCGTTTTACTACAACAGATTGATCTGCCTTTGTAAGTATATAGTAATATACCCTCTCTACTTCTACTGTTTTTATGTGGGAACATGCAAGTTGCTCAGAGGTATATGAAGGAAGACCCTCAGCAACTCTTTGCAAAACAGCCTTCTGGGGCCTTTCTCCCCTGAGATCAGGCCCAAAGAAGGTACCCATAATGAAGTATAGGAGAAAATACTGATCATCACTTGGCGTCAAACCACTTGATATGTTGTCCAATTCAGACCCCACAGCAATGAGAGATTCTGTAGCCTGCAGTGAGAAATCCATTGCAGTTGTTGACAGATTAAATCCAAGTCTGCAAGAAAACGTAGCAGCTCTTAATACAAGAAAACATCATGCATTGACAGATTATTTACTTAGAAAGAGAATATTTGGCGTCAACATACAACTCAACTTGATAAAGTCTTAATTGCCAAACAATATGGCAGAGAGCACAGCATCAATAGAGTAGACAAAATAACTCACCAGGAGATAAAGAGGTAAAAACAAAGAAACAAATAAAAGGAAAAAGGGGCTGGGGTAGAGGGAAGCATATTGGATTGAATGCATGTGTCTAGCAAGTGTCCTCATGATTGGGCAAAAATAAAAGAAGAAAAGAAAATTTATTTGAGGGCATTTGTCACATCATCTGAGAGCAGATTGCGCTCCTAATGTACCATCTGTGAAACTTAATTAGAATGCTTTTCAGCTCCAGAAACAGATAATGATGGGAACATAATATTTACCCATTATAGTAACATCAGATATATTTCTTCTCCACTTTCATTTAAGATTTCTGAAAAAATTGCATATACTGTCTGCTTAAAGGGCATAAAAAGCAGAATGTTTTTGAACAAAGAAGGTTGAAGTTGACATTATTTGTACTCTAAACTGCTTCCAATAGTAGAACAAGGAAAAAGCAGTATCTTGGATTCAGCCCATCTATGATCTAAACTTAAGAAGCACAGCCACTCCGTCGAGGCCCCTGTATGCGTGTTGGACACCTCTAGGATGCTGACAAACTTGCGACACATATTGGACACGTGTAAGACACACCGTCAGACGTGTCTAATTTTTATTTAATTCTTTCTTTCTTTAGAAATTCCATCAACACGGCTTGGACATGTGTATCTTATTTTGGACACTTCGTGGACACGGCGGGGGCTCTACCACAAATTTTGAACATTAAAGATGGCTAATTGATTTTGGGGCTCTACCCATCTTATTGTTTTTCAATTTCTAAGAGTATTTTAATGGCTTGTTGCTTGGAAACATAAGACATTTCTGCACTCTTTTACTGCACATGGTTCTTTAATTAAGTTATGAAAGATATTTTTCTTTAATTTTAATTAGTAATATAGTTATATCTATGACATGTAAAATCATATATTGTTACCATGTCATGTCCTACATTTTTTCAAAATCGCCGTGTCGGCGTATCCGTGTCGTGTCCATGTCGGTGCTTCTTAGATCTAAACTAACCACTGTACTATTTCACAAATTTAGACTGCAAGGGCTGATGTAGCATGCACAGAGAGAGAGAGAGAGTAGAAATATACATATGTATGTCAATATATAAACAGGAATAGAAAAACAAGTTAGAATGTCCTCCAAAAACTATAGCTGCAGTACTGTGGGAAGTGCAGAAAAATATTAGTAGATTGCTTCAGAACTTGATGTACTGTATCACTTGAAAACCAGAGGCGAATGGATGATTTACGACGTAAAAGAAAATGGTGACACTTCTTAATGAACTTGAAGAAGTATGTTTACTCCAAATGTAGGCCTGTTTTCTCTGTTGCCATAAACAGTCTGTTTGGCTCGGATGATAGCTCCAATGTATTTAGTGTGGTACATTTGGAAGGAGCAGTAGCAGAAAGTTTGAGGATGTTGTTTTGACAGTACATAGAGTTGAATCAATTCTATTGCATACTTTTCATTTTTGGAAGTCATGGCTTTTTTGTGAATCTTCTTTCGCTTTGATAGACTTCACAGGAGATCTTAATTTTGGTGGGGGGATATAGTTCTATTGTATGCAGCCTGTGTACAAAGGTGGCATCCCTTCAGGCTTCTTTTTGCTAATAATATACACTTTCTCACTAATCAAAAAAAACTGGTGCTCTGTTGGTAGAAATTTACTATGGAGCATGTGAAGATTATATTGGAGAGGAGTTTGAAGTATTCAAGACACCATGTGAGACAATGAGAAGGGTTATGCAATTTTGATGTGAAAGATGCAAACTAGAAAAGAAATAATAATAATAGCAGGCAAAACTATATATTTTACCATGAAATTTTGACAAAAAGACTACAATATTCTATCATGTTACTTTAACATTTTAATTTTCATATACTGTGCCTAATTTGAACACTAAATTTTTATGCATCAAATGCTGAACCCATCTTGTTCAAGCACGTCCCACAAATCAAATTAAGTCAAACTTTTTAAAACATTACATTCTAATTAAACAAGTGTCTCCAAAAGTAAATTTGACATAAAATCTCTTCACCCAACAGACAAGTTGCCCACGGAGGTCATTACATTTTACCAATAAATGTATGTTGGGGGTTTTCTATTACAGAAAAATAGTACAAGAGACTTCCTCTAGAAGGAATAGTCAAACATATATCCTCTAGGAGGAATAGTCAAACATATATGTTTACTTATATACAAGTTGTTTGACGTTGAAAAAGAAAAAAAAACTAGATAAACTATTATCTGATTGAGGGATCAAGAGAAGAAGTGTTGTATGGAACAGAAATTTCCAATATCTCCAAGATATGGCAGAAATATGACTGGCAAACTTCAGTGACCTAGACAAACTAAACGCGACCTGGTCACAATTTACACAGCACATGCTCTACAATTTTGAAAGGTAAAAGCATCATGAATTACCAATTGACCATTTATGAGTAAGGCTCCTATAGCTACTCGTAAATCACCCACACTCTAGTAAGTTTCATGTGATAAAAAATTGCAAGATTCTTTTGCTTAAACAAATTGGAGTGTCGTCCTGAGTCTGTTAGTATCACATAGAGTAGCAGGATATATATCATTATATGCTATTTCACTAATATAGCTCACCTCAATCACAACCATTGGCATGCACCCACTGCAGGAAGAGCTATGGCCCCTGCAAACTTCTAGGATTACTTATATACATTAGTTTAGATCTTGAAACTTGTAGAAAAACAGTACTTAGCCCCCAGAAGACATCAAATAAAATTAAAACAATAACTTTGTTGGCACTTTTTCTTAATGGAGTCCTTCCTAATCTGAAATATTGAAGATTCCACAATTATAGTTCTATTTAGTTCCGTCTCCTCTTATTGACCTTATTTTCTAGGTTCTCCATTTTGCAAATAATTTCTGACTCAACTCGGGCAAGAAGAATATTCCTTGCAGGATTTTGTTTTTACTTAATATTTTTACAATCATATGATTTATTAAACAAATATTAGGCGCTTATTTCCTCATACTTCTTCTAGAAAGCGAAAGCAAAACTGCCTGATAAGATCATCAAAGGGAACACTGTACTTTTGCCAAGTCTACAAACTTTAGCAATTGTCTTTCATGTGTTCAAGCCAATCTTACCACACAGTATTTCAATATCAAGTTTGTGGAAATAAGGAAATCCATCCATCTATACACATGCAAGCAAACTCTGCACGGGCAACTTTACCCCACCCCAATGCAGGTTATTTGTAAACAGGCATGGTCTTAGATAAGTCTAAATTTTTGCTATGTAGTGGCCAACACTATTTGCACCATTATTTTGCTTGTATGCATCCAATCCATGGGCTTAGGTTACATGGGATGCAAGTTATGTAACTGAAATGCCAAAGGAGGGGCATATTCAATAAACTTTTAAAAGATTTGGAATTTTCTATAACAGCTCCTTAGAGTTTGCAAAAGTAAAAGTGGTGATCAATCTCCAATATATAAAGAAATTATAGGGAAATTTGGACCCTATCAAACTAAGCTTGAAACCTCAAGTCATGTTATATGCTTGTTTCAATTCCCAAGTCATCCATATTCATGTGGGTATGAGACAGAAATGGCTAATTGTTGTGAAGGGATTCTTCATCCTTATCCTGAGTGTCCTCACTCACAGAAAATCTTTCCTCCAGCCCTACTCTAAATCATGCATTATTTCTCTGGATAACATTTAGTTCCACAAAAACTTTTCTTTTGCTACGTTTTCCATATAATATCAATATGGATATATGAATTCAATCCTAGAGTCTCCCTTGATATTGAAATATATGACCTTTTGAACAAGAAGCTATTTTCCATATCTAATATGAAAAATTCTTCTACTGGAAACAATAATGGTGTTAAACACCTTTTTTTAAAATAAGAACTATTCAAATTTAATAGAAGGAGAGATAAACACCTTAATGCAAATGATAAAATGCCTCAATATTATTAAAACAACAAAGATGTGTCATCTATTTTACTTTGATAATCCATTAAGCGCCTTGATGTAACAACCTATATGTCTAGGGTTTTGTGGTCCTCCAACAAGATTTTATTGACCTTCACTCCAGCCTCAATACAAATAACTTGCTACATGCAAAGGAGATAAAGTGACTTTGTTTAGAAAGCGAGAGATTGATTTGGAAGAAAGGGATTCTTAACATGGAAGGACAGCATTGCCCATCAGCCAATATAATGTTATGTCAAAAATAAATAATAAATGAGAAATAGAAGAAACATATAAATGTTTAAGATTACAGCCAATTAAAACTAAGTTCCCATTATTCAGTGACTAAAATTAAGTGTAAAACACACTACAATTATAACAAACAAAAAAAGAAAGAATCATTAGTAATCATTTGAGTTGTACTTGGATGGATAAAAAACTATAAATGAAATTTTAAAAAAATAATGGAAAAACAAACTCAGAAATGGGAGAATAGAGCAAGAGAGATAACTTAATAAGAGGAAGGGCACAAAGTAGTCTTCATACCTCTTGGCTCTTGATTTCAAAATAATAGTGCAACTAATGTATTAAAGAAAGAAAATGATTTTCTAACGCATCCCATTTAAGAGTGGAGAGAAGAGAAAAAAAAAATTAAGAAAGAAGAAGAAGAAGATACGCCAACCCAGCTTTCTTAACTCCTCTTTAGATACCCTAAGATAAAAGTATGTAGTTGGATGTTATAGTGACAGTTTAAGCACACCGAATCTAATAGATAATGAGTCTATAGAAAAATATGTGTGAAAAAAAGTACGAATCTAAAAGCCAACACCTTCAAAGTGTAAAACCCACAGTAGGCATCATATTTTAGAGTCTTGACAACTCAACTTATCTCAAGTTGGCTGAGGATATGTCCAGATAGAAGTCTTTGACAAGAGAACCATGGATCTCACTGTTTTTTCTAGGAAGAGCTGAACCATAGTTCTGAAGCAGACACCTAAATACCACAGAGGATATTTTAACTAGTAACTCATGTATGAAACGATCTTCCAATTGTCTTTCCAAAAAATACGCAGCTCCAAATTGACAGTTAATGAATAAATATTTCTTAAAATTTATAATGAACATCAAAATTTTAAAAAGGAGTAATGAATGAAGTTAATGATAAGAGAAGGTTCACATAGATCGAGAAACCCAAAATTTAAACATATTATTTCACACACCGACAAAAAAATAATCACATACCTAAAATACTAAGAAGCACGGATACGGACACCGTAGGGATAACAAAAAAAAAATTATTTTTATACATTTCAATGTCTAATGTACATGAATGTGACATCCACTAGTCATCAAAAAGTGACCTGGATGTGTCTAACATATGTGCTAGATATGTCTAATACGTGTCCCTGTGTGTTGTTGGAGTGTCCGAGGCATGTCCATTGAAAAATATGAAAAAACATTTCACGACTGGCTTATCCGATGATTATGTGTGTCCGACACGTGTCGGACAAAGATACAGCACCCTAAACGGAGTGTTTGCGCTTTCTAGATGAAATGTAACATTCCTCCATGGCACGAGAACGAGAAATAATCACCAAATGAATTGATAACAATAGAGGATAACCTACAGATGTGGTTCACAATAATATTTGATCAAGTTGGAAACTGCTACTGGAAGTTGTATGTTGCCTGCAAGGGTCATCACATCCCGTCGTAAGTAAGCTTTTCAGAAAATGGAAAATCCACAAGGAATATGAGAATCAGTCAAGCATAAACTCAAAAATTTTCGTACACAAGAAAATGGATCAAATTCCAATCTTTCTTGCCAGTTTCATCTACTAGCTTGCAAATGATGCTAACCATGTTAACTTTGGAAAGTCATCATATAATTGAATCAGGGCACACATAAAACACCTATTCTATTTATTCAACAGGCATAAGAACATTGATCAACGCAGGCAATAAAACAAACTTAAGTTTCAACAGAGATAGAAATCCAACATGAATGGAACATCATTTCGGTTATCCATGAACCATGGTTTACGCTTTTCACCTTTGCTGATTTTTTTGACGTAGTCATCTGAATTCAGATTCAAACAGGCAACTAAAAGTGAATTCAAATAAAACTTTGGATTGAAATACTCAGCCATGACTTAGGAAATTAGGTTATATACTTATATGTATGGGAGAGCTCTTTCACAAATGTTCTACATGATTTGATCATGAAAACTGAGTCATTCGTAAATTTTGTCAAATTTGGCAACAAAATTACAGCAAATTTTGATTCTCCAAACTTTATTCTTTTTTTTTTTTTTTTGGGGGTGTTGGGGGAGGAGTTACAGAGTCGAATTTGAGGAAGTATGAGAATTTGTTGATTCACAACAAACCGGATACAAGGGTTAAGCATGATTTATAAACCATATTGCAGTTGTAGCTTGAATCATACTCCACAAAAGGCAAATAAAGGCATAGAACTGTCATGCATTGTGTCAGTCCACAAAGAAAAAAAACAAAAAAAAAAGAGTCCATTCTATTATGCCAACTTGCAAGTGCAAATACACCAATTTAATCACCAAAATAGAACAGAAATGAGGATACTAATTGAGAATCTATAAATGCTCCTAATGCGATCAAATAGTAAAGGAAGTGATACAAATTCATGTGCATTCTATCACATGCAAAATGGGTATTATTTTAATCCTCTGTCAAACATAATGTACTGGCTAAATTTGCATGTGGCATCCAAACAAGCCCCACAAAATTGGAGCTATCAGTGGGAAACTCTTTATGAATCAAAAAATGCAA
Source organism: Euryodendron excelsum (assembly GCA_033060915.1). Classification (NCBI taxonomy): domain Eukaryota; kingdom Viridiplantae; phylum Streptophyta; class Magnoliopsida; order Ericales; family Pentaphylacaceae; genus Euryodendron; species Euryodendron excelsum. The sequence continues at coordinate 21,475,390 of CM065377.1, read as the reverse complement.
AATCAGAAGAAGACCTTGATGACGTACAATTGTTCAATGCATGTAACAAATGGGGTTCAGAGAAAGAACAAAGATCCTTATAGAGTTAATTGCAATAAGAATAAAGAGAGAGCCTCACCAGTGAAGAGAATATTTAGCTGGTAACAAATGGGGTTTATGGTGCTGTTCCTTCTGATAAAATAGGAGACTTTTGGAACGTGCGGAAGGGAAAGGAAGTGAGAAAAAAAATTGTGGTGAAAACGCTGTTTTTTATTTATTTATAAAGTGTACGAAAAATTTTAAAAGAAAGAGAAAAAAATAATAAAATAATTATTAAAAATAAATAAATAAATAAAAATCTTTTTTTTTTCTCTCCCTTCCTCCTTAAATTAGAAATCAAACGTGAAAATATCATTAGTATTTTCATTTTCTTTCCCTTTCTTTCTTCATTGAAGGCTGTCAAGAATTGAAATTTAAGTTAGAGATGTTGGATAAATACTAACTGTGTTGTATAAAGTTTTCCATATAATCTGTAGCCACAATAAAATGAAATGAAACATAGTAATATTAATGTCATGTAATCATCATAAGGTGAAATCAACATCATTGAATAACGTGTGTGAAATAATGTAATATTATAGATTCAACAAGTCTTATATAATGAAATAATAAAAAATATGCGATGCATGGGAGATCAAGTCGAGTGTTAAACACTCTTGGCTTAAGACAGATTCGTCCCCCACACAGGTGCTCATGGGATGAACGGACGTCTATCTCCAGGATAAAATGATCACAATCTTGAATAAGTAGCACTACAATAATCAAGATTCAGCGAATCAACCTTTTGATTTTACTCTCTCTCAATGTATGGAATGTATGCATCATGTATGATATAAAACAAAGAGGAATTTCTGTCTAATTCTACACAGAATTATGACATTTAATTCCACACAGAAACCTACAACGTTTCTGATAAAATCAACATGATATGAAATTGAATACACTGCATTTTCTACACAGAAAAACTGCAATTATTCTGTAGAATTTCAACACTGAAATTAACTACAAAACACAGAAGAAAGTGATAGAATTTCCACTGAAATTCATCACATAGAATATATAAAATCACGATCAGTAAAATAAGAAATTAACCGGATGAAACCTAGATAGAAATTCGATACAAATTTCTAAGGCAGAAACGAACACGAGAAATGTCGGATTGAACAGTCAGATTCTGTCTGGGAACAGTCGTCGGAATCTGGACAGTACGTCGCCGGAGATTCACCGCTGAAATCCGCCGGAGTCTGAGCACGTCGTCGGAGGCCGAGAAAGAGAGAGAGAGACAGAAAAACTCTATATCAGACGCCCTTCTGTTCGGAGGGGGATTCTTTCTATATGTAGAAAGAATCGCACCCCTTCGAAATGGTGCCAGCCAAACGCACCCTTAGGAAAGGACGCAACCGTTGGAATTTAAATTCTGAACCGGTTCGGTTCAACCCGGTTCACTCTATATATGGTTTAACCCGCGTCCAAAAATATTAAACCGGCCCAAGCTAATTTAATATTAATTAATTTAATCGCACCCGAGCCGGCCGGACGAACGGGCGGCGGCGGCGGCGCGCGCGTGTGGTTTATTGGGTCAACCCATGGGTTGCATAGGTCTTCCCCCTTTCACAAAAGTGGGGTGCCCCTTGGGGCCCAAACCTATCTTTAAACTTAGCCTTTATATGCCCATCACTTTTCCCATAGAAAATCAATGTGGGACAAGCCTTTAGTTCCACCCATAAACCATACTCATGGTACCTACTTTGGAGACCATTATCTCATTCAAACCTCCATGGATTTGAGCAAGTAAATGCTTGTTCTTCATCTCCTTATGGAGGAGAACACAAAGCATCTTGGACCCACTAAAACGGACATGTGGGTCCCACCTTAACAATGGCTCAAAGTTGGTGTTTACACCAAATATTCCAACAAGAGAAGGAGAGAAGAGAAAGAGCATGTACTCTTTTAGTCCCATGCATTTATATTGTTACTCTCCTACCACGAACAACAATGCAATATTGGGTAATACTATACAATTAAAAAATATATAAAATTTTTACAAAAAATATTATGGAGGAGTTTCACTTTAAAACAGAACTCCTATCACGGTGGTCTTTAATTATAAAAATGTCATCGTCCGATCGTTTGTTAGAATTTTTTGTATAATTTTTTTTTTTGAATAATAGCATTTTAAGATATTTTTTGATAGAAAATAATATTCTACTATTTACTTTGTACAGAAAATCTCATTATAATAAATTGACAAACAACATTTTTAAATTTTAACAAAAAATTATTATGGGGCTCGTTGTAAAATGGTCAGGTCACAATTTTCTGTTTGTTTACGTAAAGGAAAGGTAACTAAAGGTTGGAATTGCAACGTATTGCAAATACAAAAACTTTGTTGTTTTAATAGGTTTTGAAGTAGGATTTTCATGTAAATTGCACGATGCAAACTATAAAGTATGAAGGAGATTGTTTAAGGGTGGCTTCAGGCCACAAAAAATAATTGATGCTTCCACTCAATTTTGGCTTGTATCGGTTGAAGCAAAAGCATTGAATATGTTGTGGAAGCAACAATTAGAACTTTGCCACTAGCTGTGCACAAAAGAAGTGAAAAAACCAACAAACACACGCACCTACTCTCCATGGGTGGTTTTCATTCAAGTCTGTTAAAGAGTTTGATTTGGTTTCAGTATTCTAACCCAATTAGTTCGATTTGGAACTCGTGTTAGCATTTATAAGAATAAAATAAAATTGAGATGTGATCCAAGACTCAATCGACAAATATTTATGTTTATGTGGTTTTAAATATATATATATATATATGATTCAAAATATATCTTTTTATATTATAAAATAAAAAAAAAGACTGTTAGGGGGTGTTTGGACGTAATTTATTTAATAGTTTATATCTTATGTTTATGGTTTTTTGAAAATGTATTTGAATGAATGGCTTAAAAAAAACAGTTTATGTCTAATCACGTTTTTTGAAAAAAAGGTATTCTTAAAGATAATTTTTTTAAAATAATTTATAGCTTATACCTTATGACTTGTAAGCCAGTGACCCAAACACCCCCTTAGTTTCTTCTGAATCTGTAAAGATAATTTCAATTCTAAAAAAATCCTTATCAAATAACAGAATTACTTTAACATAATTGTAACGATTCTCATTGGATTCACGTCTACTATTTTTATGATTTTACCACACGCATAGTGTGTGCATCCATCCCTAGTACTGTATAAATACAATCAAATTTGCTGTTGTTGTAGTTAATTACTGTTGATTTGTTTTGTATTTTAGTTTTAGTATTTTTTTGTTGATAAATTGAGGATGCCATATTGAAGAGAATATTTTTAAAAATTTGCAAATGTATAAATAAGACCTTACACAATACATGCGTACTTAGAACAGAATCAACCAAACTATAGAATCGACTCCAATTGTTGTGATTCGATTTGATTCCATGGGATGACGGTATAGTTCTAGGAACCGAAAACCAAACTAGATCAATTCAGTTATGAGTTTTACACGGACATGAGCCAAACCTATTTATGCACACCTCTATTTGTCATCATAATTTAGCTTGCTCAATAGTGGAACTTTTACCGCTAGCTAAAAAAAAATATAGGAACATACTATTTCAATTCTGGAGTCAAGTTTGTTTGGAATTGTTTTCAAAATTTTGACTTTTATGTTTTCGTAAACAAAAATAAAGAGAAGTTCAAAAAACGCCATTGTTTTCACTCCAATGTAAAGTTTGTATAAAAATAATTTTCGGCAATTCATCAAATATTTTAAATCCATTTTCTAAAAACGGAGTGTTCATAAAATTTTCTCCATACCAGTTTATGAAATACATTTTTTGTGTTTAGTTTTTGTTTTTCCATTTTTGGAATAAAAAACAGTTTTTGAAAAATGAAATTTCAACAACTTTTTCCATGAGTTATTTTTCTTCATCTCTAGTACATTTTTTCAATCAAAATTTACCTTTTCTTTTCAAGGATGCTATTATAAACTAAAAGCTTTTACCCTCGGAAAAAAAATTAAAATTTAATTACAAACTAGAAAAGCAAAAAGAACTCATTAAAAAGTTGGCCAAAAAGCTACTCCAAACAAGGTTAAAAGCTTTTGGATTTGGTTTTTTACTTAATTTTTTTACTAGCATTTAGTTTTGTTTTTCTGTAAAAAGTTAAAAACATATTTAAAAACGTTCATAAAAAAAAAAATGAAGATAAAAGCTCATCAAAAGTTGCATCTGTAACCAAAAAAAAAAAACTCAAAAATTTCATGCGTGTTCATTACGATGCACTGGTTAACATTATTAATTAGAGCACCTAGATTTTCTCAATCTAAAGTCGACCTCTCAGGTCACACCGTCGTCTTTCTCTACCGATCGATATCCAAACTTCTCCGGCGACTCTCCGATGGCGTCTCCGTTCAGGTACTCCGACCACTACGCCGCCTTCCTTTCGTATTTGGGTGCATGCACGTACATAGACACTCCTGCATTTCTATTGATTTGCCACTCCACTTCACTTGCATAACTTTTTCCCGATGTATCGGAACGAAATGAAATCTGTTCTCATTTAGAAACATTCCATTTATATTAAAGTGCATTATATACATAAATATGTAACTATGTTTCTATTCCTGTATGGGTATGTGTATATTCTGCTTTTAAATTCCAAAATTTTGTAGGTCTTCAATTAATAAATTTTTGATTTCCCAATTTTGGATTAGGGTATTCAATGTTTTGAAAGAAATAGACACATTTTATTTTTCACAAAGAATGTAAATATGTTGATATTTTTGAGTAGTTACATTTTTACCGTTGAGCTAATTCTAGCATGGTCCAATTGAATTTCTCGGACAACCAAGCAGGTCCTCCAGATTAACTAAATGCCTCTCACACCTGATTGATAGGCGCTTAGAGAGCACTTGTTCATTCTTATAATGTGATGTTGTGTAGTTATATTCATTATTTACGTTCTGCAATTAGCTGGTTTATGATTTTCTTTCATTCACATAAATTTATTGAGATTGCGTAAATTGTTTGTAGGATTGTACTGGTAAATGCTAAAACATCTGGATTCGTTTTCTTGGGCTGTTGCCTTATATTGCCTTAGATACGGATTATTGTGTGGGATATTATATTTTATGTTTTGATTCTATTCTTATTCCTTGTTTTTTACTCTGCTTCTTGTTTGAAGAGTTTTAATCAAAAGCTGAATTTTCAGTATGGAGATCTACTGTGCATGCAAATTTATAGTTGGTGAAATATGATGCACCAAGGCCAATTATTGTGTTATTAGTGATGATACGCATTGGGCAGCAACCTATGCCCTTGGTAAATATGTGTTGGCAGTCCTGAAAATGAAAGATCCTCTACCTCATGTACTCCTTTTGGCTCCACAATCTATGCGATCTGTTTAGGACTCTCCGTTTCTGTGACAAATGTCTTAGTCAGTGCAGTTTTGGTCCCCTTTCTTATTCTTCATCATCATCTTCTACTTCTTTTTCCTTTTTCTCCTGTTCTCGGATGGTAGTTAGCATATTATCATGTAAATTGGGTCTTTGAAATGTGCAGTTACTTGAAATGATCCCTATTGCCCTTGTTCAAATGGGGTGCATAAATCTAATGGAACGCGTAGTTTTATATTAAAGTTGTGGATTGAGCTTTAGAAGCATTTGTTGTATCTAAATATGAGTGCCTACTTCATTTTCAAAATTCTTTAATTTATTTAACAATAACCGTTCTTCATTCAATTTGAAAATTTGGTGGGATTTTAGACTGCTCAGGTGTAGAACCATTCATAATATAATATTTAATAAAATGGTTTGTGGCCTCCTGTATCAATCAGTCCTTGCTTAACTATTTTTGGGTTATAGACAAATGAATATGAGTGCACATCACATGTAGACATATGTATTTAGTTTTTTGTTCATAAACATTTGAACTACAAAGTATTGTGGCAATTTGTTGCCCAATGGTTTGGGTTTTCTTTTTTTTGTTTTTGTTTTTGTTTTTGGTTGTTTTTTCTCATTTACAAAGACCCTTAAGCTTTATTTGGATGAATAGATTTGAAATCAACAGATTTGGGGTTTTAATTTGCAAATGAATATGACAGTTAGTTGTTAGAGTTAAATTAAAGACCTAAGCGAAATGCTAAAAGTTAAGATAGTGTAACATGTGTACAACTAAATCCTTGTTAAAGTGGATTTGAAATAATTATTTTCACCCTATTATTTCTACCCATATTAATGCTCTGAAATCCTTACATCTGGCTGCTATATTTAAAATGTGAGTTATCTGATATAGATTGAAGGTATATTTCTTTGACAGACAAATCCAAATCCGTTCGTTTTGAATCCATGGTTTGGTTTAGTGGGAACTCTTCAACATGCCTCATTTTTTGCTATATATTTTTTTGATTAAGTGACATTTTTTCGCCATAGTTCGCTGACATTTTCCATGTATGTGGGGGAGAAAAAGATGAAGCCCTTGGCTCTTAGCCCTTCATGTGTTGTTGTTTGATCAAAAAATAACATGATGCATTTAGCATGGGTTATTGTAGTTAGTGCTCCCTAGGCCTTTTGCATCTCCGTATATATATTTTTGTGTTTGCTCTGTTTTATGAGCCACTAGAGTCTATAGGAAGGAATACTTGGGAAATGAATTGGTTTAGGATGTACCAAGTTCAAACATGAATGAAACCTTGATAATGGTTTGATTCTTTTGAGAACATAGTTGGCTCTTGGCTCTAAGTTTGACAGGACTTGCTAGAAGGCCAAGGTTGTTTCTGGAACCATTCAGGTTTCCTTGATGGTATATCTACGTCGGGTCACCCACATTTGGGAAGACCTCAAAAGAGGGTTGACATGAACATTTCATGATCTTTTAGACTGGAAAAATGATCCCCTTAAAAGTGGTGGAGAACCATTTGAGAATTTATTAAGCTTGAGGATTGAAAAGGTGTCTCAGGATCATGCCCCTCAAGAAGTAGAGGTCCTGAGCTTGAGGCTCGTCCCAAGTCCCTAGGTGAAAGTGTAATTTTGCGAGAGAGAGAGAGAGAGAGAGAGAGAGAGAGAGAGAGAGAGAGAGAGAGAGAGAGAGAATCCCACTTCTGATACGGGTTTGGCTTGTCCAGTAGTCCTTTGTTTTACGTTCTTTTCTCTTCTCTTAGTTCTCTAGCCAATCATTGTAATAGAGCTGATCTCATCCAACAATTGGTCTCTTTATCTCTCTCTAAAAAGATGGAGAAACATCAGAACCTGACTAGAAGGAAGCCATAGTGTGGAACTGTACTTTCTGGAGTGAATTTTGGTTGCACTTGGTGAAGTCAGTTTGAGGGTTCAAAGCCCTTTGGATGGCCAAACACCCTTTTCTCGTTGATTCACTTTCTATGACCTCTACTGGATTGTCCTTGCTCGTTTCTCCGGTCATTTTTTAGTTTCTCAGCTTTCTCTTCAAACGTTTTTGTGGAATTTGAGCTGATGGATGTTCCATCAAATTAGATATTTTTGGTTAGCTTTTGGTGATATTTTGTGACGTGTCTTTTGTATGAAACAATGCATTGATATGCTGTTTTCTGATCCAGCAACCTGTTTTTGACCTGTCTAATCTTCTAGAATCTCTGGGCTGGGGGTGGTTAGTTTCTTATGATACTTAGTGTTGTGTGGTGTAATGGTGATGTCCTTTTTGCATTCATCCAGGTATGTTCATCTTGTTTGGGGTCCTTGGTCTATGTTGAGTGTTGGGGTGGCCCTTAAAAGACTATGGTTACAGGTGTGTATTTCAAGGGTATAGCAAGCTCTGGTTAAAGTAGTTCTGGTTTCTTGTACAGACATTGTGGATATAAAATTTACAATTCCACACTTCTGAATTATAACACCACTTAAGAAGTATGAAGGCATAGTACCCCATAACTGTGTTCAAACTTCAAACGTGGAGTTTATGTGCATACAGGAGCTGTAAAAGAGGGCTCTAGATCAATCAACTTCTCTATCACAGTTTCCATTTGGAGTAAGTGAAGTTAGCAGGCAACTATATTTGATAGTTTATGGGTCTATGACCAGAAAGAAAATTTCCATATGGTACTGTTGAACTTAGAATAGTATTTGTTGGCTAAGCAAGGGGCTATAATGTGGCATACTTTCACTGGACAGTTTAACCCCATAGGTGCTGTTCTGTTTGTTTGTTTTCGGGTTTTTCTTATGCTATTTTTCATCATGTCAAAAGGTGCTCTGGAAGGACTCTTTGTCCTTTCTATGATCTTTGACTGTTAATGATTTTTCTTTTTCTTACCAAAAAAAAAAAAAAAAAAGTTTGCTGAAGTGAACCCCTCTTTGGAACATATTATCTTCCACTGCCTTTCCTTTTCCCATTGATCGCCTGAATAAAACCAAAGAGAGGAGAGCTCAGTAAAGAACAGCAACCAGTTGAGAGCCGCATCTCAACAAGCAAACTCGCTATAGACTTTTGCTTCTCTTCATTATCCGTAGGTTGTCAATCCAAAAGCTTAAGATACACAAATCGGGTGATGATGCTTGATGCTATTGAATCCTTCAAACCAAGCTTAATTTTTCCTTTTGAAACAGTGGTGCTTGATTTGGAGTTTTGGTAAAGTCCTTTCCAGGTGGAGCTGTGGCACTGTGTTGGTGGAGTGGCGCCCATGACAGTAATCAGAAATTGAAGTTTGCATAGGTGAGGAAGAAGACACAAAAACAATGACAATAACAGTGACCCAGAGGAAAATGTCAAAACAACCTAATTGTTAGGATAATACCACATGTCAATAGCATGTGATATACCCATTGATGGCACTACTGGCAGAAGTGAGTTCACAAGTCAATGCAAGTGTTGGCATAATTTAGGAGTTATAGATTCAGGGTCAATTACACTTTTCACCCCAACTATTGCCCAAATACCATTTTGGTCCCTCATTTTTCAATTGTAACAATGTTAACCTTGTACTTTCTAGCAAATTTCAATTTATTCTTGCTCCTGTTTTCGTTAAAATTACGAGCAGAAGTGAGATCACATGACCTAATTATAATAGTGATGTACCATTTTATCCATAGATGATGTTAAGCCTTGGTTAGTTTATCAGTTTTAATTCTTTGTATACATATATACACCAACTACACCTACTTGCTCTCTTACAAACTTATCTACCATGACCAACGCGTCCTTCACAACAGTCTTTCTATACAAAAATACACACCAACCCTACGAGAAAGTAGTTGGTTGAAGGCCTAAACACCCTCCTTGCATCTGTTTTTGTTAAATTAGGGGCAAAAGTGAGTTCACATGACCCAATTATAATAGTGATTTACCATTTTATCCATATGTGATGTTAAGCCTTGTTTGGTTTATTAGTTTTAATTATTTGTATACATATATACACCAACTACCCTACTTTCTCTCTTACAAACTTATCTAAGCATGATCAAATCGCCTCCTTCACGTAGCCTCTCTACAAAAATGCATTTGTTGGAAAGTACATGGTCAACATTGTTATAATTGAAAAATGAGGGACCAAAGTGGAATTCGGGTGAAAGTTAGAGGGTAGAAAGTGTAATTTACCTTGGAGGGCAGGCCTTTGCGCAGTAGTAAGGTTGCTCCATTGCGACCAAGGTGTCATATATTTGAAACATAGATATAGCTTCTTCGCACGCGGGGTTTAAGTTGCACACATCTAAATTTTCCTAGCCCCCTCCATGGCGAGAGTCTCATGCGCTAGGCTGCCCTTTATTTAATAGAATTTGCCAACATGATTGCATGTTTTAGAACATGGTTTGATCTCTTTTACAACAGTAAGGGTGTGTTTGATACTCATAGAAGGGAAATGGAAAGGAAGAGAAAAGGGAGGGAAAATTGGGTTCTCTCCTTGTTTGATTTTAAAAAAAAAATAGAAGAAAAGTGGAGAGAAACTAACTTTCTACACTACAAATCAAACAAGGAAAAAGAATATTCCTTTCATTTTCTCTTCTCTCCTTGAGTATCAAACACACCCTAACCCTAGTGATACAAATATTTAGTTCTTATTTCTTATGTTGATTATCTTCTCTGTAAGTAGAAAAATGAAAACAATAGATTGATATGCAACAAGATGAAATAGTTTAACAAAAGATATAGGAAAATGGTTACTTTACATGACATTAAACTAGATGAAATCATTTGACAGTAGCTAAAAGAATGTACAGGGAGTGCTTTGATCTCGCCAAGGCCAAATCTAAAGCGGGTTTTAACGGAGTATGTAATAATGTACAGAAGCAAACCAAAGCATCTAAAAATGTTTCCCTAATTTAATCAAATCATAATAAAATCCTATGGTACACAGACATGGAAATTGGACATAGATACAACAAATAATAAAAAAGTAGGACTAGGAAATAGACATGATGAGGCATGACAATGCATTAATGTGTTTTGCATGTACGTAAAACGTATGTAGAACTTAAATTAATTACCTAATTTTTTATTTGACTATTGCGCAATATGGAACCTGAGGCTCATAAAATGTCTTGCATATACTGGTACTACCACAACTACTTGTATACCATATATATTTTTCCCTACAACTATATATAACTGTAAGTGTCCGTTATATACTTAGCTTGTGTGGTCATGTATATGATCTCAAGTCTTTTTAAAAGAAAAAAAAATGGGAAAACCAAGAAACATTTTTAAGAATGTTGGACGTGGCTTGTAGAAAATGTTTGTGTCATCCATTGAGGAGTTTTCAGGAAGTGTCATTGAAATATTTGAAACCAAGAATCTTATTTTTCAGTTAGATGCCGTCCAAGAAATTTTAGAAACATTTATTGGAGTATCCAACAAGTGCTAGTATTTAATATGGACTCAGTACCTCCTGAGAAATGTTTGTGTTGCATGAATCAAATCATATGTAGATGCTAATCAACACTACATAGTGTGTTGTAAGCTAGTCCATCACAACTAAAATAGAAATCCTTCTCGTATTCTCATGCTCCAACAAAAGAAAAAGCTTTACAATTTCATAGTTATGAAAAGAATGGGCAAAGATTTGTCATGAGAGGAATTGAGGATGATAGAGATCTAGATCCGTTATGCCTACTTTATTATGCAAACTTAATGGAATTTTCCATTTCAATAAAATTATCACCAAATACTTTAAAAAAAAGAATTTATCACCAAATGCTCGTATTATTAACGATCCACCCCCCTCCAAACCCACAGCCACCACTATAAAAAAACATGAATTTAGTAAATGGTAAAGACGAAGAAAAGAAGTTTCAATTGGGGTTGTAAATTTATCTTGGGGTTGCGGTAGCAGTCAGAACCGTAAGTGGGTGTTCTGATATCATTATTGTGGATATTTTGATAGGATACCCAACTTACTAAAGTTTAGTTGCACATGTATTTAGCCTTTTTTTTTTTTTTTTTGACAAGTAAGCAAGATTTTATTCAAAATGAGACGCCAAATAGGATGCGACCTCTTACACCCGAGGTATACAAAGAAAACCATAACTCCTCACTAAAATTAAGATCTCTTATAAAATCAATTAAAATGGAAGAAGATACACGATAATTTCCCGACATCCAAAACTGAAAGTGTGCTACAAAAGTGATTCATATTGGTAAAACTATCTCTTCAAAAGTCCTGTAATTATGCTCTCTCCACAAACTCCACATTCAGCACAAAGGAGTTATGCACCAAGCTCTTTACCTTCTTTGTTGTACACCCTCTAGGCTGAGATTCACATAGAGAGATCAGATGACTAAATATGACAAAACACACCGAATACCAAAAATGCAGAATAAAAAAACTCCACAACTTCCATGCTACATTCGAATAAAAGAGAAGATGATACACTGGTTCTTCATCTTTCCGGCACATATAACACTAGTTGGGAAGCATTTTACCCCTTTTGCCTAAATTGTCAATGTAAGAATAGAATCCAATGTTGCAGACCAAGTAAAAAAAAGCAACCTTGGATAGAGCCCTAACTTTCCAAATATTCCTTCCTGGGAAAGATCTCTGATTATCCCTGCCAAGGATATCATAGTACAATCTAATGGTGAACTTACCCTAGTTGTCTATCAGATCAACCTGTCCTCCCCCTACTCTCCACATATATAGAGAATCAAGGAACTCATCCACCATCTCTATTTCCCAATCCCAAAAAATTCAAACAAAAGGAGGTTCTCAAACCATTCCACACATTAGAGAATTGCATATAATCCGCCACTAATGCCTGCTTATCCCTAGCAATAGCATTAAGATCTGGGAAAACCGCTGACAACGACATCTTCTTACGTCACACGTCATGCCAGAATTTTTCTCTCCTCCTGTCTCCTATCATAAACTTGACATTTTTTAAAAACTCGTGGCAGCCTTTCCTAATTCCCTTCCACAAGCTAACTCCATATGGATTTCTAACATCATTGGAAGTCCCCATCCAACCTCCTCTAAACAGTATTTGCTTTGGATTACCAATTTCCACAACCACCCATCCTCATACCCGAGAGAGACTGGTTAAACAAAAGAAGTTGACGAATACCTAGATTTCCACAATGGCCCATCTCATACCCAAGAGAGCCTCTTAAACAGATGAAGTTGATGAATACCTAGATCCCCTTCCTTTGGAGGAAAATGAACTTCATCCCAAGCAACAAGATGGTACTCGAACTCTCCTCCCAACCCATCCCACAAAAAATTCCTTTGCTACTTTACCAATCTTTGTGTAACTAAAGTCAAAATCGTGAACAATTGCATAAAATAAGTATATGATATATTGCAAAGCGTGCTCTTAATAAGTATGAGTTTTCCACCCTTAGACAAATACTGCTTCTTCTATAAAGCTAATTTACGTTCAACCCGCTGCACAATGCCATCCCAAACTGAAGTAAGGACTACCCAAGTGGTAGTCCCAATAAAGTGAAGAGATCCAACTCTAAACCCAAACATTGTTGTCAAAACCATGACGTCTCTCATCTCTTTAACAAGAATAAACTCCCTTTTTTCCATATTCACTTTCAGACCAGAAATTGCTTCGAAACAAACAAGCACACACCTGAGATGTCTGAGTTGCTCCTCATCTGCATTAAAAAAAACCAGAGGAACCAAAGTGAAGATGAGAGACGAACAACCTGACAGCCCCTTCGTTGCCCATCTTGAACGACCTAATCATCCCCTCCCTGAACAGCTTTACTCAACATTCTACTCAAGGCCTCCATCACAATAATAAATAATATGGAGATAGTGGATCTGCTTACCTTAGCCCTCAAGAGCTATAAAAAACGCCAGCGCATTTGACATTATAAATGAAAATTTGAAACCATTTTCTCCACCGAAATTCAAAATCTGTTGAGCCATCATACCTAGCACGTAGCATAGTCTAGGCACAAGGGATGTGTGTGGGAACGAACTGCATGGGAACTGGCCTTGACATTTTCAAAATCCATTTCCTGTATTTTTCTTTTGTTCTTTGGCCTTGACTTTCCCCTTCCCCCCTCTTTCTTAGAGTTCAACATCTCTGATATGCCTTCTCAACATCCAACTTGTAAGCCAACCCGGGAACTCCACAACGAATTCTAGAGTCAACCACTTCATTTTCCACTAAGACTGCATTCTAGAAGTTGCCTCCCCCCATGAAAGAATTTGAGATCCAGAAATTATACATTGAGCACTTTCTTTAATCTCGCAGCTAGAACCTTAGTCACCAATTTATATATACATCCCACGAGGCTAATAGGTCTAAAGTCCTACTCTTTTGTGCCTCCTTTATGTGGAATCAAAACAATAAATGTTGCATTCAAACTTCTCTCCCAAGAACGGAACTCACATATATGGTGCATTACAGCCCTAACGTCCCCTCTGATGACATGCCCTCCAGCTAAGAGATGCTATGGTAAAGCCCGAAGCTTTGTCTTTACTATTTATATGATCAAAAACGAAAAATGACTAAATTAACAACAAAATAGTTAGGAAAAGGTGTCTACAAGGTAATTATGTCATCTAAAATACAAAATCAAAAAGTGTACAATGATATTATTTATCCATTTGTTGCATGTATCATATATGCCATAATCATATCTTAGGTTTACTTATTCATCGTTCTTAGTTAGTTTTAGTAGATGTGACTTAATCATTACAATTAAATCTGACAAAAGAGGAATGATATTTTAGAATGTAACCCAAAGCAGAAACCTCCACACACACACACACACCCCCCCCCCCCCCCCCCCCCCCCCCCCCAAAAAAAAAAAAAAATAAATAAATAAATAAAAAAATAAGAAAATGACAAAGTCAATCTCACTATTGACTCTTGATTAACCTAGCTTCAAGCAAAGTTGTGGAAATAAAATGCAGTGAAAATCACCATGTTGAAACTCTTTGATTTTTTTTGCCCTTTTTCAGGTTTTGGTTTAAGATTTAAGCTCCAACATTTGAACTTTGTTATTGAATTTGCTATATCTAAGTCCTGCGTAACATAGACATGTTTATGATGAGTCAATGACAAGATGACTCTTAAAAATGTAGGATAAGGCATTGAAAGTATGTGACAACATGTTAATATATTTATGTATTTTTGTGAATGCTATATAAGAAAAATATGTAATCCAGTTTATTATTTATATATTTCCCCTTAAAATTGCAAATTGTGAAAGATAAAGCTCCACAAATATCTTGTATATTATGCATACTCCCATTGCTTGCGTTCTTGCTTCATTTTTTGGCCTTAAATCTTTGTTAGGTATATTTTTCATATGTTGAAAATTGTCCACTGCAAACTTATGTCGGTCAGGCATGTGTTGTATTCGTTTTATAAATTGTTTTAAGACACATTTGGGGTGTGTAAGTTGCATTCCTAGGAATGCCGAACTTTGTTCTATTAAAATTCACCACAGTCCACGTAGGTTGTTTGAGAAGTGTCACCAAAGTGTCCGCAAAGTGTGTAGAAATTTCCAAAATTATGAATTTTTTAATTTTAAGTTAGGACATGTTGAAGAAGTGTTGGACATGTTTCTAAGAGTGTTCAAAGAAGTGTGTGTTGAGCACTTGTGCGATACGGAGATGGCTCCTCTGTAGAAGTGTCCATGCTACTTAATCTAAGTCACAATATGTAGGATTTTCTAGATTTAAGTTACAGTTTGTATGATTTGGAGGGAAACTTGGAACAAAAGAATGGTAGAATTAGGTCAAAGTAGGAATTTGGAGTTTCATAGCAAGTGCTATAGGCTTCACAGCACAGAGGCGATAGAACGTGAAAATCTCTGGTGGTAGCTGGTGCATGTGCAATTGAAGGACTGCTGAAATCGCAGCATGTCATTAATCATGTTAAGGAATGGAAACTTCTTAAGAGCCATGAAAAGGTTTGTGGTAGGAAACATATTTTCAATCCATTCTATTTATTTTGTTCTCCAATTTCCCCCCACCCCATATTTAAGGTTATTTGCTCCATTGAAGGTTAGATGTTAGGAGTCATTTGTAGTATCTAGATTTCTGTTCTTAGTATCATCTTAAAGCTTCACTTAAGTGGAAATCTTCAATATTTGATTTGTAAGTTTAACATAATCATGCTATATGTGACATACGGGAGGAATCGTTAAAGTGGTAATATCATGCACAGACATTTGGTTTTACATTTATGTGCATTATAACCTAAGAAGCATAGACACAAACAAGCCGAGCCGACACTGACACTGACACTGACACTGATAGGTCTTCTACATGCAACAATCAATAGAAATACATGCAAACAAGCATAAACTTGAAATTTCTCACCTCAAAAAATGAAAACACAACCTTCTTCTTCAATCCCTCCTTCTTCTCTTTCTTTCTCTCAACTTTCTCTATTTTTCTGTCACTTTCTTTCTTGTCAAACACAAGTTACTGCACAAGCACTTATTTCCTCTCTTTTCCTTTGACTTGTTGCATGTAGAAGACCTATCACGACACGACACGACACGACACAAACGTGTTGTCATAGCAATTTTAAAAAATATATGACATGACACTGTGGGGACACAACAAAAGTGTATATGACATGACACAACACGACACGAATGTGTTGTCATGGCAATTTTAAAAAATATGACATGACACAGTGGGGACACAACAAAAATGTATATTGTATATATTTTTATATGTCATACATGAATATTTTACTCAAAGACAATGAAAATTTTACTAAATAACACTAATTAAAATTGAAAAGCATGTATTCCATAGCTTAAATGTCACGCCCACTCCTAATCAGGCGTCATTAACAGCTTCTTAGGGCGAGTGTGATCGCACAGTTCTCCCGCCTGCGAACGATATCTTACAACAATCCTAAAGATAAGAATCATGTAAGGGGTAACAACATCATTAGATATAGAAACCAACTCATAATCACCATACAAATATATAAAAAAGCTATTAAGACATACTCTCAATCATCACAAGTAAAAGTATCAACAAACTCTAAAAGAATCTCATCTCAAAAAATGTACAACATGTACAAATCTACGACTCAACAAGTAGAGTTCTTCGAAGCTCTCCAACGCAACACTGACATATACAGTAGTAGACGGGACATCTCCATCTTACTTGCAAAATAATCTGTGTGGGTGTGAGCTATTGTCAACGTGCTCACAAAGATAAACAAACTTATAAAGAACAAATGTAAGATAATCATTGAATCAACCACCGATAGATAATCTACCATCATCAATGAGAAGTGTCTCATGTAATGCAATGCCTCTTTGTGATGCAATGTTTGATATCACCACACATGAGTACGCTGTTTTGATAACATTGGCTCAATATATCGATGGCTTGTTATCTAGAATGTCCCACATCGACACTCTTTTGGTTAGTCCTGCATCGACTAAACTTTAGGTTAGTCCTATATTGACTTAACCTCCTCCGTGCAATTCAAGTTATGCACTCAATGTATCTTGTATGCAAAGCCACCTCATAATTCAACAATCGACATCAACATTGATAATAAGACATTTAATTCTATATGAGTAAGAATATCTTAAATTTTCCCACCTTACACCACTTTTCAAAACAAGGTTGAATCACTCCTTATATTGAATTAGAGTGTCTTTAGCCGCTTCCAAACCTATCATATACCACCACGTCGAACTTATGAAACGTATGCATAATCAATGCATGTTTATTACTTATGATGCTCAAATTAGGAAATGACACATTAGGAACTCAATTACAAGTGTTAAACCCTTTCCAATACATTACAAGAAGAATACAATGCAAAAAGAAGAACCAAACCAGCCATGGACTGTGCCATGGCGCCCTTGGCCAGGAGACTATGCCAGTAGGCGCACTCCTTGCACCCCTTGGCCAGTGAACTGCGCTAGTAGGTGCCCTCCACTGTGCTGGTGCTCCCTTCCCCCCTTTTGGTTTGAAATTGGTGTTTTTAAAACATGGTTTTAGGTCTACGCTTCAACCACAACCCAATTCTAAGTCCTCTAAAGCCCCAAACAAAACTTCAAAACATCAACACATGAAAAACATGAAGAATTCTAAGTTTTCAACTTGGATCTCAAGTTTCTTGGATTCAATTATCAATTCTAAGACATGATTGGTCTTCTACATGCAACAATCAATAGAAATACATGCAAACAAGCATAAACTTGATATTTCTCACCTCAAAAAATGAAAACACAGCCTTCTTCTTCAATCCCTCCTTCTTCTCTTTCTTTCTCTCAACTTTCTCTATTTTTCTGTCACTTTCTTTCTTGTCAAACACAAGTTACTGCACAAGCACTTATTTCTTCTCTTTTCCTTTGACTTGAAGCCAACTATGGATACAATATGTATCTATCTACACGTCTCTCACACACAATGCTAATAAAGTACAATCTCATATACACACCTTACGCACGCATCTCACATGAAGCACACACCTAGGTGGCTTGAGGTTAACCTCCCACCTATCACCTCCTTGCTTCACCAACACTCACTCATCCATATGATTAGCATAATTAAACACACTTATGATAATTAATCATCATTAACATTAAGCTAAGCATGAAAATTAATTAAGCTAACTAATCATGGATTAAGTTAATTAATCATGCTTAAAATAAATCAATCCTCATATGACATATTCGCATTAAAATATGCCAATCAAGCTCTTTGATTAGGATAATCATACACTACATCATATGCAATTAAGCTAAATATGATGCTAAACAAAGTAAGGTATCACATTAAATGTCAAATTAGGTATACCTTAACTTTTTATTTATTTATTTCGCAATTGGATCCCAAGTATTTTCTTTAAACTTGCAACGTGTTTTATAGTTATTTAAGCAATGGACATGTGTGTCCCTCAAGTATCTGAAACATGTCCAATTCTAAAAAAATTGAAAGTAGTAGGACACGTGTGGATGTATATTCGACAAATGTCGAGGGAGTGTCAGCATCATGTCTAACGTCTGGCATAGTCATGATACCTTCTTAGAAGTGTCTATGCTTCATAGATTATACCTTTGTGGGTGTATTTCTTAACTGAATATTTCCTACTTTTAGTGATTTCTTGTTTCCATGACATTTATGCTTATGAGTATGCAAAGTTTTCTTTAATTATTTTTAATTCCATAAATTTATTTTCAATTGTTTAATGTCTGCCTATGTGATTTTTGTAATGTGAATTGCCTCAGATGTTAAGGCACCTTTGTCTAATTAGTCTATCCCTCTATCAGACTTATATTGTTCTCTTACTCATTTTCCAATTATTGTATGTTATCTTGATATCACAGTTGTACCTTTTTGTTTGCCTTAACTCTTTAAGGCACTCTTATCTGATTGGTGTCCTAAATTGATCATATATGCACTATTTTTATTTTTATTTTTATTTTTGGTTATAGTACTGTTATTGAGTGGGTCCAACTATAGTGATTATGTTTTTCTACATTTGTTTAACTACTTTGAAGGTCATACTTCTTTTATTTTCTCCTTCGTTTTTCTCTGTCTTTTTCTTTTTCTCTTTTTTTTTTTTTTTTTTTTTTTATAAAAAAAAGAGGATATGCTTTGAAAAACACAATTCTTTTGGTGGAATTCACTTCAAAGGGAAGTGAAGTTGCTGTTATATTGCATTCATTTTCCTTCTGTACAGGTTTTATATGGAGCAAACTATATGATACTGGACTAATGGTTGTATAGAATGTGCTTCAATAAATGCTTGAACTTTCTGAATGCTTAAATGATCCTCCTTTTATGATGTTTTGATCTTGCCTTTATGATGTGTGTGCCCAAATGAGCAATTGCGTTATGGTAGGAATGTAAATATATGTATGTTGTTGAAGTATGAAAATACAACAAAGTCCAAAGGAGTATTTATAGAACAACGATACTTTCTCATGAATTCTCAGATGTTTTGTTTTCAACTAATGGTCTACTCTTCATATTCGTGGTGGAGACAGACGGGAACGTAATGGTGTGCCATTTGTGGATCCCCAGCAGCCTATTCTTGCCGTGGCCCCTCTAAATAGTGTGCCATATACTGGTCCACCGATATCTTGTGATATTCCTTTATCCCCGATTGAGGTGGAAACTGACCCTATGGTGAGCAATGGGCCTGCTGTGGTGTTTTTGCCTTCTCGCCCATCTGAGGAAGAGTGGAATAACATTATAACTGGTACCAAAGGGGGAGTTGGCTTAACGGGAAGTGCTGCAATGGGAAAGGTGGGGTCAACTGTAGGGTTACTGGACATTGGAGAATGTGAGGATGCGTATTTTTTTCGTGTCTCTCTCCCAGGTGTGGCAACGAGCGGAAGTAAGTGGTGTCTACTAATGGCAAAATCATAATTGCTTTCTGGGTCCAATTATGTTCTTTTGTTTTTGACACATTTGTAGTATTCCATTAGCATATCCAAGAAGCCCTTCTTGTTATATCAATAGTGTAGCCGCTAATTTACAATGTTAATAGGAAAAAGGTATAATTGAAATGTTATATGAGCCTTGAGAATTTTCTAGTTGATTGAAGAAACTCACTGGATGGAAATGGATGCTTGAAAACCACATAATATTGGAATCCTTCTTTGTTTGTACGATACTACATTTGAATTTTGAGAAATCTTTCTAATTAAAAATAGCTCTGAGTGCCAAAAACATTTTATTGTCATTTCAATTTGACTGTTCTCTCTGACCATTGATTTTGTAATTGCAGAAGAATTTAGTTGTGATGTTGAACCCAGTGGGAAGATAGTCATAAAGGGAGTTACGTCAACAGGTGAGAGAACAGTTCGCAAGCACTCTCATATTTTTGAAATGCGGACGCAAAATCTTTGCCCACCAGGGCATTTTTCAATTTCATTTGAGCTGCCAGGTCCAGTCGATCAGCAGCAATTTACTTGCTCTTTTGGACTTGATGGTTCTCTTGAAGGACTTGTAACGAAAAAGGCTACGGACAGGTCTATGACTTAATTAACTTGTCCGATATGAAGCCTCTTTCTTCTAGCCTTTTTTTTCCCTGAAAGAACTGCAAGGAAAAGTCCATGGACAGGTCTATGACTTGGTAAACATTTATGTTTTATTAACACCTTGTATTTTCAGTTGCTTATGTTGAAATTACTACTTTTGGAGAGAGAATATTAATGCTTTTAGCTTTAGGGCTTTTGCCTTTCAGTTTGAGATCTAATGAGTTGTGATATTTGAGTCACTTTGGAAGTTCCGCATCTTGGTGCAGAACTGAGCGTTTTTGAAAGGAAGCACAATTGGAAGTGTGTCGGTGTGATTGCACATCGTTCTTATTTGTAAAGCCTTGTATCAGTATGAGGTGGGATTTTTGCAATTGAATAAAATCCTTCTTGGGTAGCTATTACTTCTTTTCTCGTTGTTGGACGGACCTACCTATGTGGCCTTTCTCGTTTGTCTGTGTTCTATGGCATTTACAACTTCAGAGACTGAATTCATGTTCTGTGTCACTTTCTGCAGAATATATGATACATGTAGTTTATAGGTTTGATTCCTCGGTGAGTTTATTATTTTTTCTTTTTGAAAATTTTGAAAATCTTGCTGTGGTTGAGGCATGATAGATGGGATTCCATCCCATAACTTGACAAATCAGATACTATTTGTGTCATGGGAGTCACTTTTTTGGGCCTGGGTTTGGTAAAAAAACTCGGGACAACCCAAATGAGGCTAAATTCTCCGTTCTGCCCTTCTAACGTGGTCATGTGATTAGTATATACCCGTTTTTTCGTCTAAATTCCAAATATTCATTGGCTACTGAATTTGAAATTTTAGAATTAAAATTGTCATACAACGATGAAATTGAGAGAATGGTCAAACTACAAGGATCACGACTTTAATTAACCCTTTGTGGTAAGGATAGTGCATTGTTAAAAACTTTTACTGAGTCTAAGCTAAGAGTGATCCTAAATGATAAGTGCACACGTTTTGCAATGACTTCAAATTAGTGCAAGCATTATGAGAGTGAGACAGAGGTTTGTTCTAAATTACGAAATGTTCCTTCAAACTTACAAATATCATGTGATGTTGCTCCTAAATTTGCTATGAAGTGTATTTTATATCTACTGATATCTATGGTAGAATGGACAAACTACAATAAGGAATTGAACCCTATCAATACTCAACAACCTATTCTTGATGTTGGATATCACTAAGAAACCTCACTTCTTTGTCAATAGAAAGAGAAGCCTAGCTTAAGGAAAATGAACCTACTATGATACTCTTGTACTCTCACTCGACTTGGGAAGAGTTGGATGATGCCTTCGCTGCTGCACTAAGCTGGGCCAAGATAATTGATGTTGGAAGGATTTTTACATATTTCGTATTGTTCACCTAGAGAAAAAAAATTCAATGATTAGGTAGTACTATGTTTTTAATAGTTATTCCTATCAGGCTTGTGTGGTTTGGCTGCCCCCTATCTCTCCACCTAGATAATGCTAATGTGATTTCACTGTTTCAGCAGCAAAATGGTTTAAATCCCTTTTCTCAAGCGTTGGTGAGAGCGGTACAGACTTTTTATTTTGTGCCTTAATATCTAATTTATGCTGGTCCATTTGGAAGGGGTTTGTTTTTTAATGGGTAGAAGCTCAATCCAGGAGATGTGATTAAAAAGGCAAATCTGACTTCTTCTGACTTCTTGCAAGGTATTCTCAGCCTAGAAGAGGATCAAGCTACCAGCCTGAGGGTCTTTTGACGAGATGGTCCCCTCCCCATTCTGATGGGTGGAAATTTAATTGTGTTGGTTCTTTCAACCCCCGTGACAAAAAGGCAGCATTCGCCGTCTTAGTCAGGGATGTGGATGACATGGTTTGCACTACAAACTTTGAGAGAATTAAGGCGTCTTCGGCTCTGGCCTCGGAAGCATGGGCTATCAGAGTGGCCTGTTCTATGGCGGCAACCATGGGTATGAAAGATGCTATTTTTTAGAGTGATTCCATGCAACTCATTTATCTTTTGACTGATCCAGCCAATGATTGTTCCTGAAAAATTAGAGCCTTGGTAGATGACATTCTGAGATGGAACCAATCCTTCAAATGGTCGTTTGTTTGGTGCCGGAGACAAGCGAACGGTGCAGCTCATTGGCTGGCTTCCCAAGTTTTCTCTTCATTGATGTCTTCATCTCCTCCCTTATTATGGCTCCCTGCTGAGCTTCAACATATTGTGGAGATGTATAGGGCCTGGTAGTGTTTGCTTGTTTTGAGTTCTAGTTGTATTTCCCTTGTCAAAAAAATGAAAAAAAAGAAAATAATTATTCCTATCAGATTTGTCAATGAAATTTTTTCTTAAAAGTTTTTCTCATTTTAACAAATTTAGTTGCTGATGTAATAAAAACAAATCACATGTTACAATTTAAAAATGAGTACTGAAAACTTAATACTAAGAAATTATTTTGAACTTTTTTTTTTCCACTCACCTAAGATTTAGAATCGTTGGATACATCATTGCAAGTTGGAGACCAGACCAGACCAGACAACCCCTTTGCCTGCGAGCACGCAGCCATCATAGCACCACCTTTCGCCCACCCTCCGCCCCTTAACGACCAAAGTCGTCTACCATCGACCGCTACTCTCTTCCATCAACAACCGCCAGCCGAAACTCATATGCGCACCTCTCTGTTTTCCCGTCTCCAGCTACCCCTTACCCTTCCTTTCACCGGCCAAACCACCACCATTCAAAACCCTACAGCCAGAACCCACCCCACCACCCATTGTAACAAAACCCACCGTCAGAAGTACAAACCACAACCCTTTGTATTTGGTCCATATATACACATCTATTTGATCCGGTTATACATAGATATACGTATGTATACATAAATAAAAACACAAATGTACTTATACGTGTATATATAGGTACACATGAACATACACAAAATGATGATGAGGTTGCAATTAATTTGGGGTTTTGCGACCAATGTGATGGTGGGTCGTGGTAGAGGGTTCGGTAGAGGAGGGAGGCATGATGCTCATGTATATGTTTTGAGGAAGTCACGCAGATGGATTGAGATGGCGTTCGGTATTGACTGGTTTGATGAGTTGGAAACCATGGGTGGTAGAAATTTTTTTTGGTTTGTGTTGGTTTGATGGGGTTTTCGAATCTGTGTTGCCAGAAATCATGGTTGTAACAGTGGTGTACAAGATGATCTAATGGCGATGATAAAAGTGGGTTAGGTTAAGGTGTAGTGTTGGTGACGATGAGCTTAT
Organism: Euryodendron excelsum; assembly: GCA_033060915.1. Lineage (NCBI taxonomy): Eukaryota > Viridiplantae > Streptophyta > Magnoliopsida > Ericales > Pentaphylacaceae > Euryodendron > Euryodendron excelsum. The sequence goes on along the minus strand of CM065377.1, from coordinate 21,451,682 downwards.
GAGGTGGCGTCATGGTATTGAAAGTTACAAAATAATATATTTGACATTTTATAAGATTCAACATTTTATATTGTTTTATTATAAGAGTCAATTTGATATTTTATTATATTAGTAACGTGACATAAGTCAAATTTATCTTTTTCTTTCACGGTTAATAACAGTGACTTGACAAATCGGAGGAAAATTATCTGTCATTGTCAGTGTAATTTATCCTTAATAATTGATTTTTTTATTAAAATAATTTAAAATTTAAAATTTATTTTTAAAATATTAAATTCACAAATATTATTATCAAAATATCTTAAAACATAATTTATTATTATATTTTTTTGAAAAACGAATGTAATTATAAATTGAGTTTTTAATAAAAATATAATTTCTCATTGTTATTTATTTTTAAATATAAAATTACTAAATATAATTTATATATATATTTATAAAACTTGTAAAATTAATTTTAAATTCATGATAATAATTTATTAAATTAAATTAAAATATTTTTAAAATTTATTAATTATAAATTATTTATTAATTTTTATAAATTTAACATAAATTTATTTTCATTAAAAACATGTTTTTAAAATTTGTTAGTATTTTCATAATTATTAACAACATGTTCTTAATAAACTAAATTTATGTTAAATTCATAAAAATTAATAAATAATTTATAATTAATAAATTTTATAAATATTTTAATTTAATTTATTAAATTATTATCATGAATTTAAAATTAATTTTACAAGTTTATAAACATATATATAAATTATATTTAATAATTTCATATTTAAAAATGCATAACAATAAAAAATTATATTTTTATTAAAAACTCAATTTATAATTGCGTGTTTGCGTTTAAGGTATTTTATAATAATATTTGTTAATTTAATATTTTAAAAATAAATTTCAAAAACTAAATTACTTTGGTAAAAAAACCAAAATAATTTGGTAAATCCTGGAGCCCAACCTCTCGACTTCCCCGTCTCCACCACCGTTCTGCAAGTTCACTGAGCTTCTCTCCAAAGCTGCCGTGGCTTTGGTTTTGCACTACCGCCGTTCTAGCTCCTGTCGGCTGATTATGATCTCTTTCTCTCCATATATATACGCACAAACATATGCACGGTTAGCTTCTCTCTCTCTCTCTCTTGCTCTCTCTCCACATAATTGTGGTCATGTTAATGTCATGTAGAATAATTAATATAAGCATTTTGATACCATTGTTGCATGTGAGATTTTAGTTAGGCTGTTCAAACCAGAACATGTGCTATTTACTGAAACTAAATTAAAATAGGATTGCGCATCAGATTGTGATACTTATTTCATGTTATAATCAGTCTGAGATATGATCTTTTTGCTCTTTGATAACAAGCATAGCCGTATGAAAGTGTCAGATTATTCTGGGTAATCTCATTTCTGCTAGTTTGCTTAATGGATATCTCACATGATATGATTCTGAAGGTGTACCCTAAGCAGGGTTTGACAAAAGATGCCTTCAATGTGTTTGACAATATGGGTAAGTGCGGTCATGGGCTGAGCCTAAGGTCTTGTAATAGCTTGCTGAGTAGTTTGGTTAAAAATGGTGACTGTTTTTTGTGTTTATGATCAGATGATTAGATTGGGCGATGTAGCACCAGTAGAAGAGCAGAAGAAGAAGAATAGAGAGAGAAAGTAAATAGAAGACAGAAAAGAAAAGAAGGGAAAAAAATTGAGAAAGAGAAACAGTGACGATAGAATAAATGAAGAGAAGAGAAGAGAAGAAAGGGGGAGAAGACTGATGCAGAAGAGAAGGGGAAGGAATAGAGAGAAGAAACAGATAGGAAGAAGAAAGCAGGGAAGAGAAGAAGAGGGGAAGAGAAATCCAGAAGAAGATAGAAATCAATACTTCATATTCATTTCAATAATATTCAAAATTGAATATCCTTACACAATATTCACTTCAAGAATATTTGGAGTTCTTAAGACACAATTTCCTGATTTGCCTTTTTAATTTCCTACTTAAGCCAAACTGTTCTTTGTGTAATTCACAATTTCATTTGCATTGAAACTGGAGGTGATGACTGGGCCTATGAAGAATATGATAACGGGGGTACATAATGATCTACTTGATTATGGTAATCAACAGAGCAAGACATTGAAATAGAAGATTGATCTTTATATTTGTCTTTTTTAAGTATTGATCGTGTTGTTTTGTTGCTTTGGAGATTGGAAGACATGTTTTGTCATTCCTACATACTTTTCTTATTTATAAATTGATGCTTATATAGACATGTTTTTGTCTTTTCTATGTGTTTTTCTAAGTCTTTAATACGTATATGCAAAAGTACAAAAGTATGTATTTTTGTGTCTATATACATGTATGTAAATAGATATGCTTGCATTATTAAGACTTAGATAATTGATAGTTTATTAATCTAGTGTCCTATTTATAGAGAGGTAAAAGTTAAAAAGAAAAGCACAATAATTGGAACTCTTCCTAAAAATATAAAAACGTGGTTCCAAGAAGTGTCTTGCAAAAAATTCCGCTATTAAATAATCAGACTACCTCTGTGTTTATTCAATTAGATTTGTGTTTGCATGTACCCATAAAATCATGATGGTGGCCTTTTGTATGATTGACAAAGACAAAATCTTATTTATTTATTTATTTATTTTTGCTGACAAAATCTTATTTATGTGTAGTTTATATGCCTTTCTTTAATTCCACAATGGAGTAGCCATCAAGTCCTGAATTTTATGCAATGAATCCTTCTCATAACATTCTCACATTAGGAAACATAATATTCCTCACCAATGATAATGACATGCTTAAACAACGTATAGAAAGTTTTATTTAATAAAAAACAGGTTCCTAGAGAAAATTTGGGAATTTCTCTCCTGCTTGAAGCAATAGAAATATATTGTCTTCAACTAGCAGAATGTTTCTTTTTGGAAAACAAAATATTCATTTCCCGTTCCTTTTGTATTTAAGGGAAGACCTTTTCCATGGCCTTTTGGTTGCATCTATTATCTAAATGATCGAAAAGTTATATAGGTTATGCATGCAGCCATAGAAGCAATGAGAATGGACCATCCCAATAGTGAAGATGCATCCAGATTCGCTTCAATTTGTATTGAAGGAATGCAGCCCTCTCTACGATCTAAAGATAAGGTATTGCACAATACTGATTGATCTTTATACAGCACACTTTTCTTAGGAAATTGATCATGATCTTAATGATGCATTCTAAATTCTCTATTTTCAAGAAAGATGTGCTAACAGACTCACCATCATAATAAATCAAACAATGTGAGATGAAAATTTAACACACTGAATTGTGGACTGCGATAAACATACAGTCAACAGGCCATGAATAAATTATTGTACCATAATACGAAGGTTAAAACAATTCAACATCATTGAATATCAAACGAAAGGGAGTTAAAATAAAAAAACAATTTTTTTGGGGCTAAATACTAACCTTATCTGGTAAATTGCTAATCTGATCTTTGAAAGATATGAACTTTAACAAATCGGGCATCTTCATTTTCATCTTCCTCCATAACCATGGCCTAAACTGCTCCTAGGTGTGACCTCACTGGTTATTTTTGTATGAATGCAAAATAAAGGCTATATGCACAAGAACTGGGGTGGTTTGATGCTCAAACTAGAAAATATTCATGACACGTTCATTCTTGGAAAAGATAGACACAACTTCAAGTTTAAAAATGAATTTGTGTATGAAAATAAAAGACGTGTACCCTATTGGATGTCTTGATGGTGCATCTATTGGGAGATTAACCGCATTGTTAAAGTTTAATTCCAGTAACTGATGCTTGAAAACATTTTTGAAAAGTCATTTTAGAGTTTAGAAGAAACATTTTGAGAAATGTTTGATTATAAATGCAATTCAAAACCTGTTGATATAAAACCTTTTGTTAAAGAGTTACTTTAAGCCTATTGTTAGTGACCACATACAAGATAGCAATCAATGGCTATTGGCAAAAGGATGTATTTAAAACGAAGTTTGAAACATAATTAAGAAGAACATATTTGATTTTGAAATGAGAACCTCATGGTTTATATGAGCATGTTTGAAATGATGTCATTAGCCTAATGGTCCAATCATCAAGTTTAAGATAACATAGAAGGCCTAATAGCATAGCGCAAGTAACATGAATGGTCTAGTGGCTAACATGTTATGTCAAAATTGCCACATTAGACTAATGGATTGAGGGCTTATCCAAAATGACAAGGTGAGCCTATTGGCTTACATGACATGGTCACAATAATAAGATGGCTATTGGCTAACATATTATGGGTAAAGTGACAAAATGAGCCTACTAGTGAAAGGATTAACTCAAGGTATAAAAGGGGACCTAATGGTTAAATTGATGTAATTGCAATAACATAAATGGCCTCTTGGCCATAGTGAAATGTAGAAAATGACATGCAAAAGCGTACTGGCTAATGGACAAGCTCGAAGACCTTATGTTTTGATCTTTCTTTTGAAACAAAGAAAGGTCCTGATAACATGTATGTTAAGCATGCATTATTTGGTTGTACAAAGTGTAGAGCCCACTCTTTTTTCGCAATTCCATACTTTGCAATTCTGTTCATTTATGCTTAAATCTTCTTTAAGGGCACATGTTAGTATTTGCCAATAAAGAAGATAGAATAGGTGAAGTATGCTATTTAAGTCCATTAAAATGGGCAATTAGGTCCTTTGATAAAGTTTGAATGTATTCCAACTTTATCAATTGAGGAATTCACTAGCAATTAGTAACCCTTGATTGTGCTCAATTAATGTTAGCTTCATGAGCATTTAAAGTGCCAAAACTATATCTTTAGTTTGTTACAAATGTGGGTATTGCCAACAAGGAAATTTATTGCTCCTTGATTTTCTTCTCAACCTCTTTTCATAGCAAATTTAGTTGCCTAATTATACTTTTCTCACCTACTTTTAATAAATGTTCTAAATGCATTGAGATAGTAAATTAGGTCCTCGTAATTTAAAAATACATATTGAATTCCTATATAAACAGATGTGAGTGAATGAGAGCCTTTTACTCGAAACACTCATTATGATGGCTCTTAATTATAAAAATGTCATCACCACATCTTTCTACTGGGGACTTTGTGTGCATAATATCTGAAAGAATAGCATTTTCCCTTCAACATTATTGAATGGGAAGCACATGTTAAGCATGTAATGTCTAGTTGTACAAAGTGTGAGACCCACATTTTTTTTCCAATTTCTAACACTGTACAACTTTATTCATGCACGCTTAACCTATGTCTTACAGGCACAAATCCTCATTTGCCTTATTGATTAAGGATGTATAAAAGGATAATTATTAGAAGGTCATATTTTCTAGCAATTAGTAACGCTTGATTTTTTTTATTAAGGCTGGCAAAAAAGGAGGATTATAAGCTGGTCATATTGGCTAACAGTTAGTAAAGCTTGATTGTATTTAGTTAATCTTAACTTTTTGAGCATTTAAAGTCCCTATATTATGTCTTTAGTTTGTTACTAAAGTGGGTCTTGCTAACAAGGTAAATTGATTTCTCATTAATTTTTTTCTCAACCTCTTTCCATTGCAAATTTAGTAACTTACTTGTACTTTTCTCACCTACTTCTCATTAAACTTTTAGATGGATTGGAATAGGCAATTAGGTCCATTTAGAGTTTAAATGTATGCAACATTATTAATTGAGAAAGTTTGAAAGGAGAACTATTAGTTGGTCAAATATGATAGAAATTAGTAACGCTTGAATGTATTTAATTAGTCTTAACTTTATTAGCATTTAAATGCCCAATATATATTCTTTCTAGTTTGTTACTATTGTGGGTCTTGCTAACAAGGAAAATTTATTGCTCCTTGATTTTCTTACTCAACCTTTTTTCATAGAAAATTTATTTGCCTTATTGTACTTTACTCACCTACTTATAATTAATGTTTTCTAGATGCATTCAAAAATTTTCTAACAGACCTAATTACCCCATTACTAGAAAAATTATCGTATTTTCACTTTTTTAGCCCCTTTTTTTTTAATTCAATAAATTGCATCTATGACCACATTCATACTCGGTGCGGGAAACTTTTGCATTTATTATACAAGAAAGCCATTGTTTCCTTGGCACGGATGTTATAAGGTAAGAACGAAACTCAAAAGCATCTTAGACAAGTGATTGTTGAAAAATATTAAAACTTTTAATCATTTTTATATTTAGTAGAAACCCTTATAAGGGTGTGGCTATTTTCGCACTCCTTTTTCGTTATTGTGCCTAGAAAATAGTTTGTTTTTGCAAATTAAAGTTATATTCCATTTTTACTTTGGTACAAAGGAATTATTGACTGTTTTAATAAGAAGCACGGACACTGACACGGACAAGGACAAGGACACGAGACACGACAATTTTAAAAAAATGAGGACACGGACATGACGGGGATATAACTAAAAATATATTTTTTATATATTTTATTTGTTCTATATATGAACCATAAACCATCAAAAATATAAAAAAAAGTCAACATGAAAACACCATTCAATCCATAATTTAATCATTATTAAACTTCAAACATGATGAAAACAAGTTTGCATTTTAAACTTGCAATGTGTTTCATATATGTTTAAGTGATGAATACGTGTTTCTTGCGTGGCCTGAGCGTGTCTATTGAAAAATAAATAAACAAAAATTTAGGACACTTCAATTGGCGTGTCTAGGGAGTATGTGTCCCCAACACGTGTCCAACACGGACATAGCACACTCTTGGAAGTGTCTGTGATTCCTAGCTATTTTATGTATCTTAGTTGCTAGATGTCCATGTGTTCCACTTATATATATGAAAAGGGCTTAATCGGTATTCTAGTTCCATAGGTAGTTGAATTAGTCCAGTGGTATGTTCCTCCCATGCATGCCATGAGGTGAAGAGTTCAACGCATCCTTCTCTCTCTCCAAGGCTTTGCCCTTCAATGTACCCAAAAAACAGAAAAATAAAAAAGAAAACAAAGCACATTTATTGGGTATTCATTATGGCTTACTGATAAACATTAAATACCTCTACATTTAACGACCTACCAACTAAAACTTAATGAGCACCCTTTTGCATATCCCACCAATGAGATTCATTTTTAACATTTTGAGTCTTCTAAACTAATTATCACATGCAAGATTGGAGAAACTCTTATGGGCTTCTGACTTTTGCTGGCTTGTTTTGTGTTTGTGAGACATTCATGCAAGGAGAAAGGCTTTGCAATCGAAGTGAGCCAAGGAGCCAGAGTTATTTGCATGCCATTGTTACTAATTGAGAGCCAACAACTTTCGAAGCTCTTTCTAGTGTGCTGCTGTTTCGAGAATTTAAGGTACCCTTCTTTAAAATTTTTAGGATTGGAGAGTTTACTTCTAATTTTGTTGTGTGATGACCAAATTGGTATGTGAAAATGTTCACACCATTTAAAGCAAAAGAAAGGTGTCTATAATGCAATCCAGCACATTATTAGAGTAATTGAAAAAAATTGTTAGCTGGTTAAACTTGCTTGCTTGGTTGACAATGAAAAAGAAAGAGCAGAAAATTCTTCATAGCAGGTGCTCTTAGGGCACCTATTTTCTTTTACTCATAATAGTGTGGAAAGAAAAGAGGAAAGGGAAGGAAGAATCTTCCCTTGTTTGGTGTGAAGGAAGAGGAAAGGGAAAGGATCGAGGGAAGACGAGAGAATCCCTCGAAGGGAAGGAAGAGTTGCAAGTGAACTACAATTTTTTGCCCTTGAAGTTTTTCTTCCAATGACTCAGCTGTTAAGGTAATTCGAAAACACACGGTCCTTCGTTATTTCCTCCCCCTCAAGCAAACAACTCAAAGGGAACCATAATCCTTTCCATAGGAGATTCATTTGTCTTCCTTCCACCTTCTCTTATCTCCTATTCACCTTTCTTCCTACTGAATATAGCACCAGGTGCTGTTCAAGAAAACAAATATCACTTGATAAATGATAAAATCAAGTGATTAGAATGGCTAGTGATTTTGGTACAGAAGCCCAAGATTCCATTACCAAAGTATGATCAGATGCTCGTCATCAAGTTGCTTGGTTGGGAATCAGAGATTTACAATATTGTTTCTGATTAAAATTGCTTTTTGTTGCCCAAGGATGGAGTTTAAGGGTTTGTAGAATTCAATAATTATTATATTAAGGGTATATTGGGGACACTGTAACAATTGGAAATTGAATGCTCCTAAGGCCATTAAATGATACTTACCTTTAGCGGTTACTTTTATTTCATTTTTAAGACATCAATTTAAATTCAAAGGAAAATACCATGAAGTTCATAAAAAGCCAAGAGTAAACACTTCAAACTGTAAAAGCTAGCTATTTAAAAAAATGTGCGAAATCTAACTAGATTTTATTAATCTCATCAACTTTCATTGTTACTTTTTCTAATATCCAGTCAGTCAATTGCTTCCATTAGTTTAACCTTGTGTTCTCTAGCAACTGTGCAATCAATTTGCCTCTTAAGGACAAGTCCAAAATTCTCTAAGGGCTCTCTCCAATGGCATCTCCAATCAGGTATTTCAATCTCCATTGCCTGTTCTTTTCCTCTTGAAGATGATTGGCAATTACTATAGATATGTGTTTGTAAAATGATCCTATGTTAACATGCGTTCAGTTTCTATTACACATTGATCGTATATCATTGTTTCTCTTAAATGTTTTTGAAGTCGAGAAAATGATAGTTGCATTTTGGTCAATGTTCAGCATATAGCTGATACTAATCTATTGTGTGCTCAATTAATAAATCAATATTAGCAAATCATTGCCTTTTTAAATTTCATTTATTTAATTATCTAGAACGTGTATTCTTCAAACATTTCTGTAAAAAGGTTAGGGCGAAACCCCAAAGTCATTATATTTGGCATCATTGCCTTTCTGTGTGTTTTTCTTGATTAAGACTTATTTGAATGAGTGGACTACCTGCTTATTTTGTAACCTTAGTTTTTAACACATCGAGACCTTGTAGGCATGGTTGATATTTTTTTTAATCTTATGTTGGTTGTGCTTTGAGTGCAATCTAATATTATTTTGTATATTTTTTATATATACGAGATGCAATTCACGTTTAATTCATGATGTTTAGGAGGGGCTTGATGGCAGCTAACTTCCTCACTTTCTTCCCTTTGTTTTGAAGTTGTGCAAGTAAAACTTGCTTGTTCATGTTGTTTGTTGCGCATATATTGATACTAACATGAGATATTAATTGTGTTGTGCTTCATATTATTGTGGCAGCCCCCTACCCAACACTAAAAAACAAAAGATAAAGAAAAAATGAAGGAAAAAAAAAATCATTTAGTGGTTCTTTTGTGTTTGCTTATTGTGATTGGTAAATTTCTTAGTATTTTATATTTCCTTATTATACCTCAAAACAAACAATTAGAAATTAACTAACTACGTGCACAATTTTTTTAATTTGATTTTTATTTAAAAAGAGAGGGTCCATTTTTTATTTACTTTTTTAATAGTTCAATACAATCAACCTCAATGAGAATTTGTGTTTGATCATTGTATAGTCAATAGAAAATGAAACTGATTGAACCAATTGGATTCCTATTAGGCTTTTCAGCAATAAAAAGAATCCATTGGCTAGTGGGCACTTAGTTTTCCATTCCTTGACATGGGTTCGTGGTTAAGTGGGCTTTTCACATTGGATATGTGTTTTTAATCTGATTTTGTACCCTTTGCAATTATAAGAGAAACTTGCTTAAATTACAAACCGACATACACTCTCACCCTTTATTTTCATGGTTGGACAGAGGAAAAATATTAACCAGATGCCCGCCTTTGACCGGCAGGTGACTTGATAGTTGTTCTATTGCCATGGGTTTTTTTTGGAATTTCGTACGAATTGTTTCTTTCTTTTGTAAGTTAAGGGATGGTGTTCAGTGCTGCCAGATCTAAATATGCCTTCCCTACCGGAACCAGGTCAACCCCATGGCAGCAAGAAAAGGCGATCTTGTGCTATACTCCGGTGATCTCTTTCCTACCGAGGCACGCAAACTCCCATCGTGTCCCAGATCACATTCCGTGAATCGAAAGGGGAAGCCTACTCATCCATCAGCTCCTCTCGTAGATCGCCATATCCATCTATTCTTCTCTTTGTCATGTTTTTCGTTTCAGTGAGGTTTGGTTGTGTCTTCTTCTTCTTCTTCTTCTTCTTCTCCTTCATTCACTTTTCTTGCCCGTTTTCCTCTTTCATTTTCTAGTTAAGCTAATTCTTCTATTTTTTTTATTATTTATTGTTCTAGTGTTTCCTGGAATAGTACAATTTGTAGCCTTTTCTTGTTCCAAACACAATTTAGATATTTTGCTGATTTATGACATTAATTGCCAAATGCTGCCGGGGCATGATAATGCAGAAAGTTATGAAAGAAGATGACATTTATTTAGATGCTAACATATTTGAAGATTTATACTAATTTTCCTGTTTCTATTTTAAGGTTTGATCAATATGACCTTTTTTGCCCCCATTTCCCTGATTTTCCCCCTCATTAACTTAACTTTAATTCTTTCTTCGCATTTGACTATGGTATCAAAGTATTCTCCTTTTCATTTGACCCACTTGCTTACTCCCGATTCAGGTTTGTTTTTCCTTTTGGTAGTTTCTTTCCATTACTTTTCTCTGGCTTTTCTTTCTTGTTTTGGTTGCTAGTGTCATAAATGTTTTTATGATATTGCAGTGACTCCATTACCTTGTCCTAAAAAGAAAGCTGTCTATTAGGCATGAAAAATGTGAAATTGAATTAGCTATTTTCCTTTGAAGATGGTGTACCATTAAAGGGATTTATTCCTCCTCTTGGGTATGGGGGACTGTGGCGGAGGGGAATGCGTCTTCTCTGAGTGAAGAAATGGTTATTGCCAATTATCTTTCTATGTAGATAGGTCATAAATCAAAAGATTTTGAAGTTGAGATAATGATTTATGTAAATGTAAGAAATGGTCATATGTTTTATATTTATATTTTTCTCAGAGCAATGTTGCAATTTTTAAATATCTGAATATTGTAGAAATAAAAATCACACGATTAAAATCTGAAAGGGCATGGAAACATTGGACTTTGTTGACACAAGTTTTGACCTTCCAGATGTGAACTTGCATTGCCAAATCCAATTCTTGTTTCTATTCTAATATTCTAGCCTTCTAGGTTTTGATCAGTTGTATGTGCCTCTAATGCAAACGTTTGCATTTATTAAACAGTTATAAGGTGGAGCCTTTATTAATCAAGATTTACCTTTTGAAAAGACAAAAAATTTCTTTTGCCTTCAACGGGCTGGACAAAGTGCCCTTATGGTGATTTAACTCATGGTACTCGAATAGATAAAATTTTAGTTGATAATTGCATTATGTTTTTCAGTTTCAAGTAACAAACTAAACAGAAGGTGATTAACTTTTAGTGTAGATCTCCGTGATATAAGGTGGACTTCAACTACCTAGATCTAAGAAGCACGGACATGGATACGAGTGTCGGACACCCTGAAACGACAATTTTAAAACAATGCAGGACACGACACCGCGGGGACACGACAAAAGAATATATTTTTATATTTTTATATGTCATATATATATTTTGCAAAACAAAGTAAAAATATACAAGATAACACCAATTAAAATTAAAAAAATAACATATTTCACTATTTGATCGGCAATAAATCATTCACAAGTCAATTATATTCTATCACAAACATGTTAACAACAAAAAAATTGTTCCATCTATTCATAATACTGTAAAGTCATAAACTCCCGAAAACATTAAAACATCATTACCTATCCATCATCATCTAATACAAAATTAATAAAAAACACACGAAACAAATTAACCACGATATTAGTAGCATACTTGTTTTTCTTCGATCTAATAGACTAAGGCCTCTCTCTCTTTTTAAGATTTTAAAGTTCTCTTATTGACAAAATAAATCTCATTTTTTAGTTTTAAAATTTATGTTTGAGTCCCGCAGTGTTTTTGAAGTGTCCAAAATGGGACACGCGTGTCCAAGCCATGTTCGTGGAGTGTCCGATTTAAAAATGAATAAATAAAACCATGGACATGTAAAATGGAGTGTCTGACACATGTCTGCGGGTTTCCCACATGTGTCGTTGTCTGACATGTGTCCGACACTGGTACTGCTCCTCCAACGGAGTGTCCGTGCTTCCTAGACCTAGATTAACATGACAAGAATATTACAATTCCAATTAAAGTATGGTGTGCAGATGATATATGTTGTAATAGATTGAATGGTATATGTGTTTAATAGATTGATTAAAGGTCAGAATTTTGCAAGTAGAATACTCCAAAATTTTTAATCGATACTCTGCATGTGGAAAGAATGAATGATTGAATTGTTCTTTTGTCTTTTAATTTGTGAACTTCGAGATTAAGAATTATAGTAGTTTTACCTTGATGGTATGCATGCATATCCATAATTTTTGGTGACAGAAGTGCATAGTTAAAACTTCTACTCATTTTAAGCTAATTGTGATCCTGCCTGAACATTATTTATGTATTTTAATTATGGGAGTGAGTCACAAGGATTTGTTCTAAACTATGAGATGTTCATTTGAAGTTAATATTATCTTATGTTATCGATGATACTCCTATATTCTAATACTATATCCTATAAAATGTATTTCAAGTCTACTCATCAACGTGGTAGGAAAAGAAGTTACGATACTGAATTGAACCAGTCAAATACTCAACAAGGTGCTCTTGATGTGGCACCTCTGAATGTTGTGCCATGCAGTGGTACTCCAGTGCTGCCAAGAAATGATACTTCTACCTTAGTGGAAAGAGAAGCTCAAGCTACGATGGGGACTGGAGTGCGATTGACCGGAACTGCTACAATGCTCAAAGCTGGGCCAATTGCAGGGTTGGTTGACATTGGTGAATCCGAGGATTCCTACATATTTCGTGTCTCTCTCCTCGGCGTCCCCCAGGATCATGGTAAGTTGCATAGCAAGACTAGTTTTTTATAAGTTACTAATTAAATGTTTTTTTTCTTTTTGGATACTGATACTTTCCTTGTTTTCTTATTTTACTTTCCTGGGAAAGTAATTTCACTTGAACAGTTTGTTCAGAAAAATATAATTCATTTGTTTATGTCCTCTATCTAATTTGTTATGTTATGGCCAACTTTAGTAGTTGATATATGAGTTAAGGCATTGAATTTCTTACTAGTAAATCACGTTCTAGTTAGCCATGTAAATTGTGCTTTGACAGTAAGAAGCCACCTAAATGTCATATCACTATACATTTATTAAGATACTACAAAAAATAGAGGTTTATGAAGCCATTAGAAAAAAAGAGCCAGCAAAAAAAAAAAAAAAAAAAGAAGCTCCGGTCAGTTCTCAGTGTTTGATGCCAGGAAATGATGTAGCTTCACATCATGTTTCACCAGCGTTTAGCTATAAGTGTAGTAATAGTTGGCCGAAATTACTATCGTTAACTTAATAATGCCTCTAAAAGCTACAGGGATTTAGTGCGTTTGTTATGAAATGTTGGTAAAAGCCCTTAGTATTTACTAGCATTTGGTAAGAAATGCCGTAATACCTATGGGGTTTTTCTGGTATTTATTTGTAAACCTAGATTAATGTTTTATAACTTTTGCTGGTGTGATTTGGAAAATGCTGGTAATAGTTTTTTGTTCTTGTTTTTATTGTTCCAAATGCAACACTATACTATTATATGACCTCAGAGGGTGGGGGGTGGGGAGGGGAATCAGGGAGGGAGGGATAGAAGGGAAGTGGACTGAAGTCTGAGGCTTGGGTTAGAGGAAAAGAAATTCAGCCAAAAATATTCCCCCAAAAAACAAGCGCTATCTTTTATTCTTCTTTAAAACATGATCTCCAACATTTATAGAAAATGCCAGGACATTTCAATGAAAACAAAATGGCAGCGATTGATGAACATGCTAGAATTCCAAACTTTTACTGGCACCTGGAATTTCTCTGACCATTGGTGACTGACACAGTTTAGGCTTATATACCTTCCACGTCATTGGAGTTAAAAACAGCATTGTCATGTTTCCATTTTTGCGGCGGTTGTTAAAAATGCCGGGAAATCTATTTTGTTACTGATGTTTTCTTACAAGTGCTGGGAATTGTTTAAATTTGGGAGGGGAATCAGGGAGGGAGGAATAGAAAGGAAGTGGACTGAAGTCGATTGAGGTTTGGGTTAGAGGGAAAGAAATACAGCCAAAAATATTCCCCCAGAAAACAAGCGCTATCGTTTATTTTTCTTTAAAACATTATCTCCAGCATTTATAGAAAATGCCAGGATTGATGAACATGCCAAAATTCCAAACTTTTACTGGTGTTTATAATAAACACCAGGAATTTCTCTGACCATTGGTGACTGACACAGTTTAGCCTTATATACGTTTCATGTCACTGGAGTTAAAAACAGCATTGTCATGTTTAAAAATTTGCAGCGTTTGTTAAAATTGCTGGGAAACCTATTTTATTACTGATTTTTTCTTAAAAGTGCTGGGACTTGTTTAAATTGGTAGGTGGTAGCATTTGAAATTGCCGGGAATTAAATGCCGGCTTAAGTCCTATTCCTTGTAGTGAGAAGATTTTGAAATGAGGGAGAGAGGTCTCAATAACTCAGCTACCGTTTCTTGTTAAAAAACTATTTGGAGAGTTCTGTCGAAGTCATAATGGTAGTTCAGTTTCATGTGATTCCTAAACGGCCAACCATATTATATATTGCACTAGAAATTGTTGGACCTCACTGATGTTGTTGCAATTGCAGATGAATTCATGTGTGAGATTCAACCTAGTGGGAAAGTAACAATAGAGGGAGTTATGGCTACTGGGGAGAAAATAGTGCACAGGTTCTTCAACGATTTCGAAATGCTGTCGGGAAATCTATGTCCACCAGGTAATTTTTCTATCTCAATCCAGCTGCCAGGTCCAGTCAATCATCACCAATTTTCAGGCCTTTCAAGTACAAATGGGACTCTTGAAGGGATTGTGAAGAAAAGCTTTTAGTTTTGTAGCTACCAACAAATGTGCTGAATTATAAACCTCATGTTTTTGATAATGTATCGTCTTGAATGGAGGAACTGCTTTTGTTACTATTTCATATATATGCTTCTTTTGTTGTGCCGAATTATGAACCTTATGTTTTGATAATTAATCGTTTTGGCAAAGTTGTAAACAGTGGAACTGATTTTGTTTTTATTTCATATGCTTCTCTTTGAGATTTGTCTAGCTATTATAACTGCCTTAATTTTCTGTTAGCCCAATGAATCCAGAGACTCAATGTGGTGGAAAATTGGATTCTCCTAAGAAATAGTTTACAGCATGAATTTGGATCTGATTGTTTATCATTTATTGTCATATTCACATCATTTATATTCACTGGCTGCTTTGCCCTTAGTGACAACTACACATATGCTGTTCTTTCTTTCTTCTCTTCTCTTGTAACATCACTCATAAACCTATTCAAGCCAGTAATATGATGTAGGAATTTTTTTTGTTGTAAATTTCTCTTCTTTTAGTGGAAGTGGACAATGAAATAAAGCTGTATGATCAAAGAAAATTTTAGAATGAGTATATTTTATTTTCATAATGAAATGTTAAAGTGCAGACTTGTAGACACATATCATACAGACACTTGTGATATCTAAACCTTTGAAGCCGAAGTTATCTCCTATGAGTTTGCTTATTTGGAGGTGCTAGCATGAGAAGGGACGGAGCAAGAAACTTGCTTAAGGGGTGAATCCACGGTTATAACCTCTAAACCAATTATGCTAGACAAGTTCAACATAAATTTTAATAAAAAATAAAACATATGAACTCAATTCTCTCTCTCTCTCTCTCTTTCTCTCTCACTTCCTTTTTCTACAGTATACCTGAAAAGGTCAAAATCCATTTTACAGCATACAACATTAATATTTAGGAAAAGCAACAATAGGATACTATAATCTCAATTTTGAACGAACATTTCATTCTTCAGAACAAATCCTAATTGACTCACTCCCACAAAAAAAGTGTGCCAAAATAATGGAGGGTTGGATGTACGTTGGTTGTATGACTCTCTCTTAACTCATACAATTTTATTCATTGCCTACTGATTAATAAAAATAAAAACTCCTTGTGAGTAAGAGATAAAAATTAAAAAAAAAAAAAATGAAACAATAGTTCGTCTTACTTTTCATTTGAATTTTGACAAACGACCCCAACATTTTGCTTTATGTGTTGGTTAATTATCCTCAACGATACTTAATTGGATTTTATAATAATTCAAGTATATCTCTCTCATACTTTACAGGTAATTTTGGTTCAAAAAAATTACGTATGTTTCTTTTACTATATATCAGATGTCCCATAATCTTTGACTATTAGTTTTTCAATTGTTTAAAAATTTGCCCTTTAATTTTTTATTATTATACATTTTAGTTGGTTCTCAATCTCACTCCACTATAATCAACCATTTTATCCTGTTACATTCCCTATATAACCTTCCTCCCACATGATTTTGGTGTTAAGTAATGAAAGATAGAAGTGTGCAAATGAACCATGTTGAGTCTAGTTTGGGGTTGTTTCAATATTTTGAAACTTGGACTGTTGAGGGAACAAGAAAAGAGATCAGGTCATAGATCATTAGTTTAACCATAAGGTCAATTGGAATTAAATTATGATATCATAAATATGTAGAAATATAAATAAATAAATAATAATATTCACTAAAATTACAAAAAAATAACCTAAAAAACCTAAATGTTCATAAATATTTCTTCTAATATTGTTCTTTATTTTTAATAACAAAACATCATAAATACACAATATCATAGCATAATATAACTTGGAATATAGAGTTAAAAGAATGGCATGTAACAATTCAGAGCAAATAATCTCAATATAATAATAGTCAAAGGTAAAGATTTATGAAATGGTTCTAGCGAGGGCATACCTTATTTTTACTCCTTGAAAACATCATCTTGAAATAGTTGCACAATATTTTTGACAAGCAAAAGTCATCAAATAAGCCAAGCATATGTCAAAGTTAGAAGTTAGAACTACAATGATGGTAATGAAAACATCACACTTAAAGCAATTCATAATACATGATTGTAACATAAAGGAGCACAAGTGAAGTATAAACTCCAAGTTTAAGCAAAATTAATCATAACCCACAGACACAAACTATTAGAATTTGCCACTTCAATAGTCATATCTCAAACATAAGCATTACCAAACACAGACAAGAACCAAATCGAAAACACTTCTTTTAAAAAACATGTCAAACAACACCACATCATTCTTAAAATAAAAGGATGAAAAAACCAATCCATTACATTACATCATAAAGGCACGAATTTCTTCTTCTGCCTAAATCCTGGGAGATCTCAAGTTAGCAAATTATCCTCAGCCGCATTTTCAGTGTTGCTATTGCTATATCTACCATCACGACATTTGATTCATCATTTATATTCAAAATAATGAAAAAAACTTGGGTCATCAAAGCAATGTATCTCTGGTAAATTACCATTTAAAATTTTACCCAAGTTTGATGCTTATCCAAGCATCCATCATATTGTACGGGAGAATTTTATTAGGACCCCCTCCCAAATACCTCAATATTGCCCGTGATCCTTCTTATGCTAAAAACCATTGCCGATGTCTTTACTAATGGAATGTAAAATCATATTCTGAAAGGGCTTAACTCAACATATGAACTATTTAGGAAGCTTGACATGTTAAAAACTTTCTTGTTTTCACCAAGGCAATTCATCTGTTTAGAGTGACAGGTGCCAAAAATGACATGAAAAGAACAATATATATGCTAGATTTAGTACTTATATGGTGGCTCCACTACCATTAGGCTAACCTTACACCTAGGCTCGACTCAAGTTCATACAAGCTTGGCTTTGCCTAAATCCAGCTTGGCTCATTAATTTTCAATCAAGCTTGGATTTGGCTTGCTTCAAGCTAGTTTGCAATTCTGAAAGGTTCAATGCACACATTTTATTCCAAATTGAAAAAAAGAAAAGAAAAAAAGAATAGCATTAGCATGTATAAACACACTTACTTATATTACCATATATATATCCACATTTATTTATACATAGGTATATACGTGTACATAAACCCTAGAGAAAAAAAATGCACATAATGCATAATCCTCAAATAGATTCATGGACCATAACTTCAAAATTGGGAAATCTAAAGTAAAAATATGAGTTTGTTGATTTTTTTTCTTTTTCTTTCTTTATTGGTTGTTCTCGAGTGAAATTTAATATTATTTTTTGATTTTCTTGGTACACGTTTGGGATCATTGGATAATCAATCGAAAACGGAGCTTAATTGAGTCAATTAGATTCCTATTGGGCTTTTTAGATTTTATGAGCTTTCCGAAATAAAAAGAATCGATTGGCTAGTGGGTTACTTGGGCGTTTTAAATAAAATACTCAAGATTTCTGAACCAACAACACTCCACGTATGGAAAGAACTGCAATGATTCAATGGTTTTTTTTTTTTTTTTTTTTAATCCTTGAACTTCAAGATTAAGAATAATGGTTTTACCTTAATGGTTCCATTATTTATGGAAATAATAGTGGATTGTTGGAACTTTTACTCATCATCAGGTGTATGAGTGCATTTTGCAATGACTTCGTCATTTTGAATTATGGAAGTGAGTCACGACTCACGAGGATTTCTTCTAAAGTATGAGATGTTCGTTCAAAGAAGCTAGAGATTATCAATCCCTAATGATGCTTCTCCTAAATTGCTATATTGTATGCTATAAAATTGATTTCATCAGGCCTATTCAACAACATGCATGGCAGAAAACAAGTTACAATAATGAATTAAACCAATCGACTATTCAACAACTTGCTCTTGATGTGGAATCTTTGAATATTGTGCCATATAATGTTTCTATATTGCCAGCAAACTATACTGCTACGAGAAAGTTATAAGCTATACAATGTTTGAAACTATCTTTGAAACTATACAATGTTTTTTGGGTAGTAATAAGCTTTTCTTTTTTCCCTTTTTTTCCCCTTATTTAACTGTCCTGAGAAAACAATTTCTTTCAACAGTATGTACAGAAAAATATAACTCGTTTGTTTGTGTCCTATATATATAAATATATATCTGATTTTGTTATAATATAGGCAACATTGGCTACATTAAAGCATTTAAAGTTTGGCATTTAAATGGTGCTTTGACAGTTTGAAACTACCTAAATGTCATATCACTATACGTTTATGAATATATATACTAGAAACTTTTTTGAAGCTTTTGGAAACTCTAGCAAAAATAACCCAGACAAACAAATTTCCGATCAGTTCTCAGTGTTTGATGCCGGGAAATGGCATAGCTTGATATTATGTTTAACTAGTGCTTAGCTATAAGAACAATATTTGCAGGCCAAAATTACCAAGGTATGGGGATTTAGTGGCGTTTATTGTGAAAAGCCGGTAAGACACGACCTATGTGGTTTTTCCGGTGTTTATTTATAAGCCTAGGTTAAAATTCTGTAACTTTTGCTGGTGTGCTTTGAAAGATGCTAGTAATTGTTTTTTTGTTTTCCAAAACATTCAAAACAACAACCACACATCCAATATTTTCATAAGCTTATAAAATTAAAAATTTTGTCATAAGGTGAACAAATGTCTAGAAAGAGAGGGAATCGAAGAGAGAGAAATCGATATACCTAATGGGAGAATTGAAGAGCACACACCAAGGTCCTTTTAAACATCATTTCATTGGACGTATAAAAACGGTATGAAATAATGTATACACACCAAAACTAATTTTGGTGCGTATAACTCCCCGATCGGGAGTTCAATGATTGGTGCCGTTTGTTCCCGCAAGTCACGTGTGCTCACATTGTGCTGTGTGTCAAGTTTTGTGTGCGACGGAGGCCGTTTGGCCAGTTTAGCATTGCCGACCCCCCATGCCATCATTATTCAAAAACGTTTAAGTGTCCTGGAGGATAATAAGCCCTAACTCCCTCACCGGGAGTCCGATGACTACGCCGTCAGCATCCACAGGTCCTATGTGCCCTAACTCCCTCATTCGTAGGTCTTGTGTGCTTACACCATGTTAAGTGTCAAGTTTCGTGTCCGATGAAGACCGTTTGGCCAATTTGGCATTGTCAAACCCCGATACCAACCTTATTAAAAACGTTCAAGTGTTTGGGAGGGAAATATGGCCTAACTCCTCGACTGGGAGTCCGATGATCGTATCATTTGTGCCCGCAGGTCCCGTTTGCCTATGTCGTGTTGTGTGTCAACTTCGTATCCGACGGAGGTCATTTGTCTGATTTGGCATCGCCGAACCTTGATACCAATGTTATTGAAAACGTTCAAGTGTTCGAGAGTGGAATATGGCCTAACTCCCCAAGTGGGACTTTGATGACCACGTCGTCTATGCCCGTAGGTCTCGTTTGCCTACACCGTGCTATGTGTCAAGTTCCTTGTCCAATGGAAGCTGCTTGGCCGATTTGGCATCGCCGAACCCCGATACCAAGCTTATGGAAAAAGTTTAAGTGTTTGGGAGGGGAATATGCCCTAACTCCTCCATCGGGACTCCGAAGATCTCATTGTCAGTGCCCATAGGTCTCGGTTGCCTATGTCGTGCGTGTCAAGTTTCATGTTCTACTGAGGCCGTTTGGCCGATTTGGCATTGCCGAATCCCGATACCAACCTTATCGAAAAAGTTCAAGTGTCCGGGAGGAAAATTATGCCCTAACTCCACTAGGACTCCGATGACCTCATTGTCAGCGCCCGCAGGTCCCATGTTCCTACACCATGCTGTATGTCAAATTTTGTGTCCAATGAAAGTTGTTTAGCCAATTTGACATCGCCGAACGCCCATACCAACATTATCAAAAAGTTTTGAGTGTTTAGGAGGAAAATATGGTCGAACTCCCCCACCGGGACTCCGATGACCGCGTCGTCAGTGCCTGTAGGTCCCGTGTTTAGAACAAAACCTCGTGTACCTACACTATGCTCCGAACCCCGAAATGTTACAAATTTTGAATTTATGAAATATAAAGTTTAATACTCCAAAATGTTTCAAAATATAATCATAATTTTTAATTACTCAAATATGAACATCTATTTTGTAAAAAAAATGCAAAACAAGTGACTATATCCCAGCCACAAGGAAAAAAACAAAATACATCCTATGCACCACAATGAGGCCTTTTACTATATTCCCTCTCCAATAGCACATAACCTTTACTGTATCGATACGAACTATTATGTAACAACAAATGCCTCCAAACCTTCCAAATTTAGTGAAATAGGTTCTAAAGTGGATGTAATAAGAGGAATAAAGATTGAATGTACATGCGGCAGATGTAAGTATTTGAACATTAAGGACATGGAAGATGGACAGTGAAGAGTAATGCCTTTCTCATTTCTTTAACCTGCCATGACAACTTACATATTTCCTTAGAAAGGAACACATGGAGAAGATACACTTGTAGGAAGAAGGGACTTTAGTTCTTCTAACAAATTTAGTATGAAGGATCACCTAAGGACTTCGGTCATGTAAAAGATTTGTTACAAAGACATAAAGGATTTGTTTGTGCATTTTTTTTTTACCTTAAAATAAAAAAACCTTGTAGTATCAAACATACCTTTAATTTCTCTTTCCCTTTTAAAATGAACTTCTTACTCTGTTCTCTTTCATTTCCTTTCTCTTCCTTTCCCTTTCCCTTAACTATCAAACATACCCTTAATTTCTCCAACTTAAGATACAACTCTAAACAATAAAAATATAATACAAACCTCAAATCACAGCCACCAAATATTCATAGCATAAAATAATAAATTCATAATTTCAACTTTTCATCATTTTCTTGATATTCGTAAAGAATTTCCTCACATTTTCTGTGTTCATCAAACAATGGAAAGAAAATAAATGTTACAAGTTTTAACTTCACTTTTACTAACAATGACACTTTGTGTATCAATGTGCATCAAATGGAACCTCCACACACACATATATATATATATATATATATCAATGTGCATCAATCACTATATACAACTAATTAAATTGGGAATAAAATATCATTAAGAAGTTATTGCATTACCGAATATATATACATCAATGTGCATCAATCACTATGTACAACTAATTAAATTGGGAATAAAATATCATTTACAAGATAATGCGTTAACTGAAAGGAAACCCTTACCAATAAGCAAGGTGGATGCCACTAGCACAATGTAGGGCTCAGTAAAGCCTCAACTTCGTAGATCTCCTACTTCTCTACCAATTAATCAGAGTCTGAAACTGCTTTTTCGATGCAATTCAAGTAAGATCTAGCCAGATCTGGTATAGATAATCATACGCCAATTTTCAAGCTTGTGTAATTTGAAGAGGTACCAATAATGGTGAAGAGTTTGAAGTTGCTTTTCCGATGCAGTTCAAGTCAGATTTAGCTAGATCTAGTGTAGATAATTAGAGGCCGATCTTCAAGTGTTCATTACCCTCAACTTTGTAGATCTCCTGCTTCTCTCTTCTTCGCTTTATCCCTATACACTAGATCTTCTTAATCTCCTCTAGCTCTTCTACTTCTCTCTTCTTCGATTTGTCCTTCTGTACTAGATCTTCTTAATCTTCCTTAGCTCTTCTTGATTTCTATGTTTGAACCCAAGTACAATGATATCCTTGCATCCTGTCACAGTTTGGTGTAGGAAGGTTGTGGCATTATGCCAACCTTGCATCCTACCAAAATTTGGTGTAGGAAGGATCCCCTGTTTCTAAGAAGGTTGTGACATTACGACAACCTTACATCCTGCCAAAACTATTGCCAGTATTATTTATGGAAGAGGACTTTGAAATGGCATATTCAGGATCTTTTAAAAGGGAGTTCACTTTGTTTGTCGATAATCTACCATCAAATATGTGTAATGGGTGGTTATAAAACATTTTCAAGACATGTGGGGAAGTCACAGATGCGTTTGTTCCTAGAAAGATTAGGAAGTTGATGGTAAGATTTGGTTTTGTATGCTTTGCAAACAAAAATGATGCGGAGAAAGCAATCAAAAAGTACAATGGTATATGGCTCCTATATCAACAATTAAAGGTGATCTTTGCTTGATATGGAAATAACAAAAGAAATCTGGGGAAAGGATTTTTGGATAAGCAAAGAAAGACTACTAAAGATGATAGTAGGAAAAACTTGGAAAGAAAGGATTTTTTGATCAGTAATCAAGCACGAAGAGACAACAGATCATACAGGGTTGTGGTGAAAGGTTAGGACAAGGAGAACAAAAATGTAAAGGAAAAGAATAGGGAAGACGGTATGATCAAAGTAGATATTATTAATGACATCTGGTTAAAAAGTTGTGTTGTAGCAATAGTAAATGACTTCAACATGATTCACACAGCAGAGGAGGCAATGAGATGTGATGGAATAAGTTGCGTTCGAGTTAAGCCATTGGGAGTTTGGAGGGTATTATTATAATTTGAAGATGAGGGGGATAAAAATGCATTCTTGGAAGGGCCAAGAGATTGGTTACATCAATGGTTCTCAGTAGTTTATAATTGGTTGTAGAGAGAGTCTAACCTTGAAAGAACTTGTTGGTTATCAATTAGAGGTGCACCTCTGCATGCATGGAGTGAGAAGTTATTTATCAACATTGGAAAAGCATGGGGATCTGTAGTTGCGGTTGATCATATGAAAAAATCAAAACAAATGTTGAACAGAGGAAGAATTTTAATCTTAACAGATTGACGCAAGGTTATTCAAGGCAGCCTTCAGATTAAAGTGGGAAAGTGGTCATTTGAAATTACTATCATTGGGGAGCAACCTCAAACAGGGCATGTGCAGGGGCCAAGAACTGAGAAACAAATTAGAATTCCTATTGTAAGTAATTCTATGTCAACAACGATCAGCTGCAATGACAAAAAAGTCAGAGATCAACAGTTTCTTAGTCAACAAAGTAACCAGGAAGATGAAGCTGACATGGAAGTAAAATCAGAATTGACATTAATTAGCCAGGTGGCGGCTTCAAAGGATGCAGAGGTGGACATTATCAACTCATCAAAAGAGGAAATAATTCGAGATGTAGAAGAGATCAAGGAAGGGATTAATAAGGTGGGTGTATTGGAAAGAATGTCCTCTTTAAAAATGCAGTTGGAGGGTAGGAGTGATAAAGGAGAGAATAGTGACTTAAACAATGATATCTTGGTAGCTCCAAACGATTGGCTCGAGAAAGAAGTTGAAAGAAAAAAATTAAATGTTGAGAGTTTAAATGAAGGAGGGAAGGATTTTTCTTTGGGCCAAGATAAAGGGTTGAAGATGGATGCTAGGGGCTTTAGGAATGAAGGTATGTAACCTATGGTGGAATCATGTGAGGCCCAGAATCCTCGCCTGGTAGTTGAAGTAGAAAACAAGGAAGGGAGCAAGAGATTCATTGAAAAACAAGTGTTATCAGGAAAGAAACAAGGAGTAAAGGAAGAGCATATCGGAAACTGAGCAAAATACCTAAGGCAAAAACAACAAGGATTTCAGCAACCAAGAAAAGGGTAAAAGAAGCTGAATTGTTAAAAGACTCAAATTCTGAAACAAGATCAACCAACAATTCTTTCATGTCAACGTTGCCTTCACAAAATATTAGAAATAGGAATAACATTTTGTTGAAACAAATGGATAACCAGTGTAGTGAGGAAGCTGAGCAAACCATTGTTATGGGGAAAAAGCTGGGAATACATTTTTCAAACTATGAGCCACAATGCATTGAAAAGTTAAAGGAGCTGGAATGGTTGGACATTGAAAAGGGACAAAGGAAAGGTAGAGGGGTGTCAGTAGTCAAGTAACGCATTTCTTTGCAGGCTGCATATAGGGAGTTTGTTTTTGTGTATCAATGAAAATCATTACGTGGGATATAAGGGGGTTAGGGGGTAGAATTAAGAAAAGTATGGTTAAGAAACTAATTAAAGGAAGGGAAGTTGATATGATAATGCTTCGAGAAACTAAGTGGGTCAAATGTAACTTGTG
This sequence comes from Euryodendron excelsum, assembly GCA_033060915.1. NCBI lineage: Eukaryota > Viridiplantae > Streptophyta > Magnoliopsida > Ericales > Pentaphylacaceae > Euryodendron > Euryodendron excelsum. The sequence continues at coordinate 21,426,687 of CM065377.1, read as the reverse complement.
GAAAGCTAAAGCTTTGTTGGGAAATGACAATTTGGAATGGGAAGCAATGAATTCAGTTGGTGCTTCAAAGGATCTATTAACATTATGGAATAAAAATTTCTTTGAAATATCTCAGAAGGTCCATGACAGAAATTTTATCTTACTAGAGGGAAAGTTACAAGGAGGCTATAGATGTATTTTTGTGAATGTATATGGTCCTAAAAAGGAAGAAGAGCAGATAATTTTGTGGGAAAAACTTTATGTTTTGCAAAAAGGTATTGAAGCTCTTATCTATATAGGAGGTGATTTTAATTAGATAATGAGAATCTCAAAAAGATCATTATGCTGTAGAATAGATGCAGGGATGAAAGCTTTCAGAGATTATATTAGATCCATGGAGCTACTGGATAGCCCAATGCAAGGTAGGAAATATACTTGGTCTAATTTGTAGCACAATGAGATCCTAAGTAGATTGGATAGATTTCTGGTCTGTCATGACTGGAGTGATAAATTCAATTGTTCTCAGTGGGGTCTGCAAGGGTATTTTCAGATTACTATGTTATTCTCTTAATAGATGAGGTGAAGGACTGGGGACCAAAACCTTTTAAGGTATATGAATCATGGTATCATCAAAAATCTTTTTTTGATACGGTGTCAAAGCATTGGTCAGAGGAAAAAATTGAAGGTTGGGGAGGTTTTGTTTTACAAATGAAATTGAAAAGTTTAAAATCCAAGATAAAGAACTGGAAAGAATCAGGGTGTGTCAATTGGAAGAATAAGATTAAAAACATTGAGCAGGAACTCTTCAAGTTGGAAATTCAAGAAGAAAATGCTTTAGCTCAATAAGGGCAACAACAACTAATTAAAGATTTCAAATGGAAGCTAGGACAATTGTACCTAAGGCAAGAGGAGGATGTCAGGCAAAAATCAAGACAATTATAGATCTAGAAAGGTGACAACAATTCAGGTTTTTTTCCATGCATCAGTCAAGAGTAGGCAAAGAAGGAAATTCATTGGCTAAGTAGTGAAAAATGGGTCTGTCATTGTGGATCCGAACCTGATAAAAGAAGAAGTATCCAGCTTTTTTGAAGGAAATTTTAAGAAATCTATGAAGATTAGACCTGAACTCCAAGGCAATCTTAAAATGCAACTCAACAATGCAAATAGGGAATCTTTGGAGGAAGATTTTGATAAAAATGAAATATGGAAAGCAATGAAATCATGTAATGAAAGTAAGGCTCCAGGACCTAATGGTTTCAATCTAAATTTTATCAAAAAATTCTGGAATATCACCAAGGCTGATGTAGTCAGATTCATGAAGGAATTTGCATCAAATGCTTAGTTAGTCAAAGACATAAATTCCTCTTTCATTGTTCTTATTCCAAAAAAGGAACATCCTGATACTCTAGCAAGCTACAGACCTATAAGCTGAGTGTCTTCTTTTTACAAAATCCTATTCAAAACACTAGCAAACAGATTGAAACTGAAGATAAAGGAGATTATTAGTGAAAATCAGTCAGCATTTATAATGGGGAGGCAGATTCTTGATGGTGTGCTAATAGCAAATGAAGTCATCCATGAATGGAAGAGAAAAAAGAAGAAAGGAGTGGTTCTTATATTGGATTTTCAAAGAGCATATGATACAGCTAATTGGGGTTTTCTGATGCAGTTGATGACCAAAATGGGATTTGGCCAAAGATGGGTAGAGTGGATAAAATTTTGTTTGGAGTCAAGTAAGATATCAGTTTTGGTAAATGGTGTAGCCTCTAGGGAGTTTTCTATGCAAAGAGGCCTTCGTGAAGGTGATCCACTCTCACCTTTTTAATTCAATATCATTGTTGAAGGTTTGAATGTTTTATTTCTAAGAGCACTAGAGTTAAATATAATTAAAGAAACAAAAATAGGAGATAAGGGTCCTATTATATCACATCTACAGTTTGCGGATGACATAATATGTTTTTGCGAAGCTGATAAGAGTGAACTAAAGAACTTTAAAAGAGTCCTTTGGTGTTTTGAGTTGATGTCAGGGTTGAAAATCAAATTTTAAAAAGTGCAATTTGTGGTGTTGGGGTGGATAATGGCTTCCTAAATGAGGCAGCATAGATCTTTTGTTGCAAGGTGGAAAATCTCCCTTTAAAGTCTTTAGGTCTGGCAGTGGGATCAAATCCAAGGCATACAAATCTTGGGAGGGGTTATTGAAAAATTTTAAGCCACATTAGCATCATGGAAAAACAAGTATTTATCAATGGGAGGTAGATTAACTTTATTAAAATCATCATTGTCAAATCTCCCTATCTATTATCTATCTCTATATGAGGCTCCAAATGAGATATGTAGGAAGATAGAGATGATACAAAAAAGGTTTTTATGGAGAGTGGAGGAAGGTAAAAGGAAAGTTCATTGTGTAAAGTGGAGTATAGTTACAAAATGCAAATCTAGGGGTGGATTGGGGGTGATTCCTATAACCACCATGAACAAGGTATTGTTAGCCAAATGGTGGTGAAGGTTTGTTAAGGAAAAGAGAGCTTTCTAGAGAAGGGTGGTAAGCCATAAATATAATTATGAGAAAGAGATGTGGTTCCCTGGCTTAATTGAAAAGAATCTCGGGTCACAGATCTGGAGGGATATATTGGCAGTAGGTTCAGATCAAGGGATATTCAAGGATGCTTTGCTAAGAAATATGAAGATAAGGGTGAGTAATATGGATGATACTCTGTTCCGGAAGGAGGTATGGATAGGGGATAAAGCTCTGAGTGAGTTATTTCCTAGATTGTTTAGTTTATCAACCCATAAAGAAGGTTTGATAGCTCAAATGAAGGATGATAGTGGCAAATGGGTTTTTTTAACAGAAGGCATCTCCTATCATGGAGTAAGAGGAGTTACGTAAGTTACAAAGTCTAATTGAATCATACAATATGCATAATCTTAGAAAAGACACTATGATATGGTAATTGGAAAAGGATGGGACCTTCACAGTAAAGTCTTACTGTAGACAGGTTGGAGCCCAAAGCAATCAAGACTCTCTATTGTTATCAAAGGTATGACATATTAAATCCATTCCCAAAGTTAGAGTGTTTGCTTAGATTGCTTTACAAGAAATGATCAAATCAAAGGTATTTCTAGCAGTAAGAATTTGTATCCCCCCAGGTGGTAGCCTGTTATGTTCTTTATGTCAAGAGGAGGATGAGGATTCCAATCACATTCTTCTGAATTATAAGCTGGCCTGGAAAGTCTGGAGTTCTATATTGAAATGGTGGGGTTTAATATGGGTGAGTCCTTGCTCATTATCATTACATGTTGAATGGTGGTAGAGTATGAATTATAAGCATTTTGAAAAATATATATGGGAAGTTCTATTTTTATGAGGAATATGGCACATTTGGAAGGCAAAGAACAATCTCATTTTCAACAACATTGATATCAATTTGGTGGTGTTCGTCGAAAAGGTTAAAATGCAAATAGCCTTATAGGTGATAGCAAGCATGTCAAAGGCACCCTTTACAGTCAATGATGACGTCTACTCCATAAAAGCAGTTAGGAGTCTAAGATAGCAATATGATGGTCATGTTTTTCCTATCTGCTTGATGTTTTTGTTTTTTCTACCCCTCTTTTGCTGGTATCTCATCAGCAGAGAAGTAGGGAAGGTGTTTTTGTTTTTTTGTGGTTGTTTTATGCATAGGTGTGGTTTTTGTGTCTAAGATTAGTTTCAGTATCATTTGCCAATCCCTATGAGTCTTGTAATGGCTTAATGCTTCTCTAATATATTGCTTTTTGCTATTTCAAAAAAAAAAGATGCCATGTAGTTTGCACAGTTGTGTAATCCTTCTCCACTAGTTGTTAGGATAAATGACAGAGTAAGAGCTCAGTTTCAGAGAGAGTTTTAAAGAGTTGAGAGAGCACTTCAACTAATCACGCAAGTGAAGAGGGAAGGGGGTTTCGATTGTTTTGTATATGTGCTAAAAGCGTTACCAGTATTAACATTTTTATTATAAAGACGTCATTGTCATTGACGCTTTTGGTATTAAAGTCTAAAGCGTCATTGCTAGTAACGCTTTAAATTCTAAAAACTAAAAGCGTTATTGTTAATGAAGCTTTTGTGATTTAATTTACCATTGGTTTTATTCATTTTTTGAAATGCACTTATCATTTTCACAAAAGAAACTAAAATAGCAACAAATAAAACATGAAAAGTCATTCATAATGACGCTTTTCATAATGATGTCAATAGCAATGAGGAGGGTCCTCTAAATAAGTTAAAAGGGACCCTGATTAAATAATTATTTAATAAAATAACCATGTTTTGGTAAAGAGCCCTTATAACTGCCTTATTTTTCTTTTAGCCCAATGAATCTAGATACTCAATATGGTGGAAAATTGGATTCTCCTAAGAAATATATGGTTTACAGCTTGAATTTGGATGTGGTTGTTTATCATTTAGTGGCATATTAATATCATCTATATTCACTGGTAGCTTTGCCCTTAGTAACAATTATACATATGTTGTTCTTTCTCTCTTATTCTCTTGCGTAAAATTAATTGTAAACCCATTTAAGCCAGTAGTATGATGTATTAGGAACTATTTTTGTTGTGAATTTTTGGCAGTATGAGTTTATCTTCCTTTAATGGAATTGGACCCTAAAATAAAACGGTATGATCAAAGAAAATTTTAGAATGAGTATATTTCTTTTCATAAATGAAATGTTAAAGTTCAGACTTGTAGACACACCTCATACAGATGTTTGTGATCTCTTAAACTTTTGAAGCCAGGTTATCTCCTATAAGTATACTTATTTGGAGGCGCTAGTGTGTGCAGGAACAGAGCCGGAAAGTTGCTTAAGGGGTGACTCCGCGGTTATAACAAATATACTAATTATTCAAAAAACATGGAAAAAAAAAATGTACTAAAACATATGGACACAACTCTCTCTCTCTCTCTGTGTGATGCACGAGCACTCTAATTTTGATCAAAACATGTGATAATTAGTAAAAGAAAATCCACTATCATTTACAAAGATAAAAAAAAAAAAAAAAAGGTTACAAAATAGTGTGTGTATGTATGTGTGTTTGACAACTAAAATATCAAATATGTAGAAAAGAAATACAATTCAAATTTTATCGAGAAAAAATTAGACGTCATACAAAAGTAACGTTGATAATTAAGTAATTTCTATGTTAGATTATTCTTGATTGAGCCCACATTATTTGTGGGTGTTTTCTAAACACGGTTTGGACCCAAGTCTGGATGAGACAAACATCGTAAGCCCAATAAGGTTGTGATCTATTATACATGGGCTAGTGTGCACCTATTATCAATGTGGGTTAACGGTAATTAGTGTGGGCCTATTCAGCCAATTGAGCCTTTTATGGAAGGGCCCAATGTGGCTAGGGTTTTCCTATATATAGAGGCTAGGTCCCCTCTCTTCCCACAATTAGACAAATTTTTATAAAATTTCGTCATACAGTAGTGGTATAGAGAGGAAGACCAGCCTCCAAGAAGCCTTGTTCGAGATTAATCGCCACTCCAAAGAGATTCATGAAACCATGGAGCAAACAGATAAGTTTTCGCATTCAGTTTTGTTTCTTGTTAAAATTTCTATATTCACATATGATCTAGGTCAACTTTTATGATATGTTTGAAGTTTACATGTGGTATCAGAGCCTAATATATGTGGATTAGGGACTTGTTGTGTGATTTGAACTTGTTAAACTCAATTATGAGTTATTAAGCCCGAATCTTGCATGATTTAATCCGAACAATAGATGACTTCTTTTCAGAAAATTAATAAGGGACTTTTGTTCCTCTCTAAACAACGAACGTTTTGATATAAACATTGTAACCTAACTCTATTCGTAGAGAAAGTTATGATTTTTTGAAGTTTCGGGTAAAAAACTTGAAATTTCTTGTAAAATTCTTGAATATGATGTTTTTCATGCATATCCTTGCACCATATTACATATTCTTGTTACTGAATAGCATATGAATCTGTTAGTACAAGTTTTATGCAAGAAAAATCAAGTTTTGAAACCCTAGCCGCCATGACCGAATTTAGGGTTCTTGGAAACCCTAAAATCATGTGTTTTTTCCCCTTAAAATTATCATAAACGTGTTTATTGATGTTTAGAGATCTTATATGTGTAGTAAAATAGCAAAAATCTTGCTCATAATGTCGAATTGGGGCTGAAAATGGGGCTAAAAATCGAGTTATAGTGAACCGGGTCGCGTACCGTTTGAACCGGGTCGGGTCCGGCCCGCCTAAGGTCAGGGATGACCAGCCGCGGCTGGCCTCGCCCACGCTCGGCCCTAGGTGAGTGAGGGCGTGTGCGTGACCCCCTGGGGTCCACCAAAATTTCAGAATTCTCCTCTCAATGAGAGGATTTCAGAAAATATTTTTTCATAATTTTTGGACATCGTTTGGCATTTATTTGGGCCTGTTTTAGGGTAAATTGGGCTATTTTCAAAAATCCGTACATTAGTTTTTTCTGATTTTTCATAGGTAAATATTTTTTGACCTTCTGAATCTATTGGTAGTGTGTACTCTCCCTAGTTAGGTTCCTAAAAATTATACTCTCTCCCATAAGTCCTTTTAAGAGCCTAAAATTATCATTTTATGTTGAAAATTACAAAATATGATTTTATTACATGGCTCAGGCAATACATATATGATAACTGGGTACTGTTGGCTATGTGCCCATAAGGATGTGATTGTAGGCATGTTGATATGCTTAGATGTGATACATGGCACTTTTACATCAAGTATTGTCATGACAAGAACTTTGGATTGAACTGGGTGCTAATGCCCAAAGGGGTACACTCATTAAATATGATTTTCTTGCATATGGTATATGACTGTGTCCGTTGTGTTATTGCATACAATCGCCTGCCCAAAGGGGGTTATTGCGTGCTTAAATAACAGGGATGTGATTCAGCAGCTGATCCGAAACTGCCTAACTTTTGAAAGACATGTCTGCCCAAAGGGGACTATATTTTTCAAGTGCTTGGGCAATCTCATATGGTGGCTGGCTGGGAAAGACCTCATAGCATGTTGCACTCTTTGCCCAAAGGGCAGACGACAATGATGTACTGGGGCATCCTTATTATTTATACTTGATATAATTACTGTCTTTATTCTACTGATATGTTGCCTCTTTTGTTGCCATGACAGTTTCCTTTGCAATTAACAACAATAACACTACCGGTGTGCTGTTGAATGGTTCAAACTTTAAGAAGTGGAAGCAGGATATAGAGTTTGCCTTGGGTATTGTTGATTTGGATTTGGCCTTGAGGGAACCTGAACTTGCTGCAATCACTGATACTAGTTCTGTTTCCGAGAAGGAGTTATATGCAAAATGGGACTAATCAAATTGACTCAGTCTCATAGCGATTAAGAGATCCATTCCTAAGCACCTATTGACTGGCCTACCTAAGACTAACAATGCCAAAGTACTGTTTGAGGCTATAGGACAGAGATATCAAGTATCCAACAAGGCTGAGACTGGAGCCCTGATGAATGAACTCACAAGTTTGAGGTATGACTGCCAGAGTGGGGTAAGGGAATATGTCTTGAAACTTATTTTTCTCCAATCCAAACTTAGAGGTCTGAATGTTACTCTCCCTGATGATTTCATTGTCCATCATGCTTTTAATAGCCTTCCACCAGAGTTCAGCCAGATAAAGACTACCTACAACACCCAGAATGAGTCTTGGACAGTGAATGACCTCAATGCCAAATGTGTCTTAGAGGATGATAAGCTTAAGAGAGAGAAAACTAAGTCTGCCTTGCTTGTTTCTCATTCCAAAGTCACTTCTGGGCAGAGTCATGGGAACCGAAAGAACCATAAGAAACTTAGTGCCAATACCCCTCATAAAGGTTAGGATAACAAAAGGCATGGTAAAGGTCACGGTCAGACCCACAATCCTTTAAGTCCTAATGCTACAATTAAGAAGGCCATTAAGTGTTTTTTCTGTAGGAAAGAAGGCCACATAAAGAAAGATTGTCATAGACACAAGTCCTGGTTAGAAAAGAAAAAGAAACAGGAAGGAGGTAACTCACTTGCCTTAACTTGCTTTGAATCTAATTTCGTTAGTGTCCCATCAAATTCTTGGTGGTTTGACAGTGGTGCAACTGTTCATGTTGCCATGTCTTTGCAGGGATTCAGAAGCAAGCGAAGGCCAAGTGAGAGTGAGGCCAAGCTTAGAGTTAGAGATGATAGTATAGTTAGGGTCGAGTTCATAGGAGATGCCTTTTAAATTTAGAAATTGGTTTTCAACTTATTTTGGAAAACACTGTTTATGTACCGTCTTTTAGACGGAATTTGATTTTTATTTTTTCTTTGGACAAACTTAGATATGGTTTTCAATTTCGAAATGGCTTGGTTGATTTATTTTACAACTCCAAAATTGTTGGTTATGGTTTGTTATCTGATGGATTATATAGGGTGAAATTAGAACAGGATAATGAGTATGCCTCCTTCCATGTTGAAAATAGTGTATCCAAGAGACCTAGAATTAAAGACCAATCTTCCATGTTATGGCATAAGCGTCTAGGTCACATTTCTAAAGAAAGAATTCAAAGGCTAATTAAAGATAACATCCTTATATCACTTGATTTTGGAGACCTAGACACTTGTGCTGACTGTATTCGGGGAAAATTGATCAAGACTAGGAAGAAACGTGCAACACGGAGTGGTGGCCTTTTAAAAGTCATACACACTGATATTAGTGGACCTTATTCCTCTACCTTTTGTGAAAATAAATACTTTTTGACCTTTATTGATGATTTCTCTCGTTATAGCTATGTTTACCTAATTAAAGAGAAATCTGATGAACTTAAAAAGTTTAAAATTTTTAAAATAGAAGTGGAGAATCAATTGACCAAAACGATTAAGGTCATTAGGTCTGACCGTGGGGATAAGTATTATGGCAGACATGATGTCACTGGACAGCATATGGAACCGTTTGCCAAATACTTGCAAGAATGTGGGATTGTTGCCCAATATACCATGCCTGATAGTCCTGAACAAAATGGTGTGGCCGAAAGGCGTAATCACACCCTTAAAGACATGATGAGGAGTATGATGAGTAGGAGTAATTTGCCTACATATTTCTGGGCTGATGCCATTAAGTCTACCTTCTACATTCTCAATAGGGTTCTCAGCAAGTCTATTCCTAAAACACCTTTTGAATTGTGGACTGGTGGAAAACCTAGCCTTAACCATCTTCGTGTCTAGGGTTGTCCGGCAGAAGTTAGGATATATAACCCTTTTGAGAGAAAAACCGACCCTAAAACCACTCGTTGTTTCTTTATTGGGTATCTAGATCATTCTAAAGGATACAGGTTCTACTGTCCTACGCCTGGTGCTAGGATTGTTGAGTCTCAGACAGCTAAGTTCTTAGAGCATGATACAGCTGATTTGGAGACCCCACAGCAGCTTGATGTTGATAGGCAAAGTGAGGTGGTGTCTATCACCTTGCCTAATGTTTAGACTTTTGTTTTGCCTACACCTGTGGATGGAATTGATCAAGAGGAGCTGGGGATTAATGCACCCATTGCTGCTACTGCTCCTGATCCTGTTGACCCTGTTGAGCCTGTTCCAGAGGTACCTGTGAGGAGATCAGTGAGAGAGCGAAGACTTGCCATATCTGATGACTTTATTGTCTATCTTGGTGAGAGTGACTATGATGTAGGTCCTGTGATTGATCCAGTGACTTATGCTGGTGCGATTTCGAGTCACCAGTCTAGCATGTGGGTGGATGCTCTGACGGATGAGATACGTTTTATGACGCATAATGGAGTTTGGGCACTCGTTGATCTTCCAGTTGGCCGTAAGGCTATTGGTTATAAGTAGGTGGTCAAGACTGATTCCACTCTAAAAGTGTAATCTTTGTCACCTAATTAAGTGTTTGATAGCCTCTGTATGGGTATTAGAATAGATTTTTAGTAATAAAATGATTTATAGTGGTTTTTTATATGGATTGTAGGTTTTTGGTGATAAAATGGTGAAAAAAGGGGGGCTTAAAGAGAAGAAGTTCGTCCGGACAGACTGTTCGGACGGTTAAACCGTTCGGACAGTGCGTTCGGACGGACAAATGACCGTTCGGACGCCTAGACGGTTAAAACAGGGAGAAGTTAGATTTTAGGTTTTGAGCTGCGGGTAGAGAGGGAGAATAGGGAAAAATCATGTATTTTGCTTAGATTTACTTTACTTTGTTGTATTTAGGACTTTGGGAAGTATTTAGATAGATTTCTAGTGTTGATTTAGTGTAATCTTTCACATTTTCTATATTTCAATATATATTCACTTTTGATTTAAAGTCAAGATGTTGTCTCTACACTTTGGAAAGCTCTCAACCATGGAATCTTCAAGCTAAACTCATTGTTTGGGAACAAATGTGAACAAATGAGTTAGCTTACATATGGATAAGCAACCTCATGAAGCTTATTCATACTTTGATTATCTAGCTAATTTGGCTCGCGATTGGGCAACTACCGGGACCCAAAATCCCAAAGGTAGACTAAACACGCAAAGGGCGAAATATCAATTGAAAGAAGTTGATGATATGAATGCTAGGCTTGCCACAATGGCGAGAAAGTTAGAGGTTCTAGAGTTTAAGAATGTAAGTTCGGTGGTGAGTGAAGAGCCTAAGGGAATGTGTTGTGCGGTTTGTGAGACCAAAGAGCATAACACCACGTCATGCCCGGTTATCCCAGGGATTAAGGAAGCCTTGCATGGCCAAGCCAATGCTATTGGGCAATACAATCGAGGTGGTGGAAACCCCTACTCCAATACTTACAACCCGGGATGGAGGGATCATCCTAACTTTGGATGGTGCAATAAGGGGACTTCAAATCCCCAAGCTTATCAAGGAGGGTATAACAACCCTCAATCTTATCAAGCTCTTCCTTCACAATCGCACCCACAACATTATCAACCTCCACCGGTCACATCATTTTCTACCCAACCTAAACCATTCCAACCTCCACCTCAAGCTCAACCCAACACATACCACCCCCCACATAAAAAGCCGTTGGAGGATACTCTCCAACAATTCATCCAAACCCAAGGGGGGGTAAACTCACGGGTCGACAAAACTTTAGATGACATCAAGAGTCAATTGACTCTTCTTACTCAAGCGTTGACCCTTACTGAGAAGGGTAAGTTGCTTGCACAACCTCAACCCAATCCTTCTAGGCAAGTCCATTCCACCGAAACCTTGGCCCAATCATCAGCTAGCCATGAGAATGTTTCGGCCATTACCACTATGAAGAGTGGTAAAGCCATTGACAAAACCATCCTTCCTAGGGACCCTAAAGGTGGGGTAAAAGTATCTAAGGTAGATGAGGGGTCGGGCGTTAATGAGGAAGAGTCTAGAAAAGAAAAAGGGGTTGAGAGAGTACCAAGTGAGAAGGAGGAGGGGAGTGAAAAAGAAAAAAATGAGAGAGAAAAGAAGGAGGAAGGGAATTGTGAGAAGAAAGAACCGAGTGGGTCCATGCCCAATGGTGAGGAAGTTTTGAGAGAGGAACGTGAGATCTTGGCTCACGCTCCATTTCCTCACCGGTTAGTTAAACCCAAGAATCAATTAAGTTCGGAGATTTATGAGATTTTCAAGCAAGTCAAAATAAATCTACCACTCCTTGAAGCCATTAAACAAGTTCCCTCATATGCTAAATTCCTTAAGGATTTATGTACTGTTAAGAGGAGATTAAATGTGAGGGAGAATGCCTTTCTTGCTAAGGATGTCCATTCCGTTGTCCAAGTCAAAACCCCACCAAAGTACAAAGATCCCAGTTGTCCTACGGTGACTTGTGTCATAGGAGACCATAGGATAGAGGGGTGCCTTCTAGACTTGGGGTCGAGTGTGAATCTATTGCCGTACTCATTGTACGAGCAATTGGGGCTAAGTGAATTGAAACCTACGAGGATTACACTCCAGTTGGCGGACCGATCGATCAAAGCCCCTAGGGGAATAGTTGAGGATGTCTTAATGAAAGTTGATAAGTTTTATTATCTGGCCAATTTTGTGGTCCTAAATACTCACCCGGTTGTAGATCCCCATGCTCGGAACCACATTCCTATCATTTTGGGGCGACCCTTCTTAGCCATATGTGACGCCATCATCCATGTGCAGGGAGGTCTTTTAAAATTGTTCTTTAGGAACATGTCCGTTGAACTTAACATGTTTAACGTGGGAAAACAACCAGGGGATTTAGAGGACATCCGGGAGGTGAATCTTATTGATTCAATAGTGCAAAAGCACTTCGAGAGGCAAATGGTAGAAGACCCTTTGGAGAGAATGATGACATTTAGTGAGGGTCTAGATTGCTTAGGAGATGAGGAAGAAGGGGTGTGTCCTATCATGGCGGTGGGCCAATGGACCCCCACTTTTGAACCTTTGACCCCTAACCCTACCAAGCCCCAACCATCCGAACTAAAGGCTCTTACGCTCGATAGGAAGCCTTTGCCTTCTACCCTTAAATACGTCTTTTTGGGTAAAGGTGAATCTTATCCCGTGGTGATATCTTCATCACTTACGGAGGCTCAAGAAAGGAGCCTGTTGGAGATGCTCAAAAAGCACCGAAAAGCCATAGGTTGGACAATTGCCGATTTACATGGCATCAGCCCTCTTGTATGCACTCATCGTATATATTTTGAGGAAGGAGCTAAGCCGGTGCACCAAATGCAACGTCGATTGAACCCAACTATGAAGGAAGTTGTGAGGGGTGAGGTGCAAAAACTTCTTGATGCGGGTATTATATACCCAATTGCAGACTCTAAATGGGTGAGTCCCACCCAAGTTGTCCCCAAAAAGTCCAGAGTGACGGTGGTTGAAAATGCGAATAATGAATTGATACCTACCCACATCCAAACCGGGTGGCTTATGTGTATAGACTATTATCGCTTGAATGCCGTAGCTACCAAGGATCATTTTCCCCTTCCCTTCCTTGACCAAGTCTTGGAGCGGGTAGCGGGATGGGCCTACTATTGTTTCCTTGATGGTTACTCCGGATATAATCAATTGGCAATCGCCATGGAAGACCAAGCTAAAACCACATTTACATGCCCCTTTGGCACATTTGCTTACAAGCGAATGCCCTTTGGGTTATGCAATGCTCCCGCCACTTTTCAGAGATGCATGATAAGTATTTTTAGTGATATGGTGGAGTGAATTTTAGAGGTCATTATAGATGATTTTTCCGTTTATGGGGACAACTTTGCTCAATGTCTTCAAAACTTAGAGTCGGTACTAAACCGTTGTGAGGAGAGCAATCTTGTGTTAAATTGGGAGAAGTGTCACTTTATAGTGACACATGGTATAGTCCTAGGCCACATCATCTCCAGGAGAGGCATTAAGGTAGATCCCGCCAAGGTCGAGCTTATTCAAAAGCTACCCTCCCCTAGGAACGTGAGAGATGTGAGATCTTTTGTTGGGCATGCCGGTTTTTACCGGTGCTTCATTCAATCATTTAGTTCCATTTCTAGGCCCTTATGTGCCCTCTTGGCAAAAGACGTTCCATTTGAGTGGACTCCGTCTTGTCAGCTAGCTTTTGATAAGTTGAAAAATCATTTGACTACGGCTCCCATAATCCGGCCTTCGGATTGGAGCCTACCCTTTAAATTAATGTGTGATGCTAGCGACTTTGCTGTGGGGGTCGTGTTGGGCCAACGAAATGAGAGGAAACCTCATGTGTTCCATTATGCGAGCAAAACTTTGAATGAGGCCCAAATAAATTATACCACCACCGAGAAAGAACTTTTGGCTATTGTGTTTGCTTTGGACAAGTTTCGCTCTTATTTAGTGGCGTCTCATGTGATTGTTTTCACCGACCACGCTACACTCAAATATCTCTTGTCCAAACAAGACGCAAAGCCTCGATTAATTAGGTGGATTCTCCTTCTTCAAGAGTTTGATCTTGAAATTAGGGATAAAAAGGGAGTGGAAAACGTTGTCGCGGATCATTTGTCCCGCCTCCCTTTTAAGCACCCTACCAAAGATGACTCTCCTATTTGTAAGTCCTTCCCCGATGAGCAACTCATGTCTTGCAACGCCTTGAATCAAGCCTTAACTCCTTGGTACGCCGATATGGCTAACTATTTGGCCACAAAAGCCATTCCTTCTCATTGGTCCACATTGGACAAGAGGCGATTTTTTAGGCTAGTAAGACAATTTTTTTGGGACGTGCCGTATTTGTTCAAATATTGCTCGGATCAAGTTGCACGGTGATGTGTGCCGGATGAGGAATTTGAAAATGTAATGAAATTTTGCCATTCTCATGCATGTGGGGGCCATTTCTCTTCGAAGAAAATCGTGGCAAAAATTTTGCAAAGTGGACTCTATTGGCTGACTATGTTTAAAGATGTGCATTCATTTTGTGTGGCGTGTGATGGATGTCAAAGGCTCGGGAGCCTTTCTAGGAAACACATGATGCCCCTTAACCCTATTCTTGTTTTGGAGGTTTTTGATTGTTGGGGTATAGACTTCATAGGTCCATTTCCTAGTTCTTTTGGGTATCTTTATATCTTAGTGGCTATAGATTATGTTTCTAAATAGGTAGAGGCAATACCAACACGAACCAATGACCACCAAGTTGTGGTCAAATTTTTCAAAGAACACATTTTTTCCTGATTCGGTATGCCTTAGGCCATCATCAGTGATGGTGGTTCCCATTTCTGTCATAAGCCATTAGGGATACTCATGAGAAAGTACAACATTATTCACAAAGTCGGTTTGCCATACCATCCCCAAACACAAGGTTAAGTCGAATTAGCTAACCATGAAATCAAGACAATCTTGGAAAAGACAGTTAATCCGTCTCGAAAGGATTGGTCTTTGCGCTTAATTGATGCATTGTGGGCCTATCGAACGGCTTACAAAACCATTCTAGGTGCCTCCCCGTACCGTCTTGTGTATGGAAAAGCATGTCACCTTCCGGTTGAGGTTGAACATAAGGCATATTGGGCTATTTGGTAGTATAATGAGGGGTTGGGTGAAATCGGCAACCACCGGAAGCTCCAATTGAATGAGCTAGATGAAATAAGAAATAATGCGTATGAAAATGCAAAAATTTCAAAGGCTAAAATGAAAGTCCGTCATGACTAACACATTCATCGCAAATCTTTTCATGTTGGTCAAAAAGTTCTTCTCTACAATTCCCGGTTGCATCTCTTTCCTGAAAAATTAAGGAGTAAATGGTCCGGCCCCTACCAAATTAGGAAAATCTTTCCCTATGGTGCTATTGAGGTGCAAAATCTTAAGAATGACACACCTTTCAAGGTCAATGGGCAAAGGTTAAAGCCTTACTTCGAGCCTTTCCGAGGCGAGGTAGATTGTGTGGATCTCATTGATCCACCAATCTTGACTTGATGATTGTCCCCTATGTGCTCCCGCCCTCCCGTGTTGATGCCCCGGTCTCTTTCGTGTTATTGTTGCTTTGAGGACAATGTAACCTCTTAAGTGGAGGGTGGGGCGAGCTTGTTTTGCGCTCGATTTTTGTGTAAAGTTGTATAGATTGTTTTGTTTTCTTTTATTCTTTTGCAGTTTTTGTTGTTTAAGTTAGTTTTTTTTAGTCTCTTGAGTTTTCCGGGTTTTTCTATGTATAATCGAATTTTTTTGGGATTTACCGTTCGGACGGTGCATCCGAACGCTTACCTTTACCGTTCAGACGATGAATTCGAACAGCCAGTTTTGTAGTCATATCCCGTTCGGACGGTATCCAGACGTGCATTAATCAGACCGTTTGGACTCCTTTTTAACTGTTCGAACGGTTATTATCCGTTCAGACGGTGCGTCCGGACGGTAACTAGACGCGCGTTGAACGCTTAGTGTCCCCTATAAATAGGCAGCGTCCGTATTGAGTTCAGACTCACTACAGACACTATACGGGGGAGTTTTTTAGAGTTTTGAGAGTTTCTGGATGACAACGGAGCCCTGCCGAAGCCCGAGCACGCGCCCTTGACTCCTCCACCCTTTGTTTCATGCTTCCCTAGGTATTCCTGTATCCTTCCTCGCGTATTTTATTCTTTACCTAGGAGATTTTTTAGGGTATTTAGATAGTTATGGCAGGCAGAGGGGCCCCATGTGCCCTTTCGGCTGGCGCAGCTGAGCCAGCCCCAGCCTATGATGTCACTCGTTTTGTGTTGGAGGATGCCTTCGAGGCATTCTCCCAGACTTGGATTAAGAAGGGTGTAGTGCTTGAGCGCCAGATGGACCTTGAGCAGTTTAGGGGTCCCGAATTTTTGTGGGCCGAGGCCTTTGAGGCCCGGGGTTAGGTCCCTCTCACTACCTTCGATGGAGAGGCCATTTTTGTCTTGCTCGCTGAGTTTATGGTGAACGTGACAGCCTATTGTATTACCCCAGGACACAAGCAGATTACGTCCTGGGTTAGGGGGTTTGACATTGGGATCACCCCCACCACTTTTGCAGAGTTGTATGGGCTGCCTAGGGTAGTAGACCCTCAGTATAGTTTCCCATCTAGGGGGGTCCCGGATAACTTCAGTGTCATTTTCGACGAGGTTTGCCTCCCAGGCACTGATTGGGGTTTGCGTCGGCAGGTGGCGGTCAGCTCATTGCTTCCAATTTATGCCCCCTTGTATATTTTTGTTGTTAGTCTGTTTACCCTATTGTTAGGCATTCTGAGGTTAAGAGGGTTAAGGCTAGTCTTTTGCGGGTTATTGGGGCGGGTAGGACCATAGATCTCCCGTTATTTCAGTTTAGAGCCCTAGCGGAGGAGTGCTCGCACCCGCGTGCTCAGGGATCCATCCCTTTCGCGGTTCTTTTGACACGGGTGATCGAGGCTGCTTTCGGGACCCCTGCTGTTGGACTTCCTCGTCTCCCGCAGTCGAGGGAGCCCATTGGTAGATCCACCATCCAGCGGGGATTGAGATCTCGCAGACTGCAGCAGCAGCAGGAGTAGTTCCAGCCATAGCCACAGCCACAGCAGCAGCAACAGCAGCAGCAGCAGCAGCTGGGACTTGCTGAGCTGGATCTTGCTGACCCGGATCAGTATGACCCCGATATTCATCAGCATCAGCAGCAGCAGCAGCACTTTCAACCACCACCGATGCCCAATCCAACATTACAAATGCTTGAGCAGATGCGGCAGACCTTATATATGTTAGTTGCGAGATCAGCACAGCAATCTGCCGACATTGCTAGGCTGGAGGTTGCCCACGCAACTCATTTTGTTACACTTGAGGGCCAGATCCGAGCCCAGTCTGAGCAGAGTACTGCATTCCAGGGCCTGATCCGAGCCTAGTCTGAGCAGATTACCGCACTTCAGGGTCAGACCCAAGACCAGACCAGGATCATAGAGGAGCTTTTGTTGAGGTCCGGGCCCTTAGGTCTGCTGTTGCACCGCCTCTAGATGACGATGGAGATGATTGATAGTTTAGGATTGTGATGCATTTTTGTACACACATAGCATATCATTGCATCAGATTTTGTATAGTGTTTTGACATAGTGTATATTGTTTTGATATAGTGGATTATATTTTGAGCTTTCTTTACTGTACATCATTTACTTTTGTATCCCCTTGTTCTTTATCTTGTATTGTTGGATGGTTTAGCTACAAATGTTCTCAGATTTTGGTTTATGTTACTCGCCTGTACCATTTTGATGGGGATTTTGGTAGTGTATGGTATCAGTATCAGTCTTCATTTATCTCGCGCATCTAATTACATCTCTTATTATGCATGCTTACCTAGCTTTTGCGATTGATGCGTTGACTCATTTTTGATGCACTATAACACCGTTTTTGACATTAAAACCCAACTTATATTGAGATGGACTCGTTGTCTTACTTTTAACTCCATGGAGAGTGCTTGATTCATGCATTGGTAGAGAGTTATATACTTTTCACATGAGTTATACTTTGCAACATATTTTTATTACTCTACATTGCATTTTCGTCCATACTTAGTGGAGATTATCATCTTGTGAGCTTTAGAGCGTTTACCGTCTCTTTTTGAGAGTCTACATTTACTCAAGGATTGATCTTTCACCCTCATTTCTCTTCAATAACTTCTTTATGCTTGTTTTTGGTTCATAAGATGAGTTCTGATCTTGACATTGACACTTTTACTATGTGGAATATTATAATTTGGCATCTTTATGTAATTCTAAGCTCATTTCCTTCTTGATAGCCATTACCATTTTTTGTCTTTCACCATATAACCCATTTATCATTTCATTTTTCACCAACTTTTTCCTCGAAATATATCATTGAAATTTTTGTATTTCATATCCTTATTCTTTACTATGTTGGGAAACGAAGATATATATATAAAAAATAAAAATAAAAAAAGAGAAGAAGAAGAAGTTGTGAGCATAAATCCAAGTAACATCGAAGTTATAGAGAAGGAGTTGTAAAAAAAATAAATAAATAAAATAAAATTTGAAAATGTTTATTGTTCGGATCTTTGGGTACATAACAAGGTAGGAGTTGGGTATGATATCTTTTCATCACCTCTTTGACATGTGATGTGTTTTGTATTTTCCTCTCATCATTCCTACTTTACCTCTTCGCCTTCCAAATCACTTAATCGATCCAAAGATGCTTCATTATAAGTTTCATTAGAGTAAAAGTTTTATCTTGTCAATTCTTTGAATCATTGTGCATCTATGAACATTCTTTCAAGAAGTTATGCCAAAGGCGATGCACATACATACTATCCGGCTCTTTATTTTGGATATGTTCACTTGTTTTGCCATGTACATTTACTCCATTGTTGAACATATCATTGTGTGAACCATGTGGGTCTTTCATTCTGAGTGTATACTCGGTGAGGATTGAATCAAAACTTAATGGTTTGGAAGTGCACAATTGAGTTCCTTATATGTTGCTTAGCATTGGCTTATCAAGCACACGCGTACAAACTTCTCTAGTGTATGAATTTTTGCATAAACTCCTACATGTGTTTGAGGTTTGAGATGCGTCCATCGATATCTTGAGCAGGTATTTTGTTTATTTTATCGTCTTTAATTATCTCCTTTCTATAATACATTTCTTGCTAGGGACTAGCAAAAGCTAAGTTGGGGGTGTTAATTCCACTCTAAAAGTGTAATCTGTGTCCCCTAATTAAGTGTTTGATAGCCTCTATATGGGTATTAGAATAGATTTTTAGTAATAAAATGATTTAAATTCATTTTTTATATGTATTATAGGTTTTTGGTGATAAAATGGTGAAAAAAGGGGGGCTTAAAGAGAAGAAGTCCGTCTGGACGGACCGTTCTGATGGTTAAACCGTTCGGACGGTGCGTTCGGACGGACAAATGAACGTTCGGACGCCTAGACCGTTCGGACGCTATGACGAAAATTAGAGTTCCAGAGTTGATATTTCCCGTCCAAAGCCGTTCCAGAGTCGATATTTCCCGTTCTAAGCTTTCACAGAGTCGTCTTTTTCCGTTCGAAGAAATACAGAGCCGAGTTTCCTCGTCCGAAGACCATCCAAACGGTGAAATAACCGTCCGAACGGTTATGGCACCGTCCAGACGGTGTGTCCGGACGCATTTCAGACGTACTTTGGACGCACTTCGGACGGTGAGCGCAGATTTGCCCTACAACCCAGCAGTCGAAAAAAAAAACAGGGAGAAGTTAGATTTTAGGTTTTGAGCTGCGGGTAAAGAGGGAGAATAGGGAAAAATCATGTATTTTGCTTAGATTTACTTTACTTTGTTGTATTTAGGACTTTGGGAAGTATTTAGATAGATTTCTAGTGTTGATTTAGTGTAATCTTTCAAGATGTTGTCTTTACACTTTGGAAAGCTCTCAACCATGGAATCTTTAAGCTAAACTCATTGTTTGGGAACAAATGTGAAGATCTACCAACGAATGCATGAAAAATGAAAAGGGAGTTCTTAAATCTTGTTGAATATCTATTTTGCTTATTTATCTCTAGTTATATTGGAATTAATTGTTGTAGAAATCTTAGATCTATAATCATATTTAATAACATGTGATTCATTTTTAAAGAACCTATAAATTGTGATAAAACTTAATTCCAAAATAATTAGAGATCCATAAAATTTCAAAGCTAAACTTTTCGAATCAAGGACCTTTGGACAGTTCTTGATTTGAGTTAACCCAAACTCGCCCTTTCCAATTCCGTGCTAGAATTGGTAGATTGGAACATTTGAACCCAAACCCCCTTTTTAATCAAGTTAAATCTCTACTTGTGCTCATTTGGAATTCCGGTTAAATTAAGAGTTAATTTAGTTATAATTGTGGTTGTTGTAGTAGAATGTTCATAATTGTCAATTTACTTTAGCTAAAATCAAGTTGTAGGTTTCAATTTCATTTCAATTATTTGCCTAGTTGCTAGTAAACCAAACCCTTAAACACCAAAAGATTTTCGGTCAATTTTAGCTAACATAGCGATCGATTTTACTCTTGGTTTGCGGTTGCAATTTGAATACGTTT
Organism: Euryodendron excelsum; assembly: GCA_033060915.1. Classification (NCBI taxonomy): domain Eukaryota; kingdom Viridiplantae; phylum Streptophyta; class Magnoliopsida; order Ericales; family Pentaphylacaceae; genus Euryodendron; species Euryodendron excelsum. The sequence continues at coordinate 21,406,293 of CM065377.1, read as the reverse complement.
CTAAACTCTACTCGTTTCTATTGCTAAATTGGCACAGGTCTCATTGGAGAACACAATAGTGGGAGTACCCTCACTTAAACTACAAGCACCTCCATTACGATGAGCGTGGAAAGGACGAGTCAAAGACCAAGAAAGACTGCAAAGGGCAGGTTGAGCGTTTCAAAGCTAGATTGGTTGCAAAGGGGTTTACTCAGAGAGAAGGCATTGATTATAATGATACATTCTCTCCAGTTTCATCTAAGGATTCATTCAGAATTGTCATGGCCTTGGTGGCTCATTATGATTTACAACTTCATCAGATGGATGTTAAGACTGCTTTTTTGAATGGTAGCCTAAGTGAGGAGATTTATATGGTGCAACCTGAAGGTTTCAAGGAAGAAGGCAGGGAGCACATGGTATGTAAGTTGAAGAAATATATTTATGGTTTGAAGCAAGCCTCGCGTCAATGGTATTTGAAGTTTGATGAGATTGTCACTTCCTTGGGTTTTGTGGAAAACAAGGTTGATCAGTGCATATATCTCAAGGTCAGTGGGAGGAAATTTATTTTTCTTATTCTTTATGTTGATGATATTCTACTTACCAGCAGTGACTTAAGTCTTTTGGATGAGACTAAGATGTTGTTGTCTAATTCATTTGATATGAAAGATCTTGGAGATGCCTCATTTGTTTTGGGTATTGAAATCATTCGTGATAGATCTCATGGTGTGCTGGGGCTTTCTCAGAAAGGATACATCAGTCGAGTACTTGAGAGGTTTAGTATGCAGAACTGTAGACCTGGTGATGTTGCTATTACCAAGGGTGACAAGTTCAGTAAGAGTCAATGTCTCAAGAATGATTTGGAAGTAAAAGCTATGCAGAACATTCCTTATGCAAGTGCAGTTGGCAGTCTTATGTATGCTCAGGTTTGTACCAGGCCACATATTGCTTTTGCTGTGGGAGTTCTTGGTAGATATCTTTCTAACCCTGGCTTGGACCATTGGGTGGCTGCAAAGAAAGTAATGAGGTATTTGTAGAGAACGAAAGATTATATGCTTGTATACAGAAAAGTAGACAATCTTGAGGTTGTTGGTTATTCAGATTCAGATTTTGCTGGATGTGTAGATGACATGAAATCTACCTCCGGATATGTCTTTATGCTAGCTGGAGGAGCTATTTCATGGAAAAGTGTCAAACAGACTCTTACAGCTTCTTCCACTATGCATGCTGAGTTTGTGGCTTGTTTTGGAGCTGCAACCTAAGCTGTTTGGCTGCAAAATTTTATTACAGAACTTAAGGTGATTGATTCCATTTTTAGACCACTGAAGATCTTTTGTGATAATAGTGCAGCTGTATTCTTTTCTAAGAATAATAAGACTTCTAGTAGGTCTAAGCATATTGAGATTAAGTATCTGTCTGTCAGGGATTTGGTAAAGAAAGGTGACATCATCATTGAGCACATCGATACAGAACAAATGATGGCAGACCCTTTGACCAAGGGACTCAGGCCTATTACCTTTGATAGACATGTTTCCAACATGGGTGTAATTGGGTCATTTGATGTACTTGGTTAGTGGGAGTTATTTTCTTTACATTATTTGACAGATCTTATGTATTGAGACCTTTTTTGGTTATTTGATGGTTATCTTTTATGGTTGTGTTTGATGCCATTTATGCATGAATATATTTCTAATACTTGCATATCATATGGATAAATGTATTTATGATTCAGTTTATTGATAGTCTTAAGTTTGGTGTGACTTAAGCAATTCAGGATATGTCTTGTGTTTGCACCATAAAGTTATCTCGAGACAGTTGTGCAAGACATATGGGTTTCATTAGAAACCAATGGAATTCTCTTGCTTATTGAATGAGCATACAATTAAAGAGAATTTGAGAACTGATTGAGGATTAGCACTATTATCAGATTACATACAGAGTGTTTTTTCCCATCACACTACCATATTTGATCCATGTCGATAGAGTTATTAGTGTTTGTAATCATAAGTGGTCTTGCATGGACTAGTAATGTAATGACTGCCTTAATTCGATAATGACAGCTTTGTTAGACCGGATTGTTTTAGGTGTTGTTTCTCATCCTACTTGGTTTTTTAAAATTGTGGCCACATATAATTATTTTTATGTTCTAACCCGAGAGTCGTTTTTCAAATTTTGTTTCTACAATTAATGTTGGCTCAAATGGGAGAATGTTAGATTACTCTTGATTGAGCCCACATTATTTGTGGGTGTTTTCTAAACACGGGTTGGACCCAAGTCTGGATGAGACAAACATCGTAAGCCTAATAAGGTTGTGATCTATTATACATGGGCCAGTGTGCACCTATTATTAATGTAGGTTGACGATAATTAGTGTGGGCCTATTCAGCCAATTGAGCCTTTTATGGAAGGACCCAATGTGGCTAGGGTTTTCCTGTATATAGAGGTTAGGTCCCCTCTCTTCCCACAATCAGACAAATTTCTATAAAATTCTGTCATACAGTAGTGGATACAGAGAGGAAGACCAGCCTCCAAGAAGCCTTTTTCGAGATTAATTGCCGCTTCAAAGAGATTCGTAAAACCATGGAGCAAACAGGTAAGTTTTCGTATTCAGTTTTGTTTCTTGTTAAAATTCCTATATTCACATATGATCTAGGTCAACTTTTATGATTTGTTTGAAGTTTACATTCTAATGTTTTAATCACCATAAACTCTTGATTTATCTCAAGGAAAAGATTGGTTGGAAGATTAAACAAAAAGAAAATCTGAACAAGAAACCATTTATACTAGTTTTGGTATTTTATTTTTTGTAGTCAAATTTACTAAAACAAAATGAAAATTATATAACTAATTCAAGAGTTGCACGAAGCGGGAAAATAAAACTTCAAAAGATTCCTATTTTACACACAGAAAGTCCACAAGCAAGGGTGCAGGCTTGAGTCTTTGTTTCATAAGATCAAACTCCATAGCTGAAGGCTTGGGTTCTTCTATTTCTTAGTCTTGCTCTCCACTTAATTTTGCTCTTGCAAGCCATTCATACTTAGGGGTAGCAACTCCGTCAGTACAAAGTGATGAACTAAACCCGGCCAATTAAATATTCAACAACCTGCTCTTGATGTGGCACCTCTGAATATTGTGCCATACAGTGGTTCTCTAATATCAAAGAAACTATACATCTTTCTCATTAAAAAGAGAAGGTTAAGCTGAGGAAAATGAACCTGCTATGACAGTTCCTGTCCTACCAAAAAACTAAGGAATAATTGAAATGTCATAGCATGTTCGTTTTCCTCGGCTTGAGCTTATCTTTTTATTGAGGAAGATGTATACTTTCTTGGTGATAATGGAGCACCACTGTACAACACAATGTTCAGAGGTGCCACATCAAGAGCATGATGTTAAGTATTGGTTGGGTTTAATTCAACATCTTAACTTCCTTTCCTATCACGTTGATGAGCATACCTCAAAAGTTCGAAATCCATTTTACAATATACAATACTAAAATTTAGGAGCAGCGACAATAGAATACTATAATCTTAATTTTGAACGAAAATCTCATACTTCAGAAAAAATCCTTGACTCACTCCCATAAAAAGTGTGCTAAAATAATGAAGGGTTGGATGTACTTTGGTTGTATGAATTTCTCTTAATTCATACAATTTTACTAATTGCCTACTGACTAATAAAAATAAAAACTTCTTATGACTAAGAGATAAAAATTTGAACGAAAAGAAAAAGAAACAATAGTTTTTTCATACTTTTCATTTGAATTTTGACAAAAGACCCCAATATTTCTCTTTCTGTATCGGTTAATTATCCTCAACAATACTTAATTAGATTTTATAGTAATTGAAGTATACCTATTTCATACGTCACCTCTAATATTGGTTTAGAAAAATTAGTTCAATTTCTTTTACTGTATATTCTACGTCCCAAATCTTTGACCATCTGTTTTTCAAGTGTTTAAAAATTTGCCCCCCTTTTTTTTTATATATATCTTTTAGTTGGTCCTCAAATCGCACTCCAATATAATGAACCATTTCATCTTATTACATTCCTTATATAGCCCTTCTCCCACATTATTTGCGTATTAAGTAATGAAAAATAGTTGTGCAAATAAACCATGTTGAATGTACCAAAAAAAAAAAAAAAAAAAGGAACAATGTTGATTCTAGCTTGGGGTCGTTCCAATTGGGTGAATCGAAAAGAGATCAGATATTGGATCATTGGTTCAACCATCAGATCAATTAGAATTAAATCATGGGTCATCAAAGCAATATATCTCTATATAAATTACATTTTAAATTTTTTCCCCAGGATTGATGCTTATCATCACATTCATCATATTATACAGGAGAATTTGATTAGGACCCCATCCCAAATACTCAAAATTGCTTGTGATCCTTCTTATGCTAAAACATATTGCTGATGTCTTTACTACTCTAATGTAAAATCATCATCTGAAAGGGCTTAACTCAACATATGAATCATTTAGGAAGCTTGAAATGTTAGAATCTTTCTTGTTTTCACCAAGGCAATTCATTTGTTTTGTACGACAGATGCCAAAAACGACATGAAAAGTACAGTATATATCTGCTAGACTTAGTACTTATAGTAAGAGATGGTCTCCGCAAGGGAGAAGGGCCGTAGCAAAGACACATTTCCAATGGAGAACTTCCAAAATGGCCATCAACAGGAATTTGTTCCACGGAGATCATTCTTTGGAAGATCAATAGAACTTTTGAGATCCAAAAACATTAAATACACAAAAATCAAAACCAAGTGACTCCAATATTAAAGACTTGTAACAAAACTTCATATCTTCCCCATATACTTACAAAACATTGAGTTGTGAATTCCCTAAAAATTGACCGTGTTAGCTTCTTGTTGTTTAGCCATCTATGGCATCGAATTATGGATGAGATCATATAAAAATGGGATAGTCAAGCCATTTAGTTAAATTGGAAAGCTAACCAATCAAAATAAGAACACGGAGACTGAGATCAAGTTCATATATATATCAACACCAAAGATTTGAAATACAATTATGCATGGTGGTAGCTAGTAGGTTCGCAAACTGCAATAATTTGGACCCTAGTTTGGAAGTCAAATGGGGGAGGGATAGGAGTTGGTTGAAACCCTAAAGAAAACCCTATCTATTCTAATATATAAAGGGAGAACTCCAATTGGTGTATTTGAAATTGGGTAACGCAAGATAACTACTCCTCAATAACTGTAAGGGCACCCAGCTACTCCACGTAGTTATTTCTAACTTCTTCAATCATTCAAAGTTTTGGGACTTTGTATCCAATCTTCTTCACTTGCAACTCTGATGAAGAAATCAATCTTTGTCTCCTATTGCTTGATGTGAATGTTAATGTGAATATTTTTTGATAATCTTACTTTGGTAACATGTTTGCAGCCTTTGGACTGAGTGAGTACTGTCAGAATTTTCTCTACATATGACATCCAAAATATATCAATCAAAACTATGTAGTTAACAGACACTTTGAGTGCATTCATCAACAGTGCCTCTGCGTTTGTGTTTATGCACATGGGGAAGAAATTAATTGTTTGGTTTTTTTACAACAAAATTTTGGATTTCATTATCTGTTTAGTTATGCACGAACTAATCTACATGTCCCTCTCTAAAACTTTAATTGTGCTTGTAATTCTACTGTAAGGAAGACAATCTGCTCTACAAGAAGATCGAGATGTAAAAGGTTAAAAGATACATATTTTGTAGTGTGGCCATTGAACAATGAAATGCAGAGATAATCATTTTACCCATATGAAAGAAAGCAGTTGTTGGCCCAGTTATGTAACCTGTGGGGGGGGGGGGGGGGTTGTAAATTGGATTTTTCAAGATTAATTACACAATAATACAAAAAAAAAATAAAAAAATAACTTAGCAAAGTATGAGCAATGCAAGCAGGTAATAAAGTGCAAGGAAGAAAAACAAAGCATAATGAGAAATATCAGATTTACCAAAGTTCAATCACAACGTATGGTTTACGTCATCACCCTCAAGATTCCCTTGAAAGCCTTCTACTATGCAAAAACTCCTTTACATAGTAAGTGCTAGTTGCCCACGTACCTAGCTCAATTATACAAGAATTCTTCTTGATCTCTCAAACAGCCAAGTAATTTTGTCCAATTTTCACTAAAACTTAAAAGTGTTTTTTTTAAGAACACTCAAAATCACGGGTTTATAAACCCACTTAAATGAAATAAATGAAGTGTATACAATGGGTAACTCTCTCAAAGAGAGTATAAGCAGATGTAAGCTCAGTAAATGCCCCAGCAAAGAGAATGTATCAGTTCGGTTCAGGAATGTTCAGCTTTCAGTTGATGTTCAACACTTGAATCCTTGGATTCTTCTATATAAATGCCCTGGGGATCTTGTTTATATAGACTTGCATTGATTCTAATGGTTGGTGGTAGTTGGGAGTGCATTTAATGCAAGATTGATCTAACAGAATGTTAAAAAATATAGTTGACCCTTTTGTTCTGGTGCCAGCTTCCTCAACCCTCTGTCCAAATGTCTCAACACTTGAAAACATTAAGTCGACTCTTTTACATTTCAGCAAATTTCACCAAGGCACTACCCTGATGTGTCAACTACTGAAGAACGTGGAGTCAACTCTTTTGCTTAAAGGCTTCAACTCTTACAAGACTTCTTTAATCTTTTCTAAAATCTTCAAGCTCTTTAAGGATCTTCATAATAAGGTTTCTAAAGCTTGAAATAACTTCTCCTGAGATTGTTGATCTTTAAGAATACATCTAATCTCTTCGAGATGAAATCAATCCAATCATATGTAGAGTTTATCAATCAACATATCTTCTTCCATTGATCCAAGACTTTTTCAACATCTTCAAGAAAGCTTCCAACTCTTTAGCCGATCTTCAGATCTTCTCATGCAACATAGAAGATGTCAGCACTTGCTGCCGACCTACTTTAGAAGTTGTTAGCTCTTCCAAAAGGTGTCAGCACTTTCTGCCGACCTCGATGTCAGTACTTGATGTTGATCTCCTTTTTTGATCTTAAGTGTTAATATTTGAGCTAGACTTCAGTACTTGATGCCATTCTCATTTTCAAGTCCAGATTTTCTATTCTTCTAAGACACATTCAAAGTCTTTAAAGTGAAGCGTCAGTACTTGATGCTGATCTCATCACACTTGATGTCGAACTTTTTTTTTTCTTGATGCCGATCTTCTTTTCAAATTCAAATCTTCAAGAAGACTTCTAAGTCTTGTGACTTTCTCTTCAATTTTGCTTGATAAGCTTCTCAACATACAAGTTCTTCAATATTTTGAATATATATCAATCTTTGAGTCACAATCCAATTGAGATTAAGACCATAACATAATCTACACACTAAGTGAAATCATTAGTTTTTTAATACAATGTTTTGTTATAATCAAAATCAGGGCATAGAGTTAACACTAGCGACATATTCTTATCTATCTTCCATGTATGAGTTGACAAGTTGGGTGAATAAAACGTTGCAAATGTGGAGAGGACATAGGAAAAGGGTCTCTTGTTAACTATAAGAAAAGGCCCAAAAAATTAAAAAAAAAAAAAAAAAAAAGGAGTAGAAACATAGGTTCAATTAATAAACTGAATGTTATACAAAGTTTTTTTCAATCGTCTTCTTTTGTTTGTTGGTACTATACTTTTAGGTTTTGTCAGTTTGTTAGTTTCAGCTATAATCTTTTTGATTTTGTGTTATGACTACGAATATTATAAATCTCGTGTATTGCACGCGTCAACGCTATTATATACATATATAAATCTTACTTCATTTTGCATGGCTTCCTTTATGTTGGTAGTCTTCTCTTTTAATCTCCTTATTTTAGTAGAATTGTTAAAAGATTTGATTCCTTAAACATGTGTTTCCTATTTTAGTTGAGACTCTTCCTTTTTTCTTTTGTATCCTAATTTGCAATAAAAATAACAATATAAATAAATAAATAATACAATTAAAGGATAAAAATATATAAATTATATGACTTATCACATGCCCAACTTAAATTTTACTTGTCCTCAAGCAAGTCGACAGTAAAAATAGAAAAACTAAAAGACAACTAAATAAAATTATTTAACTAATTTATCCACTTTTGCTTAAAATCTCGATTGCATTTATCATAGGAAATAAATCTTTTAAACATCTAAGTTACCCCTAGTAGACGAGTGAAGTCTCTTGAGGGGGTGCAATGAATATACACGCAAAATTCTTGAATTTTCTTTATCAAACTCAATAATGATTCTTTCATTCAAATGTCAAGAGTTTAAATAAAGTCATGAAATTTACTCCATCAACAAAAATAGGAATCAAACTCCAAAAACACTAGCAATCATTAAAGACACCTCAAAAACTTGTTAATGGAGGACTTCCTACCCATTTAAAGATGGCTACAATTTTCAAAGTTCACTTGACTCAAAATCTATCAAAAGTATGCTTTGACTCAAATCTCATAAGGTATTCCACTCAACAAATAAATCACTCTGAATTATGTGAATGTATGTATACTCTCATGTGTATGAGCAAAATTAATATAAATTCAAGGCAAACATCTAGGATACGTCATTTTGAAAAACACTACTAGAAAAAAATACTTTAGTCCCATAAAAGGAATGTCAAATACTGAGATGCAAATAATAAATATCATATAATCACTTCAATGAATACACGTGCATCGAGAACATATCAACTTCTAAGAACAAGTAGGATTTTTTTTTTGTTGTAATGTAGGGGTTATAGAGAAAAAGTAAAGCAAAGATCAAACAAACGTATATAGGAATGATTGGGATTGCAATTCAAAACAGAGGGCACTCTTGCATTGTACTCGTTTATTTTTTCTTTATATTTTTTTTAGCATTGTTTTTTGGTAAACAGAATGGCCCTTCAACATAAAATATCATATCATAACATATCACAAAACATATAGGTTATGAGATTTAACAAAGAAATACTAAATAAGATGCAACTTAGCTTCTTAAAAATAAGGACGCATGAATAACGAAGGTTCAAAAAGACAAAGATAGCCTAAGATCATCTCTCAAAATTTGGCATACTCTTTCAACTTGTATAAACTAACAAAAGTCATAACATGATAACAATGTAACATTTCTCAACATACAACCAAAAAATTTGATAATAGCATAAACCCAGATGTGATGAATTTGAAATTTGGCAACTCTATAAGCCGAGGCTACAATAAATTTATCTCTCGTGAATCCCCTAACCCTGACATAGATAGCCTATATCTGAATAGATCCAAGAGGAAATTAGCCGAGGGGCGTGTAAGCTGGCCTAATTACCTTTGCATGCAAAAATTAGGTGTAATTAGTTTTTCCCCTACTACTATAAAGCATATAAACTGCATTCTTCTTCTTAACTTCGTAGTCTCCACATGGATTCTAAGCATATCTCCCCTTTTGTTGCTGCATCCATCACCACGGCCTATTAAGTCATACATCAAAGCCCAAAGATTAAAACAAAATAAAATAAAATAAAAATTAAGACGAAGAAGAACAAAAAATGAGAGAATGAAAGAAAGAGAAATAATATCAAACGGTATCAAGCTTATTGTACTGAACAAATATATGGGTAAAAAAAAAAAAGGAGAGAGAGAACAAATATATGGGCAACAGAAAAGAAAAAAAAAAAAGGGGGGGGGGGGGGGAGAGAGAGAGAACCAGAGATTGATGCTGAAGCTTAAGGCCCTGTTTGGAACCAGTTCCGATTCCGGTTCCGTTTTCATTTTTCATGTTCTTGAAACTAAAAAATTTGAGAACATCTCGTTTTTCTTGTTCTCGAAAACAAAAAAATGAGACTATAAAAAACACTATTGTTTTCATATCGTTCTCATTTTCGTATAAAAATGATTTCAGAAACTCAAAAAATACCTTTTTAATGGTTCCTGAGACTAGGCTGTTTTTTGAAAAAAATTTCGAAAACAAGTTCTGAAACCAGCTTACCAAACACGGTTTCGACAGAAACAGTTTCCAAAACCAATCTGCCAAACCCAGTTCCGTGAAATTTTAGAAAACAAAAACTGAAACTACAACCAAACGGAGACAATCGTTTTGTCTCTCCAACTTTAAAAATGAAGTCATTGTGGTCTAACTTTTCAAAATAGGTAAGAAAATTAAAGATTTACTATATTTTGGTGCTCTAAACTATAACTTAATGTCACTTTATCCCCATTGAAGTAAAAATAGTTACATTTTCACCATCATAAAATATAAAATTAGTGGTTAGTTTGTCAAAATTTTATACTAATCTCTAAAGCAAAGAAAAAAAATAATTTCATGGTTATAAAATGTTGTAAACCATATCAAAATGCTTAAGAAAATAGCCAAAAATGATTCACAAAATCTTGCTTGCGTGGAACACTAATTATTGACCTTGCCAATTTGAAGGAGATTTTTGAAACTACACATTTATTAACCCAAGACAAAAAAAAAATCTTATATTGTATTATATCATAAATACTGTAAGTGTTAAATTTGTTTATTTTGTTAATGGTATCAATACGAACTTCAATTCTAATATTTAGGGGTAAAATTTAATAACTTTTCATTTGGCGGGTAAAGTGAAACAAAATCCATGTTAGGAAGATGTAATTAATTTTTAATTTTTCTAACTTATTTTAAAATGTTGGGCCACATTGATTTTTTTTTTTTAAGTTGAAGGGCTTAAAGAGAATAAATCAATGATATTGAAATCTGAAGTAAAGTTGGAGGAACAAAATAATAATTTACCCTTTTAAGAATGTCACTACCACATAATTTTTGAAGTAAATTCTATATAAACATTTTTTGGAATAATTTTTCACTTTTAATCAAAAGAAAATTTTTCTCTACTACATCTACTTCATCTCTGCTATCTCTCCCATCTCTATCACCTACCAGTTCTCCAGTGCAGCCGCGTTGCACGTCTGAGCATTTATCTTGTGACGTTTTGTCGCCTTCTTCCTCTTCTGCTTCTGTTGCTGCGCCACTCCACCTGCTATTACTGCGACTGAGGTTGCTCCCTCTGGCTCTGATAGTCCTCCATTGGCCTTGGATCCTGGTTCTAGGTGTACTACAACTGACATGACTACACCGCCACCATCATCTTCTGCCACCGTGTTACGTCTTAGTCCCAAAAGAAGTGTCAGCAGTTACTAAGTAGTTGGAGAAAATCTCTCCTTAATTTTAAACGATAGAACTCATGCATCCTGGCATGATTTAATTAGTTTTTTTTTTTTTAATTTCAGCATGCTCACTTTACATGATTTGATTGGTTTATGATACTACATCAACAAAATAATAGTGTGTTACCGTTACATTAAATATTTTCTCCAAAAGAATGTGTTTTTTCTTTTAATGACATTACTCAAAAGAACTAGAAAAAAGAAAATATACTTAGCAATAGTCTTCAGCCAAGCAAGTGGCTAGGGAAAATTGAATAAGGAACCCTTTGAACCCCACATTGATGTTAATTTTCACAACAAACAAACAATCAGAAAAAGGAGGAAACAATGTTAAAACAAGGTCTGGCAGAAACTCTCATGCATAGTCAAGAGCACGAGAAGGACGAATAAGAAGAGAACCAAACGGCCGAAGCTAAGAGTCACTATAGATTATCAAGAAAGAGAGTACTTCAATGACTTTTTTAATTGGGATTAAGATTCACATATACATGTATCAACCCCTTACATAGGTAGTTCCCGCCATGTCTGCTATCAAACAAACTTTGATCTGTTCAGGTGGATCATCTACTATTACAAGAATCTCAATTTGGTTGACACCCAGATTTGTGATGATATCCGCACAGTGATTCCCTTTGCGCAAAATATGTTTCATTGTGCACCCACATCTCTGCAAGAGGAAACTAGAATCCCCCACCATAGCTCTGCAAGGGGAGCTTATGGTCCCTCCTTGGATCATCTTAGGCTGCCCTTTCAGAATCTGCTTTTTTATCTCCACCTCCCTGAAGCCTTTCTCCAACATGATTGTTAATCCTCTATAAATATCTCGAAGTTCAGCTTCAGTGCTTGTGGCATTTTCCAATTTCCTGAAGTAGCCCAGCACCCATGCTCCCCTTTCATTTCTTAGTACTCCACCAAACCTTGCGCGTCCAGGACTCCCATTAGAGCTTCCATCTATGTTGAGTTTCACTTTACCTGCATTTGGAAACCACCATCTAATCAGTCTAGTATGGTGATTAATGGTGGATAATGGTGCTTGGAAAGCCTCATCAATTTCAGACGCATAATGAACAATTTGGTTACTCCATTGAAAATTGGTAGTCACGTTTTCAAAGATTTGCTTGTTTATGTTTTTCCAACTCTGCCAAACAGCAGCAATGAAAACAATGTTCCATCGAGTACCTCCAAACTGCTCCTTCCTTTTTTTCATATTTTTATAGAAATCCATTCTTCAAGGGGTTCCCAATACTGCCATTAAACCAATGAATACCTCTGAGTCTGTGCCAGAAGGCCGTGGCAGCAGTATATATGTGTGTATATATATATATAAAGTACAGACTCAAAAAATTGGCAAGTTAAAAAATTGAAGTCTTGGGCCTAATATCAAACCGAAACTTCTATTATGTGATCATAAAATAGAATAATTTAAGTCTTGTGCTGTTGAATGGTTTAAATTGGTAGGTTAGAAATGAACCGGATTAAAGTCTATTTTGATAAATGCAAAACAATGCTGGAAACTTTTAGCGTGTTTTCTCCCCAAGGCTTAAATTATGATTTCGCGAGTTTTTATGCTCTCTCCACAGGACTTAATTACTGATTTATTAGTTTGTGATTTATGGAATCATCAATCAGTTAGTAAGAACAGCAATTCGATTTATGTCCTATTTTTTTTGGACTACTGGTTCTCAATCCTAGACCCCCTCTCCTCATTAGGCTTGCACAATATGTCCCAAGCTAACCAGTGCATCTTTCACTCTCCATAGATTTGACCCCACCAAAATCTCGCCAGCAAAGCATTAAGGTCATTGCAAAGAGTGAGGGGAAACTAAGAAACTAACTACATAGGTAGGAAATTTTTTAGCCATCGCTTTAAAATTAGTAACTTCCTTCCTCACGCCCCTTGTTGCCAAAAACCGATGATCGGCTGGTCTTCATGCTATGTATGATGTCTCAAATTTGATCATTTCTCACGTCCTTTATGGCCAGCCATTAATCACAGTGACAGACCTAGGATTTGTGTTGAGTGAGACAAGGTAAAATATTTTAAATTTGGTAGGGACCAAAGTAAAATTTTTAGAAATTGGAAGGCCAATACACTATATTTTACGATGAATACCCAAAAATCTATAAGAGGTATAGAGAATTTATGAAAGTTTTGTTTTGTCTTCTTTTTTGTTTTTGGGTGGCAGTTGGGGGGTCACCCCTCTTTTCGCTAGTGATCAATTATGTAATGCATGAAGTTTACATTGGTTATTTGAACAGTAGCCTTGCACAAGCTTCAGGAGTAGTTGTTGAAGACCTAGACACTCTGTAGGGCGAAAAAAAAATAAAAATTCCTGCCTGCTTTTGATGGTAATTTTTCCTTCCACCATTGGAAATTTTACAAACCTTTCTCTTATTTTTTTAAAGAATTATTAATACCCTTCTAATCGGATTTCAACTCCCCACATTGCCAAGGTACTTTTTATGACATTAAACACCAAGCACTCCTAAAATATGTTTTGAACACCTCCTTTATCCTCTCTAGTTGTATTTCGGCTGAGTGGTACTGTTAATTTATTGATCTTTTGCTTTAAAGCCCCTCCATACTTTCTTCAAAACATTTTTTAAACACTGTTTTATAAAGAAGCTTTAGTATTTTCTCCAAACACTGACTCTCTTCCAAAGAACTTTAGTGGATACCAAACTATAATCTAAAAAGAGTAAATGGGTTATAAAAGCCATGTGTGATTGATGCATACAATTGATTGTAAATGGACACAGACATCATGGGTACATGGCAGGGGGAGAGTGAGTTAAACCCATAATCACAATCCTGGAGAGGGGCATTACCAAAACTGGGCTAATCCTTCTCGTCATTTTCATCATGATTGTCGACCCAAATATATTGATAAATTGGGATAGGCATAATGCCATGTGCACGGGCACCTGATTTCATCCCATTTTGCTAGCACTTAAGAGATTTTAAAATAAATTTAAAAAATATATTTAGAAAAAAAAATTGTAATATCTCAAACGCTAAGATACTTATTTTTGGGACTAGAGTCCGATTAATTTAATCCATCTAAATCTCTAGTTAAATTATCTATTTTTTAATGACTCAATACCAAGATACGAGATTTTTTAGTTGATGTAATTCTAATAACAAAAGGGATTAGTGGGGAAGCTATGTTATCTTAACAATTTCATAGTAGCTCAATACAGAATTTAGGGGTTGATTTGTTAATTTGTCTTAACTTATACAAGAGAAGACAAGTGAATATTTGCTAGGTGGCTTGATGAGAGGAAAGACAAGTGTGGAGATTAAATTTTATATAATCCAAGTCTCCCAACTAAGCTAGTTAAACTCAACTAAGTTGCATCAACTGAAGTCGTATTTTATTGATGGCTGTAAAATTATTGGAATGATGTATATGCGGTGATTTGGACAATCTAGAATTTTCATTATGCAATTTGATTGAATATTTTATATGCTATTTGAAGGCAGTAATATCATTGGAATTATGTATATTTGGTGATTTGGACAATCTAGAATTTTTTTTTTGTGCAATTTTGATTGAATCATGAACAATAAAATTGGATTTTACACTTGGGATTTTGCGGAGCAATTTTTGTGACGAATTTATTGTGATTTAATAGGATTTTTACTTAAGTTGGAAACTTTTCCAACCCAAAAAAGTAGTGAAATTGAAATCAAGTTGTCTAGAGCGAGTTATAATTAAAACCACAGAAGGGTGAATAGTGCTGGACGATAATTGAAGAAACAGAAATAAGGTCTTTGTATTGTAATATGATTTCACTGGTGATTCTGGAGCTGAAGTTTCCTATATGGTTTGAAAGCTACATGAGTCTAATTTCTAATGCAACAAATGGGGTGCTTTTTGAGTTTTCTAAGAATGAGCAGGCAGTAGGAATTTTAGCGATTAGTATACATTTTTCATGTTACTTTAATTAGAAATTGCTTTGTGTCAACTTGGGCATTGGACGATGCTCTTCTGTCTGGGATTTCTTTTCTACAGCTGTATAGTGATTTTAAAGGTGAATGTCTCATTCCATGTAGTGAGTTGTTTAAATTATAGCACGTTCTGATTTTTCTGAAGCACTTTGAAATAATTATCTATCTTTAGATTTATTAAAAATAGTTATGTTACTTGGACTCTTCTAAATTTGTAAAATAACCAAGTCAGATACTCGACAGTCAAACAAGGGTGTGGGATGTGTCCGATAGGGCTAGTTAGATATGTATCCAAAAAGTATGTATAAATAATTGAATTTACTATAGAATTGTGCATAAGAATTCTATTTTAAGCATAAAATGCTATATTTTAATTTGTAAATTTCATTTTACCTTAAATAAATAAATAAAACTATTTAAAAACATGAAAGCTAGCAGCGTCCGAGTGTCCTTAGACATGAGAATTAGATGGACCAACGCTTAGACACATACTTGCACCCGACACCCGTACCCAAGTCCAAGTAACATGGAAAAATAGTATGAAGTGTTTGTTGTGATTCAACCATGTACCGTAAAATATTATGAACTAATTTTTGAAAATGGTTTCAATGACTGATTAGTATAACTGATTTGAGTTACTGGCAATGGTTTTGGGACCTTATTTTGAGAATAGCTTTTTTGCAGCGGACCCTAACCAGCAGGGTAAATGGCCAACAAGCCATAGAAAAAGGCATCGTCAGAACTAGCTGTTACCAATCGCAGGCATAAATAGGTTAGTGTCAAGGCCCTGCTGCTTGAGGATAATGATTACAATATTACAAGTTATAATTTGAATGATTTGGTACACATTGAATTGGTTGATTCACATTGGATAGCTTACTATTCTATGAATAGTTATTACTTGACAAACTATTTGATTTGCTAGGTTGAACCCCCGGCAACCAAATGATTTTGACTGGTTATTAAAATTTTTCTGAAGAATTAGTAAATTTCACATTCTCATGAGTCGTAGAACTTGCCCTTCGAGGGGTTTTCCTCTGCTTATCATGGAATATTTTGAGACATATCACTGAGCTGGTTATCTCACACCTCACTTTTATATTTCAAGAGAGACACGTGCTAAGGTGGGGGGAACTTGGTGAGGGGCAGGCTTGAGATTAGGCTCTAGTTGCTTCCTTCCGATGTGTGTACATATTTTTGAGTAGGTCATATCTGACTACTATAAGACTTATGTACTTATGCTTAGGAGAGATTTGAGTCATGTTATATGCTTATTTGATTTGGTGAATATTTTGCCCCGTAGCTGTATATTTTGACCTAGGAGTTGGGGTGCAACTCTATAGATAGGTCTGCTAATAAAACTGTACATGATACTCACGGATATACAGATTATATTCTTTACTGACTCTGGACCAACTTATCTAATTTGATGTTATAGGATCACTTATACTCCTACTTTGATTATGTTTTCTTCCCCCTGTGATTTACTATGGATACAGACCTAGATATTTGAAACAAACCTTGGTGACAGGTCATGATCTGTATCACTAAGTGATTCATGACTAGGGACGATACAAAATGAAAGAAAGAAGAAAACACAAATAGAAAATGTGAATTCTAATACATTACAGATGAAATCTAAAGCTAAAACAAAATTGGTACATAAACTAAAGTTGAGGGCACATGTGAAAGGTCAAAGGAAAAACAATCACAAAATGGTCAAAATAGTTGCTCTAATTTTCGAGCAAACTACTATGGTTTTAAGAAGAATGAAAATGGGGAATATTGTTAAACACACAATCATTTATTTCTATGCATAATCCTCCCTCTTAGTTGTGTGGGTCCAGCTATGTGAGAGAGTTGCAGTTCCAACTAAAATAGGTCGAAAAATAATTAAAAATTATGCTCAAGAGCTGGACCTAATTGAGATTAAGGTAATTTTAATCATAAAAAGTTTGTTTCTAAATGTTATAAATAT
Source organism: Euryodendron excelsum (assembly GCA_033060915.1). Taxonomy (NCBI): domain Eukaryota; kingdom Viridiplantae; phylum Streptophyta; class Magnoliopsida; order Ericales; family Pentaphylacaceae; genus Euryodendron; species Euryodendron excelsum. The sequence continues at coordinate 21,389,188 of CM065377.1, read as the reverse complement.
GAGAAAATACTATCAATCATCGAAATGTAAAAAATAAAAAATAATAAACAAGAGTAACCTATGAAACATAAATAAACAGAAACACTAAGAAGGAGAAGGGAAGGAGAATGAAAAGAGGAATAGAGGACACTTCTCTTGGCATAATATTGTGGTAGATGGAACACTTTAAGGTCCATGTCAAAAGAAGCAACTTTTACCTCAACTTCATCTGTGCTGACATGGCTCTCCTGCTTGACCACTCTTTCTCTAGAACATGTATAATCTAATGATTAACCAAAAGTTAATCGCTTCATAAGAGATTATAGAAAACAAACTTAACAAGATAAATAAAGGACAAACAATGAGAGAATGGGATTAATCATTGAAGTATGTACAACCACTCTTTCATATTTGTTTTTTCAGTTTTCCTAGTTTTCATTTCATTGAAAAGGCACTGAGGATGTCAAAATGATTTGTTTTCTTTAATTCAAAAAGTGCTTAAAAAGATATCAATATATCCTTACAAGTCCAAAAACTTCAAAGCGGAAAAAAAAAATCATCATGAAGGGTAAAATGTCATACAAGTAAAAAGTCCTTTGTTCTTTGAATATAATGTTGTCATTAGTAGTCATAAAATATTTAGTCAGTATAGGTTTTGATAAAATAGGATTTTCCACAAAGAACCCATAAATATACCAAAACCCTATGAATATATACATCAACCCTATGAATATATAGTTCAATCACTAAGTGCGAATATAATTTCCATAATCTAATATTTTGATTAAAACATTGAACTTTTCTGCTGGGACACTTCATAGATTGCTAGGGGAGGGAAGGGGATTTTATACCTTGAGTAATGTGTTTGTGCAAAAACTGTCTCCCTTATTGGTGGCATCCATGAAGAATTCTCCATTTTGTTCGAATTTTTAAATGCCATGCCACAAGGGGATCAAAATTTGCCCCCTCACTTTTATTAATTGGTAAGCATATTAAGTTTGTGATTTACAAATATTAATTTTAAACCTAATTTGGGAAGATTAATATTTGGTGTAAACTATATGATACACAGAATCATATATATATATATATAGATTTGTTCCCTTAAAACATGGGCAACTCCAATAAAATAAGAATATTAAACTAAACAAACTTTTTTTGTTTGTTAGTAAATATGAAACAATACATTAATCACTCCAACAAAGTGGGCAATTGGACTTTCTACCTCAACAACTGAGAAATCCTAAGAAGCATGAATACCGACACGGGTACAGATATGGACACAGGACACGGTAATTTTAAAAAATTGAGGACATGAACACGGTAGGGACACAACAAAAAATATATTTTTTACATATTTTATTTACTATGTATATTTATGTAACATCCCAAACTATCAAAGATATAAAAAAATAATACTAATTTAACATGAAAACCACTTTGAATCCATAATTTAATCATCATTTAACATAAAACATGATGAAACAATGTATACAATTTAAACTTGAAGGTGTTTCAAGTGTATCCAAGTGATTGATAGGTGTTGTAGGAGCGTCCATTGAAAAACAAATAAATAAATAATTCAAAACACGTGTACAACACATGTCCCGACGTGTCCGTGGAGTATGTGTGTCTGACGTGTGTTCAATATGGACACGGCACCCTCTTAGAAATATCCATGCTTCCTAGGAGAAATCTAAACTGTCAACCAATTCCATTGGACCACATGAGTATTAATAAGAAACTCCTTTCCAATACGTAACTTTATGAATTACAACAATTCTCAAAATTCAATTACTTAATTCCTAAGCCATACAACAGATCAATCTTTCTTTTTCTTTTTTGCTTCATTTTTATTTTTCCTTAACTTTTGCTTCTTTTTTTCTGTGAAATCCTTTCAGTTACAATTTCAGAACTAGTGTCCCCTATATTCCCACCTTTGACATTAACATAAACTAATTAACTTTAGCTAACTAATTCAAATTTCTTACAAATCTAAAATAAAATTGATAAATATTCACTTACTTCGATATGTAAAATTGAATGCAGACGTACCTCATATACCACACAATGGGGATGAGCAACATAGGGGCATTCTTTACAGTAATAACTTTGGTGAGCTACTTCTCTTCTTCCTTCGCAAGCGTTACAGTAGTACTCCATGTCATCATCATCATCTGGGCCCTTAATCGGAGATTTGGTGAAGTTGAGTTGATGGACGTGATTTTTATATTTGATTATAGGTGGTAAGTTTGAAATACAACGGACATCAAGATTGAAATTGCACAACACGCAGCGGAAGAAAGGGGGAAGGCAAGGCTGACTGCAAGTGCAACATTTAATTCGTTCATAATTTGCCTCATTGAGCAAAGCAAGAGGGTGGCGATGAAATTTAGACATCATGGTGGCGGGCTCCGACAAAGCACATCTAACATCCATGCACCATTCGCACTCGGAACATTCGAAGTAAAAGCCATTAAATGAGTGCAAACAAGCCCCACATCGGTCACCAAATCGTCGATCGTAGTGGAGGCTGAGAGTGTGGTGAGGGTGAAGGAGGTGCTTGATTTCTTTCGGTAAGCAAGCACATGATTTGTGCAGCAGGACATTGCATTCAGGGCAATAATAGATCGAATCCTCCAGGGGGAGCTGGCATGCATTACAGCAATAAGGAAAGTTCTGTTTACTGTTGCAGAGAATCAAGGGATGTTTGTGACTGAAGTGCTGAATCTGTTGATCCTGACCTTCATTGATTCTTGTAGGCTTCAAAGAAGCACAACGAACATCCAGGTCAAAGAAACATTTAGAACAGTGGTAGGTAAAACCCTTCAGCTTCTGGCAACAGCCCGAGCAGAAAAAGTCATGATCGAAGAATTCAAGGGGATAGGGCGTTCGAGGGTGGAGGACGAGAGGATGAGAGGGGTGAAAGGGGTGCTCGATATTCCAGGGCAACTCAGCGCATGATTTGTGAAGCAAGCCCTTGCACTGGAGGCACACATAGATCAAAATGTCAGCATCAAAAGGCAATTCGCAGCAATTGCAGGTATAAGAAAACCTCTTGTCCTTATGATCACACAAAATTAAGGGATGGGGGTGATTGGGTTGCTCATGAATCTTCTTCTGGTGGTATTCTTCTTTGCTGTTTTTGGTGAGTGTCAGCGAAGCACATTTCACGTCCAACAAAAAAGAACACTGGGGACACTCGTATACAAAGCCATGCTTACAAAGGTCCCCACAAGAATTGCAAAAGTCATTTGTTGTCACTATTTCTGAAATGAAAAGATCGTGTTGAGGGTGAAAGGGATGTTGCATAAATCTTGGCATTTCAAAGCACGAATCATGGATGCCAAACCTGCAGCTATGCCTACAACGATAGTGCAGACCCGAGATCCTCTGTTTACACGCACTACAACCATATGGAAAGTCCCCATCATGTAAAAACAATTTATGTTTGTGGCTGAAATGCTGAATCCCAAGCTCCATCTCCATCTTTCTCTCTTTCTCTCCATCTGTCTGAGGGTAATGAAGCACAATTATAAATGGTGTGGCACTGACAAGAGAGTAGAGGGAAAGAGCAGTAATTGAATGACGAGAATAACTTCATAAATCAAAGGAACCACCTAAAGGAAGGGACCACCTTATTGCTGCTGGGTGAATTTCCAGCAACTGAAACAGTATTTTTAAATCAAAGCAACCAGCCAATTGTCAAGACCTTAAACTCAAGTTTTACTAGCCAATGAGGCAATTAATTATTTAGAAATACAGAATACTTTGTTCTTAAACAAAATAGTTATGTTCAAATTTCAATAACTTGTGGTTCAAGATTTGCTTTACTTTCATTTTCCAACCAATTCAAGTTCTATTTTTTCCTTTTTCTTAGTTTACATTTTATACTTTTATGATACTAACTTTCCATCTTTAATTAGCTTGTCGTGTAACTAGTGACCCAAAATGGTGAAACAAAAGGGTCGTATATATATATATATCTATGCTTCAATTGTAAAGCTTAAATAATTGACAAAAGAATTCGTCACTAGAATTATTAAATCGTCATATTGTTTATGTAAAATAATCCTATGGATGGTTATGGTACTTGTAAAAATTATAAACCTATCAAACAAATTTCAAGAGAGAGCCTATAATTATATGGACATAGACAGGCAACGAAGGAATTTATAAATGGAATGTTGTAAAAACATATAGCTTAGTTCATGAAAATGAGTTATTTTACCACCCTACATAATTGTCTCTCTTGGGTGGTATAATATTCTCATCAGGCTTGCATACCTATTGTTGTGGCTGATATTCTAGGAACCCATGCTTGAAGGGAAGTTTTGAAGAGACAAAAGCTACCAACATTAACTGCCATATTAACCCACTTGGAAATAAAATTTTATACTCGAAGTTTTGGAACCCTAATTGTCGCAAATCAAAAATAAGCACAACGCTGATGCTAGTCATTGTCGTACATCTAGACATAGAGCTACTTCAGAAAATTGCATTTCTTAACAAGGAGCGGGATGAAAATATTTATATGGTTCAGCTTGAAGTCTATGTGACAATGGGTCAGGAGCGCAAAGTTTTCAAGCTCTGACGATCTATTTATGGACTGAAGCAACATCTAGATAGTGATGGTCCAAGCATAGCTTCTTGATTTTTTTATTTGGGGGATTACATTTTAATGGCTGGACATGATAAGAAGATGATTGATGCCATTCAAGGGTGGTTGTCCTCAACTTTTGAGATGGACTTGGGTGAAGCAAGTTATGTGCTCGGAGTTAAGATCCTCGGGAATCGTTCTAGGAGACTGCTTGGATTGTCTCAATAAACATCCATTAAGAAGGTCCTTAAACGATTCCAGATGCAAAACTACAAACTCAGACAATCCAATAGCAAAAAATGAGAACCTAAGTGATGCAGATCACATAGAAGTGGCTTATTTGGAGCATCGGGATGGGTATAGGCTCAAGCCAACGCTGTTCAAACTGCTCTGAAAGGGCCATGTTTTATGGGAAACGGGCCAACAAGTCATACTCACTGCCATGCCGTGACCTACATCGCCTTTCAGACGAATTCAAATATTTAGGCCTCCAAAAGTGCTATTTTGCCATTTCTGAAAACTATTCTTTTAGTAATAACTTTGGCAACAAGTTTTCATTTTATTCCCCATTTGTTTTAGAATGTTTCTTTAAACTTCTAGAATATGAATTTCGCCTCAATTCTAAATTTCCATTTTTGGCTCTTTTCTTAATTTTAGCCTAAGGACCAAAATTTTCATTTGTTCCCATCAAAACAGCAAAAACATTTCCATTTTCTAAGAGACTGAAACGAAAGAATAGAAAAATAATGAAACTCTATTGTTTCTAGTCAAACACACCAGAACATAGAGAAATCCATCAAAAACTCTATTATTCCTCATTTTCCGTTTCCGTACTAATTGAAACACCACCCCGAAACCAAATTTTGATCCTTGTTTTAGCCTTAATTCATGTCCTAATTAGCATCTATTAGGATTTGTAGTTTTTCTACATATTTAGAGGTAAGGGCTTTGCCCAAATCAATCTTTGAGAAATAAAGATATTTCTCTTATTTTCTTCCAACTTTTGGTAATCTGTGTAAACCAATTGTGTTGATGCTTATTCTGGTACCCTATGTGATTATACGGTATGGCTACAAACCAAACAAATAATTCAGAAGCAGTTCATCTCGAGTCTAGTTTCTGCTATTTGCTTGCAAATCAACAGACTCTAGCCTGTTTATTACTTTTTTTAGACACTACCCTATATCAGTTGGTATCAAAGCGAAACTTAGCCGCCTACCCGGAATGGAATGCGGATGGTATGGATGATGAAGAGGCCAACCCTTTTGTTGGGTATCCACCTAGAGGAAAGGAAAGACGGGTTGCAACACCAAAGGGTAATTCCAAACATTGGGAGTTTGGCCTGAAGATTGATATCCCTGAATTCCAAGGGAGCCTGCACCTTGATGAATTCTTGGATTGGATTAATGTCGTGGAGGAAGTCCTTGACATAAAAAATTTGACTGAGAATAAATAGGTTCCACTAGTGGAGTTCCGAGGAAGAGCGGTTACTTGGTGGAAATACTCAAAAGACAATGTGTGCGAGGAATGAAAAACAGATGGACTCGTTGAAGTTGAAGAAGCACATGTGCACTTCCTTTTTGCCGCACAACCACACGAAATTGCGTATAAGAATCTGCAAAACTTATGCCAAGGATCACAATTTGTCCATGATTACACAGCTGAATTCTATCAATTGGTAGCCTGCAATTATTTGGCTGAAATCGAAAATCAATTGGTGTCACGATGTATTGGAGCTATATGCCAGCAATTTCAATCCTAATTTATTTGATCCCTTTTTAGTTTCTCAACCTTACCAGCGAGCTCTACAACTGGAGAAGCAATTAAGCTGAGAATCTTGTGGAACAAATAGCTATGCTGGGGGCCAAGTTACCAGCTGTGGGGGAGACCCTCTAGGCACCACTAACATACTACCAACCACAGGAAAACAGGTAGTGGGGGAATCTGTTGCATGAACAACACCCATTACAGGAGGCTTATGGCACTTTACGTGCAGTGAACCCCAGTCATTGCCCAACCAAATGTGAGAATGCTGATTGGCAAACAAAGGGCTTGTTCGTTGATTGTGATGGATTTGTAGAAGATGAAGACAATGATTTTATTCAGGACCCTTCGTTTGATTGCACATTGGGTAACCAAGAACTAGAGTAGTGGGTCACTAGCGATGAAGGATAGTTATTGGGGTTGCGCAGGCCTATTTAGCACCGCGGGAGGCAGAAGGAGATGGATGGCTTCAAAACATCTTTCAGAACACCTACACCATTGGCAGAAAGGTGTGTCATTCTATAGTTGATTCTGAGAGTTACAAGAACATGATTTCAGAGGATGCTGTCAAGAGGTTGGGACTGGCAACTGAACAACACCTCTATCCTTACAACTTGTCGTGGCTGCAGAAAGGTAATGAAGTAGCAATGTCCAAACGCTAGTTGGTTCTTCTCCCATCGGTTCAAAATACAAAGAAAAAGACTGGTGTGATGTGGTTCCAATGGGCACATGCCATATTCTGTAGAGGAGGCCTTGGCAGTTGATAGGTTTGTTCAACAACATCAAGATTGTTTTGATACCCAAGAAAGACTTGGATCTAAGACCAGTGGTCGGAAAGAATCCCAACTTATTGTCTATGCACAAGTTCATGGAGGAGGTGACAGAAATGGGAGTGATATACTTACTAATTGGAAAAGAAAGTCCTGCAAGAAATACTGCACCTAAAGTTGTCCAATCAATCCTTGAAGAACTTCCAGACAGAATTAACTCCAAGTCTGTAGCCTTTACAAGACATTCAACACCAAATTGACTTGGTGCCTAGAGCTAGCTTGCCAAATAGACCTCATTACCATATGACTGCTTACGAGCACAAGGAGCTTCGGCGTTACGTAGAATATTGCTGACTAAATGGCACATAAGAGAGAGTCTCAGTCCTTGTGTCATGTTTATACTGTTAAACCCAAAGAAAGATGACTCATAGCGCATGTGTGGAGACAGTCGAGCCATCAACAAGATCACAGTCAGGTATCGTTTCCCAATTCCAAGATTGGATGACTTGCCGGACCTGTTGAGTGGAGCTGCTGTATCCAGCAAACTAGATTTGAAGAGTGAATAACATCAGACTCAGATCTGGGAAGGCGATGAGTGGAAGACTGCCTTCAAAACTTGTGAAGGGTTGTATGGGTAGTTGGTCATGCCATTCAGGCTCTCTAATGGACCCAACACCTTCATGCGTGTCATGAGTCGGTTATTTGAAGCTCTCATCAGGAGGTTTGTGGTAGTGTATTATGATGATAAATTGATTTATAGTCCTAACCCCAAATTGCATCTTTAGCCCTTACAATAGGTTCTATCTTTGCTGCAATGGGGGAAGTTCTATGTTGTCAGCACTGAGTGCACTGAGTGTTCCTTACTGACAGACCATGTTTTGTTCCTTGGCTATGTTGTCCCCACCAATGTATTTCAGTGAACAGATCCAAGGTGAAAGCAATTCAACAGTGGCCATTACCAAAGACTATCCATGAAGTTTGTAGTTTCCATGGATTGGCAAAATGGCGACAATCACAAACAGTTTACAGAATGGGAAGTGCTTGCGGACGGAGGAAGCAATTGTGGCTTTTCAGGTCAAACAGAAGCTAACTGCGGCACTTCTTATATTATCAGATTTCTCTCAACAGTCTGAAACATTGTGATGTGTCCAAGATGGGAATCAGAGTTGTGTTGAGCCAAAAAGGGGAGCCAGTTGCCTACTTCAGCAAGAAATTGAATGGGGCCAAGAAGAATTACAATGCTTATGACATGGAATTCTACACTATGCTCCAAGCTGTGAAGCACTGGCACTCTTATCTGGCTCATCAGGAGTACTCTGATCATGAGGCTTTGAAGCATCTCCATAACCAGGACAAGCTCTAATTGAGTCATGCCAGCTGGACCGCATACTTGCAGCAACTTACTTCTGCCGTTAAGCACAAGTCTGAACCTTTGAATAAATTGCGGATGCATTTTGTAGATGTGCTTATTTGCTGACAACAATGCGGACTATGGTAGATTTCATGTGTTCAGAGAATTGTTATCACCCGACCCCTATTTTGCAACTATTTTGAGTCAAGTAAAGCGGGGTCATCGGATTTCATTCTTCAAGACTGAAGACTTTTCAAGGCAACTAGTTGTGTGTACCTGAGTCAAGCTTACACTTAAAGATCATAAAGGAGCTACATGATAAAGGGCATGTCGGGCGTGACAAGACTTTGAAGTTGGTGATGAGTTCCTATTTTTGGTGCTCCATGAGCAAAACGATTACAAAATTCGTTGAGGGATGCTATATCTGTCGTGTCCAAGGGTATAACAACAAATGTGGAACTATATATGGCATTGCTTGTGCCTAATTAGCCTTGGACTGAAGGGAGTATGGACTTTGTTCTAGGACTACAGTGTACACAATGGGGAGTTGATTCTATCTTCGGAGTTGTGGAAAAAAATTTCCAAAATGGCCCTCTTTACTGTATGCAAAGAACAATAGATGTTATGAATGTGGAGCAACAGTTCTTCTGTTTAGTCTGTCGACTAAATGGCTTGCCTAGGTCCATTGTGCCTGACAGAGATACTAGGTTCCTGAGGGCATTTTTGGAGATGTTCATGGAAGTTGATGGTCAAACAGAAGTTAACTGTTACCTTTTTGCTACGAAGTTTAGTGGGTGATCACTTGAAGCCATGAGATCAGAGGTTATACTAGGCTGAGTTCACCTACAACCGTTCAGTCAACCTTAGTTCAGGTTTTAGTCCATTTTATGTCAATTATGGTTATCAGCCACGTGCTTTGCTTGATGTAGCACCTGCCAGATCTGAAGCGCGTCCATGGGAAGACAGTGGATTTGATTACCAATATTCAGGAGGTCCACAGCCTCACTTAGCAAAATTTGATAGTCTACTGTCAAAATACAAGCAGGATGCCAACAAGCCCAAAATAGTGTCGTTTGCTATGGGAGATTTCTTTTGGGCAATTCTTACAAAGGATAGGTTTCCTGTTGGAGAGTACAACATGCTTGCTGCGAGGAAGATTGGACCACTGGAGGTTATTGAGAAGATCAACCCAAATGGTTACAGGTTGAAGCTGCCTAGTCATGTTCGTACATCAGATGTCTTCAATGTCAAGCATCTTCTTTCACATAATGGTGATAGTTTAGATGAGGAGGTTATGAATTCAAGGGCAAATTCTCTCTACCCTGGGGTTCATGATGCACATCGCATAGGCGTGGCTTATTTGGAGCATCGAGATAGGTATGGGCTCGTGCCGACGACGTCCAAACTGCTCTAAAAGGCCCACTTTCGACAAGAAACAGCCCAACTAGTCAAACTCAGTGGTATTCCATGACCTACGTTGCTTTTTGAGCGAATTCCTAGGCCCCAAAAAATGCAATGTTACTGTTTCTGGAAACTTTTCTTTTAGCAATAACTTTGGCTACAAGTTTCCGTCATATTCACCATTTGTTTTAGAATGTTTCTCTACACTTCTAGGATCTGAATTTGGCACTAATTCAGATTTTTCTAGATATTTAGATATAGGGGCTTTGCCCCCCAAAAGTAGTTGAGTAATAATATTGACATATTTTGCTCTTATTTTCTTCCAACTTCGGGTATTCTGTGTGAACCAACCTTCTTGATGCTTTATTCTATTATGCCGTATGATTCAAAAAATTAAGAAGAGCCTAGTCTGCAGTGTTTGCATGCAATTCAACAGACTCTAGCCCATTTATCAGTTTTCCTACATGTTTTGCTGCATCATAATGCCTTGATATATGTCTTAAGATTCTTGAGGAGAGAGAACTAATGGCCATTTCATATGCCACTGTTCTTAGGAGCTTGATGTTTGCTATCATGTGTGCTTGCCTCAATATTTGCTACGATATAAGCCTAGTTAATGGTTTCAGTCAAATCCAGGAGAAGCTCATTGGATAGTGGTCAAGAGGATACTACGACACCTCAAGGGGACATCAAAATATAAGCTTTGGTACCTGGATTTGCACCTAGTTGGTTACAATGATGCTGATTGGGGTGGTGATGTAGATGAACGCAGGCCCACATCACCATTTCCTTTCTTACTGAATATGTCATTAAGTGGAATAGCAACAAGCAATTATGACCATGGAGATATGTGGCTTATGTAGCCGTTCAAGAAGTTGTTTGGTTAAGGAGGCTCGTTCAGCATTTTCAAGTTGCCACACATGCTTTGGGCCCAGTGACTATTCATCATGATAGCATGGTTGTGTTAGCATATGCAAATGATCTGAAGTATCATGGGAGGGCCAAACACATAGATTTGAGATATCCTTACATCAAAGACATGGTTTCACAAAAGGAAGTGATTTTAATGTACACTCTACGACTTACATGGTTGCAAACCCCCTAATTAGGCATATACCAAGAGACTTCGTGGGTGGTGATTATGCGTTTCAGTTTGAGTTAAGTCACTTAATTTGTATTGACATTTTGAGATATTAATGCTTTAATGCTTGAGTTATTTTAGTTATTTGTGTTTCTGAATGTTACATTATTGACATGGCATTTAAAATACCACACACATTGAGAATGTCAACAGGTGTGATTGGCTCACTTACATGAGCAATTGCATTTGGTGGTTGAGATAGCGAGCAAATATGAGACAGTAGGCCAGTGTCACCCCATTCAGTAGACATAATGAAACTTAACAATCAAAGGTCCATAATGGTCATATCCTAGTATCTATTATGCATGTGTAGATTAGACAAATGTGAGATCTCAATTTGGAGCCTTAGTTAGGAAGGTAAGCAAATTGATAACTTGGGTTAGGTACTTGTGCAACAACTAGACAAATATTTGTACAATGTTGTATGCCATGCACTATCATTTGGATTGAGTTAATCCCCTGTAACATGTATTTTCTACTACATGTGCTTCCACCAATTAAGGGCATGGAAGGAATAGATCTCTATTTGCCCACCGTGTCAGTCCTTCAGATCATTTTCACATGACCAAGCATTACTAGGAAAACAGTTATTCATAAGTAGAGTGACTTAAGGGTAAAGAGAAGACCATTAGGAACATCTCACAATATATTCACTATTGACAACTTTGGATGCCTTTGTACACTGTAACAAAGTGTCAATATATAGGTGAAGGGGTTAAGCATACCATTTTCTTAGGGATGATGTCTCTATGCTAGATCTAACAGACTTCCTACTGTAGAGCTCCTAAAATTACAGGTGTGCTCATGGATTGCATGGCCCATTAGCCTGCATGAACTCATATTACCATCTATAAGAGATTGAGAGACAAATATGGAAGTTTCATACCCAACATGTGCAAGTGGGAGATGTTGGTTATTGAGTTGGGTCATGGCACCAAACTAGATGGCCCATTGTGGGCTGACTTAATCCTGTTAGACAATACCCAAAATGCATGCTTATTGAACATGAACGTATTTGTATGTTAAGTACAATTAAGCATGTCTTCTTTCCAGGTGGTTCTTTACTGGTGTCCTATGACTAGTAGTTGGTGCCTCTTGGGTTTTTATATAAATCCCACCAAGACAACCAACATACAATTCAATTTTACATTGACATATATCTCCTCTATGTGTGCGCGCAAAAGTGCAATATATATTGAGTAGACTTTTGTGCTATGAATTGTATCATTGTAACAACACTTCACCACAAGAGTGAGCAGCTCAAGGATTTCTAGATTAAAGAGTCTAGGTATGGACTTGATCCTTAATTTCCACATATAGTTTTTGTATTCCAAGACTTCTATTGGCACAATATTGTTGTAGTTAGAACATTCTTAAGGATCTTATCAAAAGAAGAAATAAATACCTCAATTTCATCTGCACTGCTATAGCTCTCTTGCTTCGACCACTCTTCCTCTTGAACAGATATGATCTATGGATCAACCAAATTAGAGTCAATTCAAGATTGTTGTAGTTAGACACTTCAAGGTTCTTATCAAAAGCTGCAATGTTTACTTCAATTTCATCTGCACTGGTAAGGCTCTCTTGCTTCGACCACTCTTCCTCACGAACGGATATGACCTGATGATCAACCAAAAGTGAAGTTACAGCTATAAGAGACTCTAGTAAGCAAACTTATCCAGATAAATAAAGATGAAAAAAAAGGGGATAAAATCATTAAAATAGAATTATTTTTTGCTATCTTCCTTAAATGTTTTTTTTTTTTTCTTTCCAGATGTTCTAATTTTCATTTCAGTGAAAAGGCACTTAAGTGTAAAACCTATTCTTTTCTTTAATGAAAAAAGTGCCTATAGGAATATGGTCTACCCACATAGGTCCAAAAACTTCAATGCAAAATATAATGTTGTCTTCGTGTAAGAGGAAAATGTGATCCTAAGGAGCATAGACACTTCTAAGAAGGTGTCATGTCCATATCTGACACATTTCAGACATCGCCATTCGTCATACTCTCCAGGTACGCATGTCTTCAGATGTGCCCTATTATTATTTTTATTTTTTAAAACTGTACACAAGTGGGGACACATGTTTTTATCACTTATATACGCATGAAACATATCCCGAGTTTAAGAAAAACAAGCTGGTATCCAACAAAATAAAAATAATGTGGATTCAAACACATCCCAAGTTTGAACTTGTGTTTATGTTATTTCATGTCAAATGACGTTTAAAATATGGATTGAATAGTCAATAGTATTTTCATGTTGAGTTGGTGCTATTATTGCAAATATTTTTGGTGTTTTATGCATATCACATTCATATACATAGCAAATAAAAATCATAAGAAATATCTTTTGTCATATTCTTGTTGTGCTTGTATCCTATTTTTTTAAAATCCCAATGTTCTGCTTTCATTCCCGTGTTGTATCTGTATCCGTGTCTATGATCTAAACTATTTCCTAAGAAACCAAAATGAACCATTAATGTAATATCAAAATTTCAATGCATCCACTAAAATATACTGAAACACAATGAAATACACTGGAACACTACGAAACACACCAAAACAATGAGTTGTTTCAACACGTATTTGACAATTTTGATCTAGGAAGCAAAGAAACTTCATTTAGGGTGCTGTTTGTGTGTCAGATATGTGTATCCGACACATATTCCACAGACATATCGAGACACGTGTCGGACACCAATTGGCATGTCTTGAATTTCTCTTTATTTATTTTTTAATTGACATGCCCAGGGCATGCCAAGATGCACCAAATTTCACACACAGGGACATGTATTGGACACATCTGAGATATGTACTGGACATTTTGCTTCTTCACTACGGGATTTCATGCCTCTATTAATGTTTCTTTTTCTTTTCGTTCTTTGTTCTTTTTCCCTTTATCTTTTCCTTTCTTCTTCTTTTTCTTCTTTTTTTGTTATAATGTTGTAGTAGCAGTGGAAGTCAAAGTTTGGTCGAACCTGAATTAGTGTTTTTTTTTTTCAATATTTTTTATGAATTGTGAATGTTACATTCATACACATTACAAATTAAAAGTATATAATCTTTTGTTTGTCGTGTTAGTATCCTCACTTTTTGAAAATCGCTATATCCTGTGTCTGTATATGCGTCCTTATCCGTATTCGTTTTCGTATCGATGCTTCTGAGAGTTTAATCCTTGCTTATGGCTCCCTTCTTCCTGTATTATTATTGTAACAATTATCATAATTGATGTTATCTTTATTATTTGAGGAGAAGTATTATTTATTGTTGCTATAATTAATTCAGGCTGAAATTTTCAAATGCTTATTTGATAACTAAATCATTAAAGACATGCATAAACTCTTAAATTATTTTATAATCTTGCAATACCAACATTAAGTTAGTATCATTTTACAAAAATAAAACTTCACTCAAACTTAATTAATTAATAATTGATGATATTAGTAAAATTAATTATTTTAAACTATTATTGATACATACAAGTACATATCATTCAATGCTATCATAGTTTTCCTAATATAAATGATTGCATAGCCCTTAAGCATGTGCAATTATTAATTTATTACTTCATAAACAAATATGGGTGAACTTATATTCATGTCTGCAAAGGTTTCCTTATATTTCCATTTTTTTTAACTTCGTTTCCATCCTATTTCCTAATCGTTTCCATAATGTTTCTTTTTCTGAGCCGGCCAAAACAATGTATTGAAACAAAATTTTGATCCTTGCTTTGAAATTAATTTTGTCATCACTTGTCCTCAAACATTTTGTTACTTAGGGTTTAGAGAAACCATGAATTGGCTTTCAAAACCAATAAATATCCTAAAGCCTTATGAATGAAGAGTTCAATCACAAGTATCTTATATAACTAGCCTTAATATAATATCTTCTAAAAAATATATGGAAAGAATATTTGTTCCACATTTTTTTTCTCTCTCCTAAGTAGCTTTTATACAGAATTCTATATACTATCGATCTTTTAAATGCCATGTCATAAGAATATCAAATTTGGTCCACTCACTAATTAATTTGTACGCAATTTAAGTTTCTCATTTGTAAGGAAGTTCCATATTGGGAAAGTCAACATTTTAGTATAAATTACATAGAATTCTTGTAAAATATGTAATCCAGAAAAATAAAGAGTATTAACTTAACAAAGTCTATCATATCATAATCTTCATAAAAAAATAATAAATAAAAAAACTGCTTTCTAAAAGTTTTAAATATCATGAAAATACTCTCAAAAATTCTAATTATAAAAAGTAATAAATAAGATGAACTTACAAAAACTAAACAAGTAAGGACACTAAGAAAGATATGGGAAGGAGAATGAAAAATGGGAAGTGGAAACTTCACTCATCATAATATTGTTGTACATGGAACACTTAGTTGTACATGGAACACTTTATGGTCCATATCAAAAGAAACAATATATACCTCAAGTTCATCAGTGCTGGCAAGGCTGTCCTGCTTTGATACCTCAACCTCATCAGTGCTGGCATGGCTCTCGTGGCTCTCCTGTTTTGAACACTCTTCCTCTAAAACATGCAGTATCTAATGATTAACTAAAAGTAAGTTAGAACAACATATTACTATATTAGAGGTTATAGTAAGCAAATTTAAATAATTTTACCTCTAAATAATGAGGGAGGGTGCCATGCTCAAAAGGTAAATGTGAACAAACAAAACTTGCTTTTAGCTGATGTCAAACAAATATTCTGTATATCTATATTTATCTACATATATCTATATAGCTGATGCCATGCTCAGAATTTTTCTAGTGGATGTTGTGAATCATTTTAGTCCAGTGACTTCAAAAAGCTTTATATCAAAATTCTATTTGTGTTATATTAACTTTTATATACTTACCATCCTACATCAACCTCAGACCATCCAGTCTATACATATACATTCTATAACTAATTAAAGCTTGTGAGAGTTCAATTAATAATAGGCAGAGTAAATTTTCATATGTATAGGTAGGATTCGGGTTAATTTGGTTAACTGTCACCCGACTATTGGCCAACGTAGAACAAAACTAATCAAGATGGTTCTCCAAAAATGTGAATTGGAACTGAAACAAACCGGAGTACCCTTTAGAATCAGAGCAAACCAAAATATCAAGGTCGAATTAGGTTTGGTTATTGGGTGACACTCCCTATATTTATGTTTAGAATTAAGCTTTCCTTTAACTGGAAGACTTCCGTTTGGAACTAGTCCTGAATTTGTCCTAATCAGTTTTCATCATGGTTGTTGGCCCAAATACATTGACAAATTGGTATATGCATAATGCTATGCACAAGTGCACCCGATTTCATCCCATTTTGATAGAGTTCAGAGAAAAATCAAAATACACGAATCAACAAAATTTAGATTTGAAATAAAATAAAATTTTGGACTTCTACCATCAATTTCGAGCACATAAATTTTGAAAAAATTGAAGAAGACATAAAATTTAAAATGCTAATTCTCATAAATCACATATGAAAACCAAAGCTAAAACAAAATTTGGTACATAAAAGTAAAGCTGTGGGCACGTGACAGGTCATAGGCTAAACCAGTGCAAAAAGCTCAAAATAGTTGCTCTAATTTTCAAGCCAACGGCTATGGTTTTAATAAGCAAATGGAAAAAGGGATTGAAAAATACATAGACATTTAATTGGATGTATAATTCTCTCACATGGATGGATACCCCTATGTGAGCAGGGTTGGGGATACAACCAAAATAAGGTGGATTACTAAAATCCAATCAAAGGAGAATCAAATGCTAAGAAAATGTCAAATCAAAGGACAAAAGTGAAAGGTAAAAATTTCACATCAAGACAAACGTCCTACTGTAAAATAAATTAAAAATTGGGGTCTAGAGTTAAACCCAACTAAGATTAGAGTGAATTTCAATCACAAAAAATTTAGTTTGTAAAACTTACAAGGAAAATACCATCAAGACATCTGAATGTAAAAGATAATAACTAACAAATAACAAGAACCTATCAAAGATAAATAAATTAGCACACTAAGGTGGAGATGGGAAGGATAACGAAAAGTGGCAAGAGGAAACTTCACTAGGCATAGTATTGTTTCATATGGAACACTTTAAAGTCCATATCAAAAGAAACAATTTTCACCTTATTTTCATCTACACTGGCATGGCTCTCATGTATTGACGACCCTTTCTCCAGAACATGTATGATCTAATTATCAATAATAATAAAAAAAGTTAGAACAACTAATCATTGTATAAGTGACTATAGGAAGCAAACTTAACAGCATAAATAAAGCAAGGATAAACAATGAAAAAAATAGGACTAATTCATTAACATTTTTCTATATATTTCAGATTTGGCTTATTCTTAGATATCCTATATTTTATTTCTTTGAAAAGGCAGGAGGAGGTTTCAAAACTACTTGTTTTCTTCAATACCAAAAGGTCCCTATAGGAATACCAATCTATCTTTTTACTTCCTAAATGTACTGGGTATATAAGCGAGGGAAACTGTCACGGTTGTGCAAGTGTGTGTTGAGTTCCACAACGGATGTTTATTAGAAGCGTATTGGGTACATAAGCAAGTGCAAGAGACTCCAAATGTGGCTAGTCCTTTTGGATGTGGAACCGAACCATTACACATGGCAATATATGACAACCAATAAATTTTCATGCAGTGACCTCAAATGCACACAGAAGAGGGTTCATCCAGAGCCATTTTTATTTCATCATATCTATTGAAGCCATTTATGACGGAGAACATATGATGTCCTGTGATGGTATCAGCAAGTCAATATTCAGAAGCAGGAAACCATCTTTTGGGCATGCTTAATTGAGATTGCAAAAAACGACTCGAACCCAGATGTACCCATTAGTTCTTCTTCTGAACAGGTACTTGTACTACATTTGCCAAATTGGTTGTTAAATGGGTTTTGTAAACCCAACGTCTAACAATTTCTTAATTTCTTATTTGATTTGGAGCACCACTTCTATTCAGAATACTAGCCCCAACTGTTTGACTGGCCACGCAAGGCCTCATTGACTGTCATAACTGGCAGACCGTCTTCCCATCATCAACATCGAAGAAGATTATGGTAGTTGAGACACCCTTGATGGTTGGCATAACTGAACCATCATTCACCATGCATTGCTCTTTCAACTGATCAACTATGTGAATGATGGCGTTGGTTGCTTCTAACCATGCATCAGGCGAGGAACCCAGTTGATCAAGGAACCACTTTACAGCATTCTGGAGCTTGCTTGCATTAAAATCTTCAGGTGGCGGTGGCTTAACCCCTTCAAATTCCTTAGTGGGGCATTCTGTCTCCTCTTGTTCTTCATAATAAGAGCTGATCATCATCTCTGCATTGGTATCTTGATGGTGGGGAAGTGGGTTATTGGTTACATTCTGATCTGGCTTGAGCTTTAGTTCACCTACAATAAGTTCCTTTGCAAAGATATTCTGAAGAGCCCAGCAGTGCTTCCTAGCATGTTTGATCATTCTGCGATAGATGCAGTACGTCAGAGGTTGCTTATCTTTTCTAGAAGGCTCACATACAACTGGTGGAAGTTCAAGTCTCTAGCTATTCACACGCATGGAAACCTTCACCAAATCACCAATGTTAAGGGCACAACCTAACAGATGAGATAATGTTGCAACATGATGATTGACAAGGAGCACAATGTATTCCTTATGCATGCTTTCCAAACAATTCTTTCTTAGAGTAGCCTCAGTTATTGACTCGAAACACTCCAATGATCAATCATGAAACTGTTAATGTAAGTCAGTAGATCTTCATTCTCCTTTGAGTTTCTTTCACAAATTGAAGTTCAGTGAGACGTTCTTTTCCTTAAAAGAACTTAGCATAAAACTTGGCAACCATGTCTTCCCAAGATATAACCGAACTGAGTGGCAGATTAGTGGAGCACGTATAGGCATAATTGATAATAGACTGAGATCTCATGGAGCCTCAAAATACGATCGACCCAAATACTCCTACAGCTTTAACGAGTTGAATGATGTGTTTGTGCATGCTCACTTGCTTCCTATTGAAACAAATAAACTTTGAGACTGTACCCAAAGGGATAAAGCATACTCGCAATTTCAATGGGATGTGGTGAACAATGGTTCAAGTCAGGCATTGTTGGTATGGTGGTTCGCTGATGCTTGACGTCTTAACCTGCTGCTATAGTGCAAAGATTTCAGTAGATGAAGTCAGCACAGCAGCAACTGTCGGCGTGGCTATAGAAACCATTGCAGCACGTGTTACAGGGACCCAAAGCAGGCATTACTCCAGGAGTTCCCACAGCAATGAGAGCACTTTGAGCATTTGTTGGATTTAAAATGGAGGCAACAAATGCGTTGTTAACTTACTGCTGTGGATTAGCCATTTCAGTGAGCCTCTTGAGGACCAAAGGAAGAGCTTGACCACTTGAGATAATGGTTTGATTCATATGACTTTCTTCTTGTTGAATAAGAGCCAAGAAATTTGTTAATCTGGGTGCGCGATTGACATCAGGAGAAACTACAGGATTAACCACTCCCGTAGGTGGAGGTGATAGCAACAGCAGTGGGTCATCATGTTGAGAGGCTGCTGGACGCACTTCAAAATGATGAGACTGTTTACTACTATCAGCACGCTCAGATAGTTCCTGCTGCTCTGATAAATCTGCTTGTCTCAAGTTTTGGGGTATGAACTTCTTTGATGCCATGATAAAAACAATGCGACTCTGCAGTAGAGTCATTTGAATAACGAGGGTATATGGGGTTGTAATAAGTTACTAAGGAGTTGTGAAACACATCAGATGACACTGAAGAAATTTCAAGAGAACTGGGTGAAGAATGAAGCAGCTGCACACTAGAGAGCGAGAGAGAGAGAGAGAGGCATTAGAGCAATCGCATACGACTGTTAGTATGAGTATGTCTCAAAAGGGAGCCACAAATCGCTTATATAGAGGCTCATCCTATATCTTCAGAGAGAGACAGTAGAGCCCAAATAAGACTAAAATTATTAGTGATAAAGCCTATATGTTAGAGACATTTCCGTAATAGGAAAAAGAATAAAAACCCTAGATGGAATACATCTCTCTCTCTCTTAGTTGGCTAGCTTAAGCCAGCTAGACCAACATAGGGTGCAGCGCCTCGACAATAATTTCATCCCAAGCCACAAAGCACATGAGTTCAGCATGCGTAAGCTTGCCTCACAGCCTTGGTTATAAAGGTGCGATGAGCAGGCCAGAGCACGCATAAAGTGTTGTTGGTCCTTATGTACTATTTCTCATCTCATTCAGCATCCCAAACACAAGGAGGTCTCAACACACTCCATTCGGCGTCCCAAACACGTGTCACCAATGTGTGTTGTACATGTGGACGGCCTCTGCATCAGACTATGAGCTAACATGTAAGGCTTATGCTAGGGTGGCTTATGCCAAGGTATGGAGTATTTACAATATATAAAAGTTTGATGTGACAAGTTAGATTTATAAAGTAAGAATCTAAAAAGCATGGGCACTTCTAAAAAGGTGTTGTGTTAGTGTCAAACCCCGTGTTGGACATGACACTCATCAGACACACGTTCAAACTATTGTCATATTATTTTTTAAAACTTTTCCATAGTCGAACACACTTTGTGTACTTGGGGGACACACATATCTGTCACTTGGATACTCATGTCCATCACTTAGACACACATAAAGCATATTGCAAGTTTCAAGAAAATATACTAGAAGCCAATTGTAAAAACGAAAGGAATGTGATCTTATAACTAATTTGACCTTTAAGTTGTAAAGTATATGATTTTCAATTTTATTTAATATTATTTTCTAATTTTTCATATGTTTAGTAAAATATTTTTATATAATATGAAATATATATTTTCGTAGTGTTCCCATTGTATCATGTCCTATATTTTCTTAAACATGCCATGTCAACATGTCTATGTCATGTTATGTTTGTATCACGTGTTCGTGCTTCTTATGGGCTAATGCATTATAGATTAATAACAATGATATACTTCAAAATTTGCCTCAACCTAGCATGACTTCACCTGACGAGGTTTAATATTGTATTTTTAGAATATAAAATGGGTTCTATAAGATAGTTTTTTTGCACAGATATAAATCCTTAAGGTTAGTATTATCATATCCTTTAGTTTACATATGAATCCATGTTCGCTTATCTAAGCACAATGATTATGAATGTAATCAGAAACCAATTTAATGCAGCATAACAATTTAATGTATCATACTTATAGCTTAAAAATCAATATAGTATACTCCTTTATAGTTTTGTTTGATTAACATGTAAAATTATGGTTCATACACGTGTATACACATGATAATTTCGCATATACGTTACTAAAAAATTAGTTTCAAAAAATGTGTTTTTTTTAAGTCCATGTATCGTAGAGTCAACCTCTACAATTAAAACTAATGTTTGCATTTACATGAGGAGAGGACTTGAAACTAGACGACCTTGGGCTCAACAAATTTTTATTTACAATGATGATGATAATTGATTCTAGTTGATTATGAAATGGACCTTCTTATTTTTTCTTGAGTACATTACAGGGCCATAACCCTAGAGAGAGGAAAGAAGGTGAGTCAAACCATGGCCTCATTGCTTAGGTGAGAGCGCCACTACCATTGAGTTAACTCCGCTCCTCAATTTTGAGACGTTGGATCTCACTATATATGACAAACTACAATAACTAAAATTGAAGTAGGATGAATGGAATCTATAATTTGATTCAAAGGAAATATGTGGAACCTTAATCTAGCTCAAGTTCAAGTGATTATAATCATTTGAGGATTTAGCTCAAAGTTATAATCATCATCTATATGATGTATGAAGTAAAGAAATGTGAAAGATAAATGGAAAATCCAACAATGATTCTACGTGGCTTTCTTTAATCCATTTTGATATATTAAATTAATGCAGATGTATCCCATATACCACGTAATGAGGATGAGCCATTCTTTACAATAATAACTTTGGTGAGCTAGTTCTTTTCTTTCTTTGCAAGCATTACAGTAAAACTCAGCATCATTGTCGTCTGGGTTTTTAAGTGGAGAAATGGTGAAGTTGAATTAATGGACATGATTTTTATATTTGATTATAGCTGGTAATTTTGAAATACAATGGACATTGAGATTGAAATTGCACAACACGCAGCGGAAGAAATGGGGAAGGCAAGGCTGACCGTAAGTGCAGCATTCACATGAGTTCGCTGTTGTTGAATAGCAGCCGACAAACTATTACAACGAGTGTGTGATTGACATTAGGAGTAACCAGAGTCTTAACCACTCTTGCAGGTGGAGGCAGTAGTGGTGGGTCATTGTGTTGAGAGGCTGCTGGATGCACTTTAGAAGGATGAGACTGTTCCATATCAGCATGCTTAAATTGTTCCCGCTGCTTTAACAAATTAGCTTGTCTCAAGTATTGGGTTATGATCTTGGGTGCCATGATGACTAATGTGGCTCCCCAGTGGAGTCGCATGAGTGTATGAAGATATATGGGGTTCTCATAGGTTACCGAGGAGTTACAAAACACATCAAATGACACAAGGGATTTTGGAGAAAACTGGGTGAAGAACAAAGCAACCACAGACTAGAGAGAGGCAGTAGAGCAATAGCAAACGACAGTGAGTATGAGTATGCCTCAGAAGGGAGCCAAGAATCTCTTATATAGAGGCTAGTCCAATATCTCTGAAGAGATAAGTAGAGTCCAGGTAGGACTAGATTTATCACAAGTCAAAAAGCATATCTATAAGAGACTTTTTCCTAATAGGCAAGGAAATCAAAACCTTAGATGTAGAAGTCTGCCACTCTTAGTTGACCTGACTTGAAGGCAGCTAGACCCGTGCAAGGTGCAGCACTGCAATGATACTTTCATCCTAAAGGACCAAGCCGTAAGGGCCCAGAGTTCCCACAGAGCCCACTGAACATATTGTTCAGCATGCCTAGGCTCGCCTCACAGCCTTGGTTATAATGGCGCAGCGAGCAGGCCAAAGTATGCACAAAGTGATGTTGGTCCTTATGTATGTATTGTTCCTCTTGTCCAGTTCGGCATCCAAAACATGCAAAGGACCCGACATATTTCATTCGGCTTCCCAAACACATGCCACCAATGTGTGTTGTACACATAGAAAGCCTCCATGTCAAACTATGAGTTGGCATGTAAGGCATACGCCAAGTATGCATAGATATGGAGTATCTACAACATATAAAAGTTTGATCTCACAAGTCAGGTATATAAAGTAAGAATTTATGAAGTACGAACACTTGTAAAAAGGTGGCTTGTTGAAAGCAGCACTACATTCCCCGACACATGTTAAACACAAGTCCATACAATCCTATTATTGTTTCAATTATTTTAGAGCCAAACGCTAGACACTTGGGGAATACACATTGATCACGTGAACACCATGTCTATCACTTAAATACACGTGAAGCACATTACAAGCTTAAAGAAAATATCTTAAAATCCAAATAACATAATGTAATTTTTTACTTAATTTGATATTTAAGCTAGGGAATATATGATTTTTAATGTTAATTATTGTTATTTTTTAGTTTTTCATTCTATTTGAGTAAATATTATTATATACAATATACAAAAATATATATATTTTCCATGTCCCCATTGCGTTGTCCTACAATTTTTAAAAATTCATATCTGTGTCACGTTATGTTTGTGTCAGGTTTTCGTGTATGTGCTTCTTAGGTAAGAATCATTAGGCCTATGGAAGATTAATGACAATAGCAGAGTCAACAACTGCTACTATTAAACTAATGGTTGCATTATGAGAGGTAAGTACTTATTATAACACCCTATAATCCTCACACTCACTAAGTTACACTCACTCTATAATTCTTTTCTATGCATATATTGATTTCATGCTTATACTTCTCTATTTATACACAACTAAAGAGGAGCAAATAATGGCAGCACTTAGCAAAATAACATGAAAGTTTTACTCCACTTAGATGAGTGGAGAGTAAAGTTTCTTCACTTGATAAGTGGAATGATTATCTTCATCTAAAAGATAATGAAAGTTAGCCCACTAAATTAGTGGATTAGTGGAGAAAAAAGAATTAGTAAAGTACTCAACCAACTTCCTTTACTTCATCCTATAAATAGTACATGTAGATGAGAGGGTTTGAACACAAGTAAATCTAAGCAAAGTGAGGAGAGAAGAGTGAATGGTAGGAAGTTGCTTTTGAAGCTCAAGTTCTACCATTTAGAGAAGAATTCCAAGCATTAAGCACTTGAGGTTGAGTAATGGTGTATTTGGAATAAAACATACATATTTTTAATGCAAATGTTCTTTTTCTACAAATTATATTTGAACATTACATAGCAAATGATAATATGTCTATGTTACTCTTCAAAAATAGTTATTATATTTTGATGCTAAACCTTGTATTCTTCTATAAAAAAAAATCCATAGATTAAATTTTATATACAATGAATAAGAATTGCAAGCTATATGTGCCATACTCAGAGGTCCTACATCAGGAGACTTAAAATAAGCCGAAAGCTTGATATGATTAGGAAGACGTTCCTCACGACTTTTTGTCGTTTTGTTACGCATCACTAGTGCATACGTTTTATTACGGATTTTCCGTTTAGCCGAAATCATGAGTACATTATGAATTATATATGATGTTGATATTTAGATGATTTAGCAAGTATTAAACTAAGTTAGCATCTTTTGAAAGGTATGCTTATGTTTAGTATATGGATATCTCTTTTATTTGTTTCAAGATCTTATGCAAATGGTATTTATATTATATGTAAATCAAGCCCATAGTATATTTTGATGCTTCAATTATTCTATTATTCACTGGGCTTGTAGCTCATATTTTCTTAAACATTTTCAGGTAACCAAGATTGAGAAATTGTTGGCTAAGCTACCTATGTGTGAATATCATAAAAACTCGAGTTATATTTTGCTTTGTAATAAGTTTGAATTAGTAGATTTCCCTAGATTTGTATCAAGACTATGCTTGTGTAATAAAACTATGTTATGATGGTGACATAGATATTTGTTTTATGTTTACAAGAATAGTAAATCATGCTTCCGTATTATATCAAATATAGGTGATCAGTCTTTTGGTTTAGTTCGGCCTTGTGTAGCTAAGTTACTGGCCAGTTATAATTCCTAATCCACATAAGATGGGTTTGGGGTCGTGACAGAGTGGTATCAGAGCAATAGGTTGACAACTTAAGACTAAGATAGTAACCTAAGGACATACATTCAAACCGCTGCGTGTTTTAATATATCTTCTATTACGGTTAGGTGATGATATGAAAATATATGTGCGGTATGTTAAATATTATATACATTGCAACATATATGTTGATTGTTTTTTTTTTTGAGTAGTTGACAGATGGCTAAAAGCAAAGAAAAGGCGGGGACATCTAATGATCATATTGAAAGAACTGTGAGAGCCCTTGAAGGACTCATTCATACCATCCATGATGCTCAGCAAAACAACCACCATGCCCAAAATTCTCTTGAACCATCTATACAACGATATGAAAGGAGAGCACCTACAACTATCAAGCAGTTTCAACAACTAAAACCTGCTACTTTTATGGGCACACAAGACCCTATGACTGCCGAGGCGTGAATACTTGGAATGGAGAAGATATTCAAAGTTCTACCTTGTACCGAAGAACAAAAAGTTATTTTTGCTACCTTTACATTTGAAGGAGCAGCACGAATATGGTGGCTAACAGAGGAAGGAAAGGAGCTTCGATGGACTTGGGAAAGATTTCTTGTAAGCTTCAATGACAAGTACTTTCCCGATGCTATCAAAGATCAAAAGATTGCAGAATTCTTGACTCTAAACCAAGGAAACATGACGGTAACTGAATACGAAGCAAAATTCACCGAATTGTCAAGGTTTGCCCCACATGTGGTAACTACCGAAGTTAGAAAAGCAAGAAAGTTTGAGGGCGGCTTGAAATGGAATATTCGCAATCAAGTGAATATTTTAAGGCTCCCAACATACTTAAAAGTGGTGGAACGAGCCATGATTGCCGAAAAGTCCAATGACGACATAATGAAAAGTAGGAACCTAAAGAGACAAGGTGGTGGTCAAAGACAAGATTAACAAAGTCAAAGTTCCAAGAAACAAAGCACCAGAACCACTAGCGGGAGTTTTTTTCCTAATGAAGGTGCAATAAGTCAAGTCAACCGAGGAACAAGTGATATGCCTCAATGTCCTAATTGCCAAAGGTGGCACCGAGGCCCGTGTCATCGTGCGAGTGGAGCATGCTTTGGTTGTGGCCAAATGGGACACTAAATTAAAGATTGTCCAAACATTACAAGAGCACCAACACCAAGTACTACCACCTCTGCATTAATTCAGAAACCTCTTACTAGTAAGAGTGTGGAGCCAAGAAGGCAAGGTCGAGCGTTCGCGCTTATTCCTGGAGATACCGCAACCATCAATTCTGTAGTATCAAGTACACTCCCTATTTGTGGTCATTCTGCTCGTATTCTTATTTATTCTGGATCTACTCATTCATTCGTTTCAAGTCAGTTTGCTCATCACTTACCTAACCTTTTTGAGCCATTGAATTTTATTTTATCCGTTTCCTTGCCATCTGGTGATTCAATAAGTTGTAGCATGGTATATAAAATGTGTGAGGTCCTTATGAATGATATTCCCTTGTTAGTAGACCTTATACCCTTTGATATACATGGATTTGATGTTATCCTAGAAATGGATTGGTTATCTACCCATAATGCTACAATTGATTATATGCTTAAGAAAGTCTTATTCCAAATACCTAATCATTCTATACTCACTTTTGAAGGAGTTGGTGTGATACCCCCTCCTTATCTTATTTCTTCTATGAAAGCCTGTCGTTTACTCAAAAAGGGAAACCGTGGTTTCTTGTGTAGT
The DNA here is from genome assembly GCA_033060915.1 of Euryodendron excelsum. Lineage (NCBI taxonomy): Eukaryota > Viridiplantae > Streptophyta > Magnoliopsida > Ericales > Pentaphylacaceae > Euryodendron > Euryodendron excelsum. The sequence continues at coordinate 21,362,277 of CM065377.1, read as the reverse complement.
GTTATTGATACCCAAACCTCCTCTCTATCTCTACAAGATATTCCTATTGTTCGTGACTTTCCCGATGTATTCTCTGAAGAGTTGCCTGGCTCATTAGTAGAGCGAGAAATTGAATTCACTATTGATATTCATCCGGGTACACAACCCATTTCCAAGGCTCCTTACTGTATGTCACCTCTTGAATTAAAAGAGTTGAAAACCCAACTCCAAGACTTGCTAGATAAAAGATTCATTCGTCCTAGTGTATCACTGTGGGGTGCCCCTGTCCTTTTTGTAAAGAAGAAGGATGGCACCGTCAGACTTTGTGTTGACTATCGAGAGTTGAACAAAGTGACTATCAAAAACAAGTATCCGTTACCTCGAATCGATGATTTGTTTGACCAGCTTCAAGGTGCCCAAGTGTTCTTGAAGATTGATTTGAGATCAAGTTACCACAAACTGAAGGTCAAAGCAGAGGATGTAGAAAAGACTGCCTTCAAAACGAGATATGGTCATTACGAGTTCTTGGTCATGCCTTTCGGAGTCACCAATGCACTTGCAACTTTTATGGATTTAATGAATCGGGTTTTCAAACCGCACTTGAATGAATTTATTATTGTGTTCATTGATGATATCTTTGTGTATTCTAAGAGCATTGCAGATCATGAGCAACATTTGAAGACCACTCTTCAAAGTCTAAGAGACAAACAACTTTATGCCAAATTAAAGAAATGTGAATTTTGGTTATCAAGCATATCCTTTTTGGGGCACATCATCAACAAGGCGGGAGTATCGGTTGACCCCTCCAAGATCGATGCAATTGTGAAGTGGCTAAGACCAACAAATGTAATGGAGGTTCGTAGTTTCTTGGGTTTGGCGTACTACCGGAAATTTGTGAAGGGACTTCTCAAAGATTGCTACCCCGTTGACTCAACTAACTCAAAAAAATACTCCGTTCGAATGGACTAAAGAAAGGGAGCAAAGTTTCCAAGAGTTGAAGAATGGGTTGGTGACTGCACCCATCTTAGCTCTTCCATCCGGAACCGAAGGCTTTGTCATTTATAGCGATGCTTCGCACCAAGGCTTGGAATGCGTATTAATGCAAAACGACAAAGTTATTGCATATGCCTCCAGACAGTTGAGAGTACATGAGAAGAACTATCCCACTCATGATCTTGAACTAACCGCGGTGGCGTCTGCACTGAAGATATGGCGTCATTACTTGTATGGAGTCACTTGCGAAGTCTACACAAACCACAAAAACTTGAAGTACTTTTTCACTCAAAAGGAGTTAAACATGCGTCAAAGAAGATGGCTGGAACTAATAAAAGATTACTACGTAGTGATCCAATATCATCCAGGTAAAGCTAACATAATGGCCGATGCTTTGAGTAGAAGGACTTCCACAAACTTGGGATCCTTGGTCACTACACAACAAAGAGCATTAGAAGTGGAGGTTGTGTCGCCAAATTCACATGGTATACTCTCCACTTTGATTGCTCAACCCACTTTGTTTAAGATAGTGAAGCTGCGTCAAAGCGAGGATCCTTATTTAAAAAAGATATGTGATGGCATGAACGTGAGTCCAAAATCCGATTTCACAATGCAAGATGAAATACTCTAATTTAGAGATCAAATATATGTTCCCAACATGCCAGAAGTTAAGAAGCAAGTTCTAAGAGAAGCGCACAACTCCAAATTCTCAATTCATCCAAGTAATACCAAGATGTATAGAGATCTCAAAGGATCTTTCTGGTGGTCAGGAATGAAGAAGGAGATAGCTAAGTTCGTGTCGCGTTGCCTTCATTGTCAACAAGTGAAAGCTGAACATCAAAGGCCAGCTGGAACATTGCAACCTCTCCCAATACCAGAATGAAAATAGGAACATATTGCAATGGACTTTGTCACAGGTTTACCACAATCCCCTCAACGTTGTAACGTCGTTTGGGTTATTGTTGACAGGCTTACAAAATCTACTCACTTCTTAGCGGTGAAAGCCACATATTTTTTGGCGAGATTTGCTGCCATTTATGTCAGTGAGATTGTTCGTTTACACGAAGTACCTATGTCCATTATGTCCAACAAAGATCCTAGATTTGTATCTAGATTTTGGAAGAGTTTGCAAAGTGCTATGGGGACGGAGCTGAAATTCAGCACAGCATATCATCCTCAAACAGACGGACAATCGAAAAGAACAATTAAGATTTTGGAAGATATGTTACGACTTTGTATTCTCGATTTCCAAGGAAATTGAGAAGTTCACCTGCCATTGGTAGAGTTTGTTTATAACAACAGTTTTCAAGCCAGTATCGGTATGGCACCATTTAAGGCGCTCTATGGAAGAAAATGTAGATCACCAATTTGTTAGACCGAGGTGGGAGATAGAAAGCTTTTGGGACCTAAAATCGTTCAATTAACCACCGAGAAGATCAAGTTAATTAGACAAAGACTTCAAACCGCTCAAAGTCGTCAAAAGAATTATGCGGCCGTTAGAAGAAGGGAGATAGAATATCAAGTAAGCAATCATGTGTTTTTGAAAGTGTCTCCTTCTAAAGGAGTGATCCGATTCGACAAGAAGAAAAAATTAAAACCAAGATACATTGATCCATTTGAGATACTCCAGAAAGTTGGACCCGTAGCATATCGGTTAGCCCTTCCACCTAAACTTTCCCATGTACATAACGTGTTTCATGTTTCTATATTGTGATATTATGTGCACGATCCTTCGCACGTGATAAACTATCATCCACTAAATGTACAAGAAGACTTGAGTTACATATAGCGACCGGTTCAAATCATAGATCGTCGAGACCGAGAGTTAAGGAGCAAAGTCATTTGTTTTGTAAAGGTTCGTTGGCAAAGTCATTCTTCGGAAGAAGCCACCTGGAAAAGAGAAGATGAAATTCGAGAGAAATATCCGCATCTATTTGACAATTAAGGTATGATAAGTTTGGAGGACCAAACTTCTTAAAGGAGGGAAGGGTGTAACACCCTAGAATCCTCACACTCACTAAGTTACACTCACTCCATAATTCTTGTCTATGCATATATTGATTTCATGCTTATACTTCTCTATTTATACACAACTAAAGAGGAGCAAATAATGGCAGCACTTAGCAAAATAACATGAAAGTTTTACTCCACTTAGATGAGTGGAGAATAAAGTTTCTTCACTTGATAAGTGGAATGATTATCTTCATCTAAATGATAATGAAAGTTAGCCCACTAAATTAGTGGATTAGTGGAGAAAAAAGAATTAGTAAAATACTCAACCAACTTCCTTTACTTCATCCTATAAATAATACATATAGATGAGAGGGTTTGAATACAAGTAAACCTAAGCAAAGTGAGGAGAGAAGAGTGAATGGTAGGAAGTTGCTTTTGAATATCAAGTTTTACCATTTACAGAAGAATTCCAAGCAGTAAGCACTTGAGGTTGAGTAATGGTGCATTTGGAGTAAAACATACATATTTTCAATGCAAATGTTCTTTTTCTACAAATTATATTTGAACATTACACAGAAAATGATAATATGTCTATGTTACTCTTCAAAAATAGTTACTATATTTTGATGCTAAACCTTGTATTCTTCTTAAAAAAAAATCCATAGATTAAATTTTGTATACAATGAATAAGATTTGAAAGCTATATGTGCCATACTCGGAGGTCCTACATCGGGAGACTTAAAATAAGCCGAAAGCTTGATATGATTAGGAAGACGTTCCTCACGACTTTTTGTCGTTTTATTACACATCACTAGTGCATACGTTTTATTACGGATTTTCTGTTTAGCCGAGATCATGAGTACATTATGAATTATATATGATGTTGATATTTAGATGATTTTGCAAGTATTAAACTAAGTTAGCATCTTTTGAAAGGTATGCTTATATTTAGTATATGGATATCTCTTTTATTTGTTTTAAGATCTTATGCAAATGGTATTTATGTCATATGTAAATTAAGCCCATGGTATATTTTGATGCTTCAATTATTTTATTATTCACTGGGCTTGTAGCTCATATTTTCTTAAACATTTTCAGGTAACCAAGATTGAGAAATTGTTGGCTAAGCTACCTATGTGTGAATGTCATAAAAACTCGAGTTATATTTTGCTTTGTAATAAGTTTGAATTAGTAGATTTCCCTAGATTTGTATCAAGACTATGCTTATGTAATAAAACTATGTTATGATGGTGACATAGATATTTGCTCTATGTTTACAAGAATAGTAAATCGTGCTTCTACATTATATCAAATATAGGTGATCAGTCTTTTGGTTTAGCTCGGCCTTGTGTAGCTAAGCTACTGACCGGTTATGATTCCTAATCCACACAAGGTGGGTCTGGGGTCGTGAAACTTATGCCCATCTAAAGCATAGCCAGAAGGCCTTGGAGTCAATACATCTTTTATTTATGATGAGGATGGTTAACTCTAGTCGATTTTGAAATGTTGGATCTTATGATATATGACGAATTACAATAACTAAAATTAACATAAGATGAAGGGATGTATAATTTTATTCAAAAGAAATTTGTGGGAACCTTAATATACCTCTAGTTCATATGATCCATGTGATGTACAAAGTAATCAAGAAAGGTGAAAGAAAAATTGAAAATCACACAATGATTCTATGTGGCTCTTTGTAATCAATTTTGATAAGTAACATTGAATGCAGACGTACCTCAAACACCACACAATGAGGATGAGCAACATAGGGGCAATCTTTACAGTAATAACTTTGGTGGGCTAGTTCTCTTCTTTCTTCACAAGCGTTACAGTAATACTCCGTATCATCGTCGTCATCTGGGTCTTTAATTGGAGAATCGGTGAAGCTGAGTCGGTGGACATGATTTGTATATTTGATTATAGGTGGTAATTCTGAAATGCAACGGACATCAATATTGAAATTGCACAACACGCAGCGGAAGAAAGGGGGAAGGCAAGGCTGACCGCAGGTGATGCAACCGAATGGATAACTAGCCTCGTTAAGCAAAGCAAGAGGGTGGTGGTGAATTTCAGACATCATGGTGGTGGGCTTTAACAGAGCACATCTACCGTCCATGTACCATTCACAATGGGAGCATTCAAAGAAAAAACCAGTAGAATAGGAAAAACACACCCCACATTGACCATATCGATGGTAGAGGAGGGTGAGAGTGTGCTGTGGATGAAATATGTGCTTGATTTCGTGCGGCATATCGGCACATGATTCGTGCAGCAGGATCTTGCATTCAGGGCAAAAATAAATTGAATCCACAAAAGGGAGTTGGCACGCATGGCAGGAGTGAGGAAAATTTTGTTTACTTTTGCAGCAAATCAAGGTATGGGAGTGCCTGAATTGTTGAATCTTTCGATCCTGACCTCCATTGTTGCTATTATTAGGCTTCAATGTAGCACAATGAACGTCCATGTCAAACTCACACTCAGAACAGCGGTAGGTAAAACCATTCCGCTGGTGGCTACAGGCCCCACACGAAAACCCTTGGTGACCATGAGGAAGGAGGCTGAGAGGATGCGAGGGGTGAAAGGGGTGCTCGATATTCCATGGCAAATCGGCGCACGATTTGTGCAGCAAGGCCTTGCATTCGAGGCACACATAGACCCAGCCTCCATCATCATCATCATCATCATCATCAAAAGGCAAGTCGCAGGAACCGCAGGCATAAGAAAACCTATTGTCCTTCCGTTCACACAAAATCAAGGGATGGGGGTGATTGGGTTTCTCATGAATCTGCTTCTGGCAGTATTGTTCTTCTTCTTCTTCGGCGAGGGTCAGCAAAGCGCATTTAACGTCAAGCACAAAAGAACAGGGGGAGCACCTGTAGATCAAGCTGTGACCGCAATTGCCGCCACAAGAACTGCAGAAGTCCTCGCCGGCAAAGAGGAAGTCGTCTGAAATGAAAAGGCGGTGTTGAGGGTGAAAGGGGTGGTGTTCTAAGTACCTTGGAATCTCAAGGCATGAATCGTGGATGCCGAAATCGCAAATGCCCGTACAACGATAGTGCTTGCCGGAGATCGTCTGCTTGCACACGCTACAAGGATAGTGATAGTAGCCTTCCCATAGCAACAATTTGTCCTTGTGGCTAAAATGCCGAATCGCACCTTCAATCTCCATCTCTCCCTCTCTCTATTGAAGCCTTGAAGGCATGCAGGTAAAGGAGCACAACTAGAGAATAGCATTATGAATAGTGTCGCTCCCGACAATGAGAAGAGAGTAGAGGGGAAAACACTTATTGAATGCCTTGACTTTTGAGACGATGTTATAAAACCGAACAAATATACAACAGATAAAAGTAACTCAATCAAAGACATCTTTATATTACTGAGACAAAAATAAATACAATCGTACCTCTCATTATTTATCTAGAGGTTCTGTTTTATTTTTTCTCATTTCTTTCTTTTCTCTCTTTTATTTCTCTCTTTTTTTTTTGTGTGATTTCTCTACTCTTCTACTTAGTATTTATAAAGATGAGATGGTGAAGGTGCATTGAATTGTATGCCAATGTTAAAGGTCATCCACATATTTATATACTATTCACAATACTCTTTCTTAGATTACCACAATAGGTGACGACTCCAAATATTTTTTAAAAACTTTTTATTCAAATTAATTTTCAATTGAAATCTAGTCCCACTCATTCTTTTAAGAAGATGAGTTATAACGAAAGAGTACAATATTTTTCTCGCTTGTGTATGTATTCCTTACGTGCGAAAAATCTGAACACGACAGCCCCCCGAGAAGAGGTCCCAGAAGAAGTACTGTAGGTTCCAACAAGACCATGGCCATGACACTGAAGATTGCATTGATCTGAAACAACAGATTGAGAACTTGATCAAAGAAAGGAAACTCATGAAATACATCACCAGGCAAAAGCAAAAGAAACCACCATGATAGGCAAAATGAAAGAGCCCTGAACGGGCTCAGCAGAATCAACAACCCCTCAGAGAAATTCGGGTAATTGCTAAAGGGTTCGCGAGAGAAGGGGAATCATTAACAGCTAGAAAGAAACATGTTCAGGAGCCAAGACAACCGAGGGAAGTGCTGGTGGCTGAACATCCGAGCAAGAAAACCTTCATCCACCATCATCTTCACCGAAGAGAAGGTAGTAAAACTATGCCAGCCACACAATGATCCCTTAGTGAGCACCACCATCATCTCCAATTTCAAGACTATGAAGGTCCTGATTGATAGTGGCAGCTCGACAAATGCAACTATCCCATCCCCTCTGGTCGGGTTTACAGGGAACCTACTCACACCCCCTGGTTCCATGACCTTTTTAGTAACCTTGGGGACTGCTCCATAGTAGACAACTAAGTTGGTCAACTTTCTGGTGGTCGATTGCCCCTCTGTCTATAACACAATTATTGGATGAAGAGCCTTGAACCAATTCAAAGTTGTGACATCCACCTATCATATCAGGGTTAAATTCTCAACGGAGCAAGGAGTTGGAGACATAGAAGGAGATCAACTGATAGCAAGGGAATGCTACATGGCATCCCTGAAAGGAAAAGTAGACAAAGAGATCTTAACAGTGGAAGAGTTGGAGGTCACAAATGAAGAAAAGGTCAAAAGAGGAGAGCCCGTGGAGGACCTGGAGGAGGTCGTGATCAGGGAGCTCGACCAGAACAGAATGGTCAAGATAAGGATAGCTGGTCCCGAGCAATTAAAGGAAGGACTGAAGGAATTCTTTAGAAAGATTACAGACATCTTTGGTTGGACACATGAAGATATGCCAGGCATCAACCTTCAAATAGCGACCCATCACTTGAACATCATAGCTAGGGCCAAACCAGTAAAGCAAAAGAGGAGGAGTTTCGCCCCATAACGCAATGAAGCTATAGTTGAAGAGGTGGATAAACTGACCAAGGCCAAGTTCATCCAAGAAGCCCAGTACCCTTCCTGGCTGTCTAACGTGGTGATGGTGAAGAAGGACAACGAAAAATGAAGAATGTGCGTCAACTCACGGACCTTAACAAGGCATGCCCAAAGGACAATTTTCCACTGCCCATGATCGACCTCCCTGTAGACTCCACAGCTAGGTACGACATGCTCACGTTCATGCATACATTCTCGAGGTATAAGTAAATCACAATGGTTGAGCAAGACCAAGAACACACTTCGTTAATCACTGGCAAGGGGCTATACTACTACAAGGTAATGTCGTTTGGCCTGAAAAATGCAAGAGCAACATGTCAGAGGCTGGTAAATAGAATGTTCAAGTCTTAGATCGAGCCGAACGTGGAAGTATACATGGATAAGGTGTTGGTCAAGAGCAAAGTTACATCTTACCATCTACAAGACTTGGAAGAAACCTTCTAAGCCCTAAGGACGTACAACATGAAGTTAAATCCCACTAAATGTGCGTTTGGTCTAGTGTCAAGGAATTTCCTCAAGTTTATGGTGTCAAGCAGGGGAATAGAGGTTAACTCGAAGAAAATTAGGGCCATTCTGGACATGCAAGCCTAAAAAACCATCAAGGATAATTAAAGATTAGCAGGGAAAGTAGCGGGGCTGAATAAATTCATCTCTAAATCCACCGACAAGTGTCTCCCATTCTTTAAGGTGTTGCGCAAGGTGTTCATGTGGGCAGAGGAATGTGAAGGAGCCTTCCAACAACTCAAAGAATGCATGGGCTCAGTCCCACTGCTTAGAAGAACAATCGCAGAAGAGGAGCTCTACCTCTGTTTAGTCGTTTCAAGCACCGTAGTGAGCTTGGCCCTGGTTAAAGAAGATGAAGGAGTTTAGAAACCAATCTATTATACCAGCAAAGCCCTCAAGGGAGCCGAAGAGAGATATCTAAAGATGGAACTGATGGCTTTTGCTTTAGTAATTGCTGCTCGAAGACTCAGGCCTTACTTCCAAGCACATACCGTAGTGGTCCTAACCAATCAGCCCTTGAAAAAGGTATTACACAAGCTTGAAACCTCAGGACGACTGATGAAGTGGTCGGTCGAGCTCAACTAGTTCAATATCCAGTACAGATCGTAGTTGGTAATAAAATGGTATGCTGCAGTAGATTTTATCGCGAAATTCACAACCCACCCAAATTCTCAACCCGAACAAGAGCTCATTAAGGCCTTCTAGGTATTGAATGTCGATGATTCCTCCACCAACCAATCAAACAGGGCAGGAGTCGTCCTCATTACCTCAGAAGGACACAAGATCGAGTACACTTTACGTTTCAAGTTTTTAGCCTCTAACAACGAAGCAGGGTATGAGACACTAATCATTGGACTCCAGATGGCTCGACGAATGGGTGTAGAGCAAGTCATAATGCGAAGCGACTCGCAACTAGCAGTTGAACAAGTTCATGAAGAATATGAAATAAGAGGAGAGAACATAAAAGAATACTACCAACTGGCCAAAGATCTGGTCAAAAAATTTTTCCAAGTACTAGTAGAAAGAATTCCCAAGCTACAAAACGAGGAAGCTGATCGACTGGTCAGAATTGCCTCATCTTAGGAAACAGACCTGGACGTGCCATTGGAGATTGTAGATTTGCCGAGCATTCAAACTCCAGAAGTGAACCATGTGGAAGCAGAAGCCTCATGGTCCAAACCTATCAAGGAGTACCTAGAGCACGGGATTCTCCCAAAAGAAAAGACAAAGGCAAGACGAATTAATTATTAGTCAAGTAGGTATGCGCTGATGAATGGTGTTCCCTACAAAAAGGGGCACACGCTACCCCTACTCAGGTGTGCTACAGAGGTAGAAACAGACTACATAATAAAGGAAGTTCATGAAGGAGTTTGTGGAAACCACTCAGGAGGATGATTCTTAGCGAAGAAAATACTCTAGGCTGCGTACTACTGGCCGAGCATAAACCAAGATGCTCAAGACTTTGTAAAAAGATATGACAAGTGCAAAAGTTCACGAACATGCTGAGACTACCTACCTAGGAACTAACCACCATCCAGAGCCCCTGGCCTTTCGCCCAATAGGGATTGACATATTGGGACCATTACATGTGGGAAAGGGACAGAAAAAGTTTGCAGCAGTGGTCATCGACTATTTTACCAAGTGGGCGAAAGCAAAAGCTCCATCCACCATTACCAAGCAAAAGATGAAGAACTTCTTGTGGAAGAACATCATGTGCTATTTCGGGATCCCTAAGGTCGTTGTCACGGACATGGGAAACAGTTTGAAGGAAAACAGTTTAATAAGCTTTGTTCGGACCTAAAGATCAACTATCACTACTCCTCACCAGAACACCCCCAGGCTAATAGACGAGTAAAAGTGACAAATAAATCTCTCTTCAAGATCATCAAAACCAAGCTCGAGAAAGCTAAAGGCCTATGGGCAGACGAACTTCCTAACATTTTATGGGCTTACCGAACTACAGAAAGGATCTCAATTGGGCAGACCCCCTTCTCACTCACATTCGGCACGGAGGCTATGATTCCCATCAAAATTGGCCTGCCCAGCCTAAGAGTCGAATATCATGACCCCTAAGTGAACAAAAAGGCTCTAGGATTGGATCTCAACCTACTAAAAAAGAAGAGGCTACTAGCAACCGTCAAGATAACCTTCAACCAGCAAAAGATACACCAGTGCTACAACATGAAGGTCCGTCCCAAAGATTTCAAGGCAAGGGAATTGGTCTTGAAAAAGGTCAACCAGTCGATAAGAGACTCCCAAGAAGGGAAGCTTGGGCCAAATTGGTAAGGACCCTATGAGGTTATGGGTTTCACAAGGAAGGGAACGTATAGGCTCAAAAGTTTGGAGGGGAAAGAATTAACTCCCCTATGGCATGCAGAGCATCTTCGAAAATACTAAGTATAAAGGACCTGAATGTAATACCAATTCAAAAGTCAATGGAATTTTGTTTCCCTGCAAGTGCATTTTTCTACAAGGTATTCCAACCAAAGAAGAATTCAAGTTCGGTTCACGAGATTGAACAGTTCAAAGGCTTACAAGCTCAAGGCTTAAATGCCCACCAAGAATTCCTATTCGGTTCATGAGACCGAACAGGTCCAAGGCTTACAAGCCCAAAGCTTAAACGCCCACCAAAAATTCTTGTTCAGTTCACGAGAATGAACAAGTCAAAGGCTTACGAGCCCAAGGCTTAAACACCCACCAAGAATTCTTGTTCAATCCATGAGATCGAATAGGTCAAGGGTTCATACCAAGAATTCCTATTTAGTTCACTAGATCGGTCAGGTCAAAGGCATATGAGCCCATGGCTTAAACGTCCACCAAGTATTCATGTTCAATTCACGAGACCAAACAGGTCAAAGGCTTATGAGCCCAAAGCTTAAACGTCCACTAAGTATTCATGTTCAGTTCACGAGACCAAACATGTCAAAGGCTTACGAGCCCTAGGCTTAAACGTGTTGGCCCAAAAGGCAACCCAAGAGGGGGGTGAATTGGGTTTTATGAAGATTAAATGCAAATAAGATTAATTAAAATTAATCTAAGCAATGTAATAGTGATCAATAAATATATACTGTAATGTAATCAGTAGAAATAAAAAAAATAAAGCAATAGGGAGGAGACACAGATTTACCGAGGTTCAACCACAAACTGTGGTCTACGTCCTCACCCCAAGACCTCCTTGAAATCTTCTTCCACTATGTAATCACCAATTACAAATGGGCTGCTGATTGACAAAGTGCTCAACTCACTATACACAAGAACTCATCACCGAGCTCTTTGTAAGCACCCCATTTTTGATCGCTCGGCAGTCGACGGTCTGTCCAGACTTGTACTCAAGTCAATATGGATGTATTTCAATCGAAATCAACTTTCCAAGTCTAATCCCGTCTATTCATCGCTTCGCAGGCCTACCAGGCCCAAATAGAGGCAAGATGACCAAAATGCCCTTAGGGGCATTATTCGTTTTCAATTCCAAATCAGGCACGTCTTTTCGAAGATGGTAAGTCCCCTTTCCAATTCCAAATCAGGCATGTCTTTCTGAAGACGGTAAGTTCCCTTTCTAATTCCAAATCAGGCGCGTCTTTTTCGAAGGCTGTAAGTCCCCTTTCCAATTCCAAATCAAGCACGTCTTTCCGAAGGCAGTAAGTCCCCTTTTCATATTTCAATAAGCGCATCTTTACGAAGACGGTAAGTCCCCTTTCTAATTCCAAATTAGGCGCGTCTTTTCGAAGACGGTAAGTTCCCTTTCCAATTCCAAATCAGGTATGTCTTTCCGAAGGTTGTAAGTCCCCTTTCCATATTCCAACAGGCACGTCTTTTCAAGGACGGTAAGTCCCCTTTCCAATTCTAAATCAGGCATGTCTTTTCAAAGATGGTAAGTCCCCTTTCCATATTCCATCAAGCGCGTTTTTCCAAAGACGGTAAGTCCCAAGTCTCCTAGATGGTAGAACGGTCCACCTTTGGCGCCTGCTAGCCCACCAATGCAGAAATATCTATTTTGACACGCCTTTCAAGAAAGTTAATTCTCAAGTGCTAAGTCCCTTTAGCAGTTTCTCGAGATCAGGCAGTCTCGGAAATGATCGCGAATCGTCAGAGTAGCGAAAATACTCGCAAACATCGCAACCGTCAAAGTAGTAGAAATACTCGTAAGTAGGTCGATAGAGGAAATTGCCAACCAACCCCTGCATCACGAGGCCGCCGTCAGAGTGGTGGAAACACTCAAAACCCAGGTCAACACCAGTGCCTGCTAGTCCACTTCGGTGAAAAATGACCAAACTGCTTGTAGGGCCATTTTTCGACACGTTTCTCAAGAACACACCTGAGTCCTAAGAATGGTAAGTCCACCCTTTTCTAAGATTGTCTTAAAGTCAATCCGGCATGATTAGGTGACTTCTAGTCAGTTTCGGGCCAATTTCGAGACTTTTCGATCAAGATGACCATTTTGCCCCTAGGCATCCAAACGCCCCGAGAACCACACCGGTTCTGGGTATCAAACCGGTAACCTCCCGAGAATGATTTTTATAGTATCCTCAACCTTCCTTTATCTTTTTGAACCATTCCGAGTCAGTTCCGGTAAACCCGGTGCAAAATGACCGTTTTACCCCTAGTGGGTCGGTCGCCTTTTCCAACCACACCGGCTCTGGATATCAAACTGGTAATCTCCCGATGATACTTTTTAAAGTATTCTCAACCTTCCTTTATCTTTCCAGATTATTCCGAGTTAGTTTCGGTAAATCTGGTGTAAAATGACCGTTTTGCCCCTGGTGGGTCGGTCGCCTTTTCCGACCACACCGGCTCTGGATATCAAACCGGTAATCTCCCGATGATGCTTTTTAAAGTATTCTCAACCTTCCATTATCTTTCCGGATCATTTCGAGTCAGTTTCGATAAATCTGGTGCAAAATAACCGTTGTGCCCCTGGTGGGCCGGTCACCTTTTCGAGCACACCGGCTCTGGGTATCAACCTAGTAACCTTTGAGAACATTCTAAATAATGTTTTCAAATCTTGAGTCTTCTTCTGGGACATTCTGAGTCCGTCACAGTAGCTTCCTGGCCCGATTGACCGTTTTGCCCCTAATGGCCCGGTTGACCTTTTCGACAATTCTTGTCATTCTTTTTCAAGTCTACTACCTCCGGAACACTATTTTAGGTGTTCCTGTCTCTTTCCAGCCCTCTGGATTATTCTTGGCCCCTTTGAATTATTTTCGGACTTTTCGAAGTCACTCTTAGTGAAGCCAGGCTAAAAATTGCATGGTAGTCACTAGCACAGGTGCCCAAATCTTCTCAAGATACGTTTCTTGCCGACCTTAAAACTTTCTTAACTGGCTGACGCCACTAGTAGTGGCGCCAAGCCAATTTTTGGCCTAGCGCCACTGCAACAGGCGCTAGGTCATTCCTTTGTCTATAAATATAGAGCCTTCTCCAGCGTGAAAGAGGTCCACAAACTCAGTCTAAAAATCCTACTTTTCGATATACAGAGCTCGTAGCCTCTCTAAACCCTAGTCTCCTTAGGTTTTCCAAAGTCTAGCCTCCATACACAAACCCTAGCCTCCTATACACTTATACACTCTCATATACTCGTACACTAGCCTCCAACCCTCCATTGAAGACTTGGATTGCTGCAACTACAAATATTTGAAGATTGAAGACAAACTTTTGAAGACTAAAGTGAAGACCGAAGCAAGACAAGCAAAGCAAAGCGCGTAAAGCTAAGCAAAATAAAGAAGACACAAGGTAGCTTCTTATTTACGTTTACGTATCTTCCCCCCTCTCTTCTCTCTCCTAACCCAATTGGGTTTTCTTCTATTTTAATCACCCATCTTCTTCCCCCCATTCTTGCATGCTTAAAACAAGGAAATTCTCGGTCCATGTGTAAGATTAGGCTATTGGAGAGTCACTGTGTCGGGGGTTTTCTTTTAGTCTAACCGGAGACCACATGAGTTCGACTCCCTTGATTATGTGGTGAAGTCTTAACCTTGTATGTTCACGACCCTAATTTGTATTGTGCATATTATGATCTTGTATTCTTTCAAAATTCGTTTTCAAACTCGTTTTCAAAAGCTTGCATTAAACTTGCATCAAAATCTTCTTTTTCAAAACTTGTTTTTAAAATCACAATCCAAAGGTGATTCTAGCCTTCCGTGGCTAGGGTTGTTTTAGAAAAATATTACATTTAAAGTGGCCAATATGGTCCATATTTTTAAAACCTTTGTTGTTTTCAAAACCACTATCTTAAAGTGGTTCTAATCTTCTTATGATTAGAATTACTTTAGGAAAGTGAGATATTTTATATACTTTCTAAAAAATCTCTTCTCCAAAATCTCTTCCTAAAAATCCCTTTTCCAACATACTTTCTAAAAACTCTCTCCAATCTCCTTTCCAAAATTGTTTTCAAAAGCTCCCTCCAAAAATCTATTTTTCAAAAACTCCTTTTCAATCTCTTTCCAAAAACTCTCTCAAAGTTTTACTTTCCAAAAACTCCTTTCCAAAAACACACTTTCTTCAAAATTCCTTTCCTAAAAACAATCCCTGGGTTTCTTTCTTAGAAAACTCTCTCCCAAAATCTCTTTCTTAAAAAACCCTTTCCAACGATCTCCTTCCAAAAATCCTCTTCCAAAAATTTTCTTTTCAAAATTCACTTTCTAAAAACTCCTCTTTAGGATTTCTTTCCAAAATTTACTTTCTAAAAAGTCATCTCTAGGATTGCCTTCCTAAGATTCCCTTTCTAAAAACTCACTTTCCAAAAATTCCTTTTCTTGGTGTCGAAGTTAAACCTTAGAACCCACAATTAAGAAACCCTAATTTTTCTTTCCAAAAGCATGATTTTCAATCCCTTATTTTGGCCTCAAAACCTAAGTTTCCAAAACCTCTTGTTTTATACATCAAAACTATATATATTTCCAAAACATATTTTCTACGTCAATACTATAGTCTTCTCAAAACTAGGATTTCTAAAAACTCCATATTTCCAAATTCATGCCAAATCCAATCTCCCATTTAAGAAACTAGATCCTATCCTCCGTTTTTGCAAACAAAATCAAAACATCTCTTTTTCAAAACAAAATCCAATCCCTTGTTTAGGAAATAGGAATCTCAATCCTTCCAAACCGAAATCTTTTCTAATTCAACTTTTTCCTAATCTAGTACTTTCCTAAACCATAAGTTTCCCAAAACTTTCAAATCTTTCCTTAAACATTAAGCTTCCAAATCTTTCCTAATTCAACCATTTCCTAATTTCATCCCTTTCTAAATTTCAACTTTCCAAATTCAAAATTTCGAATCTTTCTAAATCTAAAGCTTCCTAAACTCAAAACTTTCTTACTTTCAAAACATTCCAAATTCAAAACTTTCCAATTTCAATACTTTTCTAATTTCAAAACATTTCATAATTTCAAAACTTTCCTAAAACGAAACTTTCCAAAAATGGCACTCTCCTATTTTGGAACTTTCCTAATTGGAACCTTTCCTAAATTCGAATCTTTCCTAAATTCCGAGTTCCTTAGTCTTTCAAGTCCAACCTTCGAGTCAAATCTTCCTTAATCTCAAGTCCAAATCCTATCTTCCTAAGTCTAGGTTTTCTAAAACCAAACTTTCCAAAATCAAATCTTCTCAAATCTTCCAATTAAAATCTATTTCTTCTAATCATACCTTCTATTTTCTATCGGACTCTTGTCCAACTACGACTGACCTGATTCCTCAAAAAGGATATGTAGGTAACCATCATGGGTGCGGTCACAACATTTTTCAAATCTCCAATTCCATATCTGCTTTTCAATTTCCAATTCCACATCTTCTTTCAAAATTCTAATTCCATAATCCATTTCCAACTTCCAATTCTAAAAATCTATTTTCAATCCTTAATTTCAATTTCTAAACTTTCTTTCCAATTTCAAACTTCGACTCCTCTTTTCCAAATCTATTTTCTAAACTTTCTCTTTCTATTGCATTTGCATATCATGCATCATGTTAGTTTCTTTTTAAAATTGTTTTCTAAAATAGATAGGATTGGACATTTGTTAGTTGAAGACTCTCATAGGTGAATCTAGGGTGAATAGATATATAGGTACCGCAAGGGCGGGGTAGGGTGATGGCTTAGTGCGTCTTCCCTACACGTAACCAACCTCCGAACCTAGAATCACTGTTTTCAAATACCAAAATGGAGTTTGTTTTCAAAAAGGGCTTAAATATTTTCTAAAGGTTGCCAAACAACCTGTTTTCTTAAAAACCCTCTCTTGAGGAGGTATTTTCAAAACCGTTTTCAAAAACCCTAAGTGCAGTCCTTGGATTGTGCTTAGTTTTTAGATGACCTAACTCACCTTAATCAAGTTAGGTGGCGATTCCAAACTTCTTTTCGAAAGCCCTTTATTCAAATTAATTTTCAATTCAAACCTAGTTGCACTCATTCTTCTAAGAGGGTGAGTTCTAACGAGAGAGTACAGTGTTTTTCCCGCTTGTGTGTGTATTCCTCGAGTGCGAAAAATCTGGGCGCGACACTCTTCAATCTCTAAGTGGTTTTATCCAAGCTCTACTCAAACTTCCAAGAGTTTTTCTTGCACAAGAGAACTTTCAAACTCTTAATTATAAGTGTATAAAAGTATACAAGTAACTAACACACTCTCTAGTAAGAGTAGATTTTACAATCAAAGCTTACAGATGAAGACATGAAGAATATTTAGGGTTTTCCAGTGAATCAATCAGTTTGATTTCATTTTTGTCTTCAATGTCTTGTATAAATGCAACTGGAAGCTTATTTATAAACCCTTGTATTGATTCCATCCGTTAGAGGTCATTAATGCACGTCAAGTCCGTTATAACGTTAAGAAAAATAGTCGTTATATCCAAGAAGTTGGCTCCAGGTTTGTGGAGTCGACACTTTCTGCTTCTTTATTTACCAGATGTTGTTCACTAACTTCATGAGTCTGCTCTTCATATCAATGAGGCGACTCCTTGTTCATTCTGTCTTCACATCTTTGGCTTCTGTTGTCATGAGGCGACTCTTTATCTTAAGGAGTCCGCTCTTTTGTTCATTTGATCTTCAGCCTTTTACTTCTGTTGTCATAAGGCGACTCTTCATCTTCATGAGTCCGCTCATTGATTATTTCATCTTCAAGCCTTTGCGTCTGTCTCCATGAGGCGACTCTTCATTACAATGAGTCCACTCATTGTCTATTTGGTCTCCAAGCTTTTTGCTTCTGTGATCAAGAGGCAACTCTTCATTTTTCATGAGTCCGCTCATTGATTATTTTGTCTTCAGACCTTTTACTTCTGTGGTCAAGAGACGACTCCTTGTTTCCATGAGTCCGCTCATTAATCATTTTGTCTTCAGATCTTTTACTTCTGTGGTCAAGAGACGACTCCTTGTTTCCATGAGTCCGCTCATTGCCCAGAAATCTACTTTTTGACTTCTAATGATCTAGCTTATCTCAGCACTGGTATAAGATCTTCAAGAAGCATCTCTTTGGGGTATGATGATCAATCAAATCTCTTTAACTCATCAGAGTTAACTTCTATTCAATTTAGATTGAATCAATCATTGGATATTGATCTTTTCTTGACTCTCAAACTGTCAGAGCTTCACTAGATCAATGTTCATCTTTGCTTCTTCATTTGCAAAGCTTTCTCTTTCATTGTAGAACATCTCCTTCAATGCCAAGCTTCCTCAATTATGTAGAGCTTCACAATGCTTCATTTATGATTTCTTCTCTTTGCTATCAATTCTTCTTTCTTCTTTAAAATCACTTCAATGAGACTTTTGCAGGCTTGATGAAATCTCTTTATACATCTAGTCTTCATTGATTATTTATATTATAGAAGAATTCTTTTCTTGGATTCCAGGTAGAGATCAGACAATCAATGTGAGTCTTCTTCTTAAGTAACTTCAATCATATAAACTGGAACTGAACTTTGCATACTTGATGAAGTTTTCACTTGAGCACTTTCAACTTCTTCATCAAACAAATCAATTCCTCTTTAACTGATTTTTACACCTCTTCAACTAATCTTTGCATATTCTGATTAAGTCTTTAGTTTATCTTGAGTGCAAAACAATTCTGTGCATACTTTGATGAAAGCTTCATTTGAACACCTTCAATCTCTTCGAATGTAGAACATTTGTTTGAAGTAGAGATAGGCATCACTCCTCTGTTTGGTTCATTACATAGCTCTTGAATTCATTGCTTGATCTCTGAATTCATTGTGCATTCTCTTTGACATGTATCATACTTAAAATTGAATTGTAAGTCTAAATTATGAACTTTGTTAATCTACACACTAAGTAGATTTTTAGTAAAATAACACAAGGTTTAGTTATCATCAAAATCAACATGGGAATCAACGTTGAGTCAATAAAGGTCAACCTTGAGTCAACAAAACGCCCCCCAAGTGTTCCTGTTTGATATATGAGACCGATTAGGTCAAAGGCTTATGAGGCCAAGGCTTAAACGCCCACCAAGAATTCTTATTTGGTTCATAAGATCGAACAGGAAAAAGACTTACAATCCCAATACTTGAAGGCCCACCAAGAATTCCTGTTCAGTTCACGAGACCGAACAGGTTAAAGGCTTACATGCCCAAGGCTTATAAGCCCCAGAAAAACAAAGCACATACACATTTAGAAAATCGTACATTTAAGCAGGTAAAAAGAAGATACAACAAATCCATCCAACAAACGAAAAAAGAAGTATAAGAGCAAAGAAAAAAGAAAGAGAACAGTCTTTTATTGATATGGCATAACAATTACATTTGGAAAGAACTCATTACAATGAACAGAAGACCGAAACTCAAAACAAAAAAAGGTAAAGATCCACGGCAGGGGCCAAAATTCAACACAAGGAAGGCCCAAATCCAAGACAGGGAAGGCCAAGATCCGGGACGGTCTACGACTAGGCATCATTCGCCACCTCGTCCACAGTAGGCTCATCTCCACTAGCAACCCCCACTACCATAGAGGTATAGTCATCCTCACTGGGCCTCAGAGCGGAGAAGTCCCGATCGGGGTATAGTTTTATAGCCATCTTCTTGGTGACAGCAAAACCCATCATGTAGACATCAGCCATCTCCAAGTTGAAGGCCTCCCCTACCTTAAACTCATGAATAGTCTGTTCTCTGGCCTCCTCCAATTGCTTTGGGAAGGTGGCCACCTCCTTCACAGTAATAGCCTCTTTCAGCTTCTTCTTCATGGCCTTTGCTCTGGCAAAGTCAATAATCTTCTTTTTTTTACTCCAAGCAATCCCTGCCCATGGTAACAAGCCTGATGGCTATCACCATCGCCTTAGCAGCAGCCTGAATAAATCAAAAGGAAATCAGCATAAAACACAAGTGTAAGGACAAAACAACAAAAGTTAAGCCACAAAGTAACACTCACCCTCAGCAGGTCGTGGGTCAACTCCCTCGTTAGCCGAGAGCTCGACACTTCCCTCAACCTCTTAATGTCATTATTGAGAATGACATTCTTCATCCTCTGCCAAGCAGCCTCGGAATTATCGATGATAGTTATGGGCTTAATGGCCTCAACAAGAGGGTTCGAACCAAAGGAAGGAGCATGTAAGCAACTCTTTTTTGCCCGCTCGGCAATCTCCGGGCCGACCGAACTCACATTCAAATGGAAACGGACACATTCAACTCTAAATCAGCTTTTCAGACTCAATCGAATCAATTAATCACTTCGCGAGCCCACTAAGCCTAATAGAGGCAAAATGACCAAAATACCCTTAGGGTATTACTCGGTCTAATTCAAGTTGGCACGTCTTTTTAAAGACGATAAGTCCCTATTTCAACTTCAACTTCAATTTTAGTTCCAATTCCAATCCAAACCAATTAAACTCAATCTGGCACGTCTTTCTAGAAAGTTAATCCCTTAGATGATAAGTCCATCCAATCCGACACGTTTATTAAGAAAACTCTTCAGAACGATAAGTCCCATCAAACTTGTTGACTAGGACAGGACCTAAGTCCCCAAAATGGTAGAGCGGTTCACTTCTGGCTCCTGCTAACACGCCAATGTAGAATGTCTATTATTCGGCATGTCGATGGGGAAAATACCTAAGGCCCTAAGATGATAAGACCATTTAGCAACTTCCTAAGATCAGGTAGTCTCTGAAATGAGCATACACTATCAGAGTGATATAAGCATTCACAAACATCGTAATCAGAGAGGCAGAAACACTTGCAAACAGGTTGACATTGGGAATTTCTAACAAAACCCTTATGTCACGGGACTGAACACGCCTTTTGGCCGTGACATGTTTATCAAAGGACAGGATCCCTTTGGAAACCAACTCATCACACACCATTAGAGTAACGAAAATACTCAAAACCCATGTCAACACCAGTGCCTGCTAACCCGCTCCAGTGTAAAATAACCAAACTGCCCCTTGAGCTCTTTTAGCATGCTACTCAAGAAAGTACTTAAGTCTCTAGAGCGATAAGTTCACCCTTCCAAGATTGTCCCAAAGACAATCCAGCATGTTCAAGTGCCTTCCAGTCAGTTTTGGATCAATTCTAAGACCATCCGGTCAAAATAACCATTTTGCCCTTAGGCATCTAATCGCTTCCAGAAATCATACCGGCTCTAGGTATCAAACTGGTTACCTCTGGAGGATACTTCTAATAATATTTCTAACCATCCAATGCCTTTTCTGATCATTCCGAGTTTATTCCGACAAGCCCGGTGCAAAATGACTGTTTTACCTCTAGTGGGCCGATCGCTTTTTCTAACCACACCAACTCTTGGTATCAAACCGAAAACCCCTCGAAACACTCTTGATAGTATTTCTGACCTTCAAGCCTTCTCACGGGTCACTTCAGATCCATTTAAGTGTTTTTTCAATCTAATTAACCGTTTTGCACTTGGTAGGCCAGTCACCCTTTTCAACTACTCCAGCACTGATTTTCAAGCCATTTGCCTTTGGGATACTCTCATAGAGGTTCCCGTCCATCCCCGACCTTCCGAATTACTTTCGGACTTTTTGGAGTCACTTCTAGTGAAGCCAAGCCAAAAATTGCATGATAGTCACTAAGACAGACACCAAAATCTTTTGCCTTATGTCCTAATGGTCAAAAGATACGTTTTACCGCCTTAAAACTTTCCTAAGTGGCGCCAAGCCAATAAATGGCTTGGAGCCACTCCTAGTGGCACCAAGCTTAAAAGAGCGATGGAGCCACTATAATAGGCGCCAGTTCTTGTTCAATTGCCCATAAATACAGACCCTCTTCTTACGTAAAAAGGGTCTGTAAACTCATTTCAGAAACTCTGCCTCTCCGAAAACACAACTTGAGTTCTTGTTCAATTGCCTATAAATACAGACCCTCTTCTTACGTAAAAAGGTTCTACAACTCAGTCCAGAAACTCTGCCTCTCCGAAAACACAACTTGAATTCTCTCAAAACCCTAATTCTCTCAAGCCTTCTCAAATCCTAGTCTCCATACACTCAAACCCTAGCCTCTATACATCCTATATACTCAAATACAAGCCTTAAAACATCTATTGAAGTCAAGTGTGCATCTTCAATGCTCTCAAAGTTCAAGTCAAGTAAAGCAAACAAAGTAATTAAAGCAAGAAGAAGATAAGGTTGGTTTTCTATTTACTTTTATGTAATCCCCCTCTTTCTTCTCTCTCCTAACCCACTTGGGTTCTCTTCTATTTTAATCCCCATCTTCTACCTCATTTTCTTGCATACTTGAAACGAGGAACTTCCCGATTCATGCTTAGGAAGAATTGTTGAAGGTCACCATGCTGGGGGCTTTATTCAAGTTCGACCTAAGATGGTGTGGGTTTGGCCCTCTTGATTATGTGGTGAAGCCTAACCTTATATATTCACGTCCCTATTGCATTGTGGTTGTCATGTTCATACATTACATTCAAAATTGCATTTAAAATTGTTTTCACACTTGCATCAAAGTTCTCTGTCAAAACTTGCATTTAAAATTTTCTTCTTTCAAACTTGTTTTCAAGATCACACTCCTAGGATGATTCTAGTCATTCCGTGGTTAGGATTATTTTAGGAAAGTGTTATATTCAATGTAACTATCAAGGTCCAACTTTTGGGTGTAAACCCTAAATTGTTTTTGTCAAAATCACAATCCTCGTCATTTAATGGTTATGATTGTTTTAGGAAAGTGTTACATTCAATGTGATCATTATGATCCATACTTCGAACCCTATTTGTTTCAAAAAATCACAACTCTAGAATGGTTCTGATTTTTCCATGGTTAGAATTGTTTTAGGAAAGTGAGATATTCAAGAGACTTGCAAAAGTCTATACTCAAACCTCTTTCTAAATAGTTTTATAAATCTACTTCTTAAAAACTCTTTTCAAAGATCTACTTTCCAAAAACTCTTTATCTTGAAGTCTAAGTCAAGCCCTAGAATCCATGATTAGGAAACCCTAATTTTTTTCTTAAAATCATAACTTTCTATTTTGCCTTAAATAATAGATTTTCAAAACCCTTTTTTCACCAAATCATAGATTTTCAAACTCAAGATTTTCAAAACTCAATCTTTCCAACTCCATGTCAAATAAAATCTTTCAATTTAGAAAACTAAATCAGATCCTCCAATTTTGAAAACAAAATCAAATCATCGATTTTTTAAAATAAAATTCAATCTTCTATCATCTATTTTTTGAAATAAAAATCAAATCTTTCTTAATTTCAAACCTTTTCAAATCCCGACTTTCTAAATTTCAAATTATCAAATCTTTCCTAATTCTAATCTTTCTTAAATTCAAATTTTCAAACTTCAAAATTTTTCTAAATTCAAAACTTTTCAAATCTAAGTTTATCCAAAATCAGCCCTTTCCTAATATGGGAATTTTCCTAAAATAAAACTTTCTTAACTCGAAACTTTCCTAAAATAGAACTTTCCTAATTCAAAACTTTTCTAAAATTCAACTTTCTAAAATCAAATATTCTTATTTCAAGTGCATGTTTCAATCCTAGGTTACCTAAGTCCTAACATGTCTAAACCCTAGTTCAACCCTAACCATAGAGTTAGGAGGCCTCAACTCTTTACTAAACTAAGATGGTTTTCAAACTTCAATGTAAGTCAAGATGATTTAAAAGCTCAACTCACTCTTTCCAAATCAAGTCCAAATTCTACTTCAAAGTTCAATTTCAAATCAAAGTCAATTTCAAGTTCGATTTCAAATCAAAGCTCAATTTCAAATCCACCAATCAAAGTTCCAAATTAAACCTTTTCAAGTCAAACTTCCAAAGACCTCAAGGTGTCTCTTTTCAACCAAACCCTGAGTCTGAACTACGACTGACCTGATTCTCAATAAAGGAATACGTAGGCAACTCTTATGGTTGCAGTCATAACCTTTTTCAAATTTTCAATTTCACGACTTTTTTCAAGTTTTCAATTTTCACTATCTCTTTCAAACTTCAAATCCTTTCTTCAAATTTATTTTGAAGATCAAATCATTTTCTTGTACTTGCATGTCATACATCATATCAAATCTCTTTCAAAACTTCTCAAAGTGGATATAATTGGATAATGGATAATCAAAAATTCTAAATAAGTGAACCTATGGTGAATAGACATATAGGCACTACAAGGGCGAGATAGAGTGATAGCTTAGTGCATCTCCCCTATACGTAACCAACCATCAAACTTAGAATCACTGTTTTAGAGAGGCTAAAAACAGAGTTATTTTCAAAAAAGGCTTAAATCTTTTCAAAGGCTTCCAAAATACCCTGTCTTGAGGAAGTTTTCAAAACCTTTTTGTTAAACACCTTAAGTTTAATATTCAGATTGCACTTAGTTTTAGGTGACCTAACTCATCTTAACAAAGTTAGGTAGCGACTTCAAATTTTTTGTAAAACCCTTTATTCAAATAAATTTGTAATTCAAAACTAGTCGCACTTGTCCTTCTAAGAGGATGAGTTCTAATGAAAAAATATCGTGTTTTCTCACTTGTATTTTTTCTAGTACAAAAAATTAGGGCGCGACAAAGTAGAGGACCGGTCCTTTAGAGGAGGAGGGGCCATGGGAGCAGTAATATGCGGAGGAGGAGGAGTCTTCTTCAATTGAGGGGTCCCAGGCAAGATATTGGGTTGCTTAGACCCCATCTGTTCAACTTCTTCGATGGTCTTCCCTGATCTCTTCAAAACGGATGTCGAAGCCCATCTTTTGGTTCTGCTGGTTCGGATAGGCCTCTTGATCTGCACAAAAGGAATAACTGCCAAAGTTAAAAGAAATGCACTATAACAAAGAAAAATGACATATACAAACTCACTCCTCTCACGTTCAGTAGCCAGAGCTTCCCTTGTAAGATCAGACCCTAACATGTATGTAGTAAGGCTCTTAACATTCATTAGAATGCGAGCCTCGCTCACCCCATGATTCTGATTCCAGTTGCTCATCGTTCAAGATGAGGGTAACACGCACTGACCAAGACAGGACAAACCCAGGTCAGGACTTCAACACTACAGGAAACGCAATTGAAAACTAAAGGTTTGGTATGTACATAACCTTCTTGCTTGGCCTACCCTATTGCTTGGGGACCCAAGCAATATTCTTGTCTACGGCCTCCCAAGGCTAGAACTCTCACCTGTCGCCATACACATAGAAGAATTTGTCCTTCCACTTTTTGTGAGAGGAGGGCAACTTTGTCACCAAATTTAGTTCAGACTTCTTGGCCGAGAAGTACCACTACCCAATCTCCCTCTCCATTATGTTGTAGCAGTGCATGAACTCCTCAGGCGATAGGTCGTCCTTCTTATCATTAAAGGCCTGTCATATGATAACACACCCTAGAAGTATTCTCCAAGTGTTCGGGAGAACCTGACCAGGGGCCAAGCCTAATCGATGTAGTAACTCTCGAACAGGTTTAAGGACGAAAACCTAAGGCCAACAGCCAAGGCACTCTCATAAACGGTTTTCTCTCCATAACCTAGTGAACAGGCCGTGTCAATTTCTGATGGAACCCTAAAGGTTAGAGAGGAAGAAAACTAGTATTTCCTCCATAACTCATTAACTTTGGCCCCTGTTATGGTTAGGGATGTAAATTTGGCTCAAGGCCCATAGGCCGCTCAAGCCTAACCCGAGTCCTCCGGGCCAAAGCCCGGCCCTAGCCCCCTATAGGCTGGCCTAGGCCTTACCCTTGATAGCCCGAGCTTGGCCGCCCAAAAAGTCCAACCCTAGGCCCGTCCAAAAGCTAGCCCAAATTATAAATTTATAAGTAATAGTATATTTTTAGATAATGAATAGTTTATGTAGATTTACATTAATCAATACTTTATAAGTTTAATTGTTTAATCATTTATATATTTTTGTATAATCTTTATAAGTTTAACTCAATCTCTAACTTAGTTAAATCATTATTGATTATCAATTACTAGTTAAAAGTGTAAGTCTTATATATTCAATAGTTTATATAAGTTTATATTAATCAATACGTTATAAGTTTAATCATTTATATTTTTTTGTATGATTTTCATAAGCTGACTAATTTTGTAATTTAGTTTTAAACATTAGTGATTACTACTTATTAATTACTAATTTATAAATTAATTACTAATTTTAAAAAAATGATCAAGCCCGCCCAAAAGCCTGTCAAGTCCACCTAAAAGCCTAAGACTAAAGTTGAAACCCAAGCCCGAGCCCACCCTTAGGGTCATGGGCTAGGCTTGGGCCTAACATTCCTAATTTTGGCCCGACCCAACCTAAAATTTGGAAGGAGCCCGCAAATCCTGGCCTAGGTCGAGCCGGGCTAGCCCAATTAACATGCCTAGTTATGCTAGACTCCACATGGGCCGCAGTAAAGCCATATTCCCTAACTGCAGGAACAACAAAGTCCTTAGGCCCAGACTCAATACTGATGCCATAGAATAACCCATAGAGGCACTCCAAGATCATCACGCCTCACCGCAACAAGATTGTTGAAGGCATTTTTCTTAGAATCCGAACTGTCCTCTGGGTGATTCATGGTGCCCAAACTACCTAAACTCCTAACGCTGTCTAAAGCGGGTCTTACTAACCCAATAAAATCCCAAAAAACTGACTCCAACAATTCGGGGTTGCCCACAAAACCCAAGGTGTATGGAACCCTATCTGACCTCTCGTAGTACCAGAGGCATCGAGAGAAGAACCAATGCATGAAACAAAAAATGAAAAGGAACATAAAGGAATTTTACCAAACGGGACAAGAATTCGCGAAGAGGCTTGGAGATTGGAGCACAGGCAAGGAAGCAAAGTGTAGGGGAAGAGAGAAATCCCAAAAGTATGAATAATGCAAAGTAGAACGCCAAAGCTGAACCGCCAAGCCTAATCCCTTTCTGTTTGAAATGGACGGTCAAGATTAATCCACTTGCCCCAAATCCAACGGTCAGTAGTTAAAAGGATGCGCCTTAGATCGAGAACCAATAAAAAATGGCCATGTTGCAGTAATGCAAAGGGATGCGTCCTATCACCACGAACTCCTGCCATTATTACGCTTGTGGCGCAATAAATACGCTCCAGCCTCGAGGACTGGCTGACCATAAAATTTCCCCAATTGCGAACAAGGCGACCAAAGGAATTGGGGGCATCTGATAGGTACCAGTTCTGTGTACCAGAACAAATTGAGACAATGTCCTGACCAAACCTCACACCAATTAGATAACCCAGTGGGGCAAACCAACAAGACAGCCTGACCGTGGCATCAGGCGCCTCACCAGTGCATCCTGAGATCCTCGCCTACAAATTAGCCATCATCCCTTATTTAGGGGCACGATTGCACCAATGAAACATGCAGCCGTTACCCAAGAATCACTCCCAACTGCCACCTTTATACAAATGTGTTTTCACCTCTCTCAAAGATATGAATCATCTAGTCTAAACTTTGCTAATATGTCTCCATATTCTATCACCTAATTTTGGCATTGGAGTGTTCTTGGCAGGCACCACACCGGTGTTCATAGTCCAGAGACTCTTCACCTTCTACCGGATCGCCTGTGCTTGGAGCAGATTGTACAAATTTACTACATATGTTTATATTTTAGTTCCATTCTAGAAAATAATTCCTAGAAAATATCTCTGAAAAGGAAAATCATACTTTTTTTTCATCTTTCTTATTCTCTCTCTCTCTCTCTCTCTCTCTCTCTCTCTTAACTGGGTCTCTGTTCTTCCGGCCCAAATATCAAATTTAGCAAATGAAATTTTTGTGAAGAACTTGAATTTGAATTTGATAGTTCGAGTTTCATTTAGTTGATACATGAAATCAATCTTTGATACTCCAAACAATAATTATTTTTAGGTTGTAGCTTATACAGTTTAGTTGCCACAGGTCTCAGAACTAAAAAAAAACTCCTAGAATAATTGTTTTATTATTATGCAACGTATTGGTGGATGATCGAAGGATGCACCAAACTATCACATGGCTGTCTACTTCATTCCCAGTCTATAAAAGGAACTGCGTAGGAAGAGAAAGAAAAAAGAGAGAAAGAAGAAGAGAAAAAAGAGAAGAAAAAAAAAAACAAACAGTGTAGGTAAATTATTTAAATTTCTATTGTCTTTATATTTTGTCTTATAAAAGAAATACATGGTTGGGTAATCAAGAAGATCAATCTCCATAGTTCTAGAAGAACTAGTTTCATTATATATTATGTTTAAATATTTTGCTTGCTTAATATTCATTTAGTTTTATAACACGTTATCAACACGAAGCTCTAAGTACTCATATATCTGGAAGGTACTTCATTATATTAGTGAAGATACTTCATTTTATATGACATTAATATTTCAATTCATTTATCTTTATTTTGGGTTATTTACTGTTCACTCTTCAATTCATGGCATAATTTATATTTATTAAATAGTTGATGAATAGTGATGCATAGTTGATGAACAGTGATTAATAGTAATATTCTGAAACTTTGTTTGTTTATTTCTCCTAAATTTTACATTTTTAGCCTATGATATTTATAGATTTGGAATCCTTATTTCAATACATTTTTATAGACATGTGCCTTGACTATGTCTTGATGTCTAGATTGAAAGTTATAACATGGACAAAAATAACAATATATATATTTATATATATGTATTACATATGATACTATGCAGTAATAGTAATTACTATTCATAAATAGTGATTTTACTATTGATGAATAGTATTAACAAATAAAATTTATCTTTTGATTAAAGATTCGGATGAGTAGAATTTATATAAGATATTTGACCAAAGTTCTATAGTATATCTTGTTTATATTATTTTTGTTTATCGTGATTCTAAAACTTTATTATCTTGTGAGTATAGCATTCTGAAAATGTCAAATCTCACAAAGCTAGAATTTACCGCTCTTGATATTTCAGGCAAGAACTATTTATCCTGGGTAGTTGATGTTGAGATCCATTTATGTGCAAAGGCTCTTGGAAATACTATAAATGAGGAAAATGACGAATCCCAGCAGGATCGTACAAAAGCAATGATTTTTTTTTACCATCATATTCACGAAAAATTAAAAATTGAATACCTCATGGTAAAAGACCCATTGGCACTATGGCAAAATTTAAAGGAGAGATATTAACACCAGAAGACCATATTTTTCCCCAGAGCTCGTTATGATTGGATACACCTGAGGTTGCAAGATTTTAAAACTATTAGTCAGTATATTTCTACATTATTTAAAATCAGCTCACAATTGAAATTATGTGGGCAAACTATTACTAATAAATATATATTAAATGCCTCGAATGTGCTCCTGCAACAGCAATATCGAGAGCGGGGTTTTAAAAAATATTCAGAATTGATTTCATGTCTCCTTCTGGCTGAACAAAATAATGAGTTTCTGATGAAAAACCACCAATCTCACCCCGACTGGCTCTACACCATTCCCTGAAGTGAATGCAGTCTCATTTTATGAACGTGGTCGTGGACGTGGCAAAAATAATTTTCGTCATCGTGGAAGTAACAATTATAACAGCTATAATTCTTCAAGTTCTCGAGTTAAGAAGACTACACCACACCACACCACCAGCAGTGGAATAACTCGTGAAACAACTCTGAAACAAAACAAGAAAAGGGAAAAAGGTTTACAGAATAAACCTCCTAAAAATTATGAAGACGTTTGTTACAGGTATGGTATGAAAGGGTATTGGTCACATACCTGTTGTACGCCCAAATCATTTGTGGATTTTTACCGAGCATCAACACAAGATAAAGGAAAAAATGTTAAAATGAATTTCACAAACTTTGATGACTTAGTAGAAATCACTCACCTTGATGTTTCAGATTTCTTTGAAGATCATGATGGAAAAATAGATCACTTAATTGGTGATGGAAATGTCCACACCAACTAGTTTATGTTCTTATTCTTTTAAACTTATTGTCATCTTATGTAATGTTTTTCTAAGCATGTTTATTAAATGAATGTTTTCGTTTTCTTATAAATAAGCAATTTTAATATTTTGTATGGAGACATGGAATTTACCAAAGCATTAATAACTTCTAAAATGAACGATGGAGATATATGTTTAGTAGACACTGCAACTACTCATACAATTCTTTGAGAGAAAAAATATTTTGTTAGCTTAACGTTAGCTGAAAATAGCGTTAAGACAATATCTAGTAGTACAAAATTAATTGAAAGTTCCGGAAGAACCAATATATTATTGCTAAGAGGAACAAAACTCTATATTGATGATGCTATATATTCAACTAGATCTACAAGGAATTTGCTCAGTTTTAAAGATATACGTAGTAATGGATATCATATAGAGACAACAAATGAAGATAATAAATAATATCTTTACATTACTTCTATTGTTTCATGCCAGAAGCATATATTAGAAAAACTTACTATCTTCTCTTCTAGATTATATTATACAATTATAAGAATTTTGGAATCACCTGAAGTAATGCACCAAAAGTGTTTTGACCCAAAAAATTTTATACTTTGGCATGATTGTCTTGGTCATCCGGGATCAACAATGATGCGTTGAGTAATTCAGAACTCTCATAGGCATCCGCTAAAGAACCAGAAGATTCTTTTGTCAAGTGATTATACATGTCCCGTTTGTTCATAAGGGAAATTAATTGTGAGACCATCCTCTTCAAAAGTAATAGTTGAATCCCCAATCTTTTTACAAAGAATTCAAGGGGATATATGTGGGCCGATACACCCACCATGTGGACCATTTCGTTATTTTATGATTTTAATAGATACATCCACTCGATGGTCACAAGTTTGTTTGCTTTCTACTCGTAATGTTGCATTTGCTAGGTTTCTTGCTCAAATTATCAGATTACGAGTACAGTTTCCAAATTAATCGATTAAGTCAATACGACTGGATAATGTTGGTGAGTTTATATCTCAAGTTTTTGATGATTATTGCATGTCCATAGGAATTGATGTTGAACATCCTATTGCACATACACACACACAAAATGGTCTAGCTGAATCTTTATCAAATGCCTTCAGCTTATAGCTTGACCTTTATTTACGAGAACAAAATTACATGTTTCTGCTTAGGAACATGCCATATTGCATGCTGCATCATTAGTCCGTGTTCGACCCACTGTTTACCACGAATATTCACCATTACAACTTGTTTTTGGTCAACAACTAAATATTTCACATTTAAGGGTTTTTGGTTGTGCTATATATGTACCAATTGTGCCACTACAACGTACTAAGGTGGGTCCCCAATGCCGACTTGAGATTTATATTGGTTTTGATTCTCCATCTATTATTAGATATCTTGAACCTTTAATAGGGGATGTATTCACTGCATGTTTTGCCGATTGTCATTTTGATGAGACACTTTTCCCACCATTAGTGGGAGATAAGACGTAACTGGAAAAACAGCATGAGATTACTTGGAATGCTTCCACGGTATCTCATATTGATCTTTAACCAAATCAATGTGAATTAGAAGTTTATAGGATTATTTATTTACAGACGATTGTAAATCAATTACCTGATGTGTTTATCGACATAAAGAAGATAATAAAATCATATATACTAGCTGCTAATACCCCAGCACGTATTGATGTCCCTGTAGGATAATCTACTAATATAACAGCAAATGAATCTCAAGCACGCATGAAGCGTGGGAGACCTGCTGGTGCAAAAGACACAGTTCCTAGAAAGAGGAAGGTGCAAATGCATGAGCAAGTCAGTATTCTTAAAGAAACCACAATATCTAAACCCCCAGAAGAAGGAACTCTTGTAAAAGAATTCCTAGAAGAGGAACCTCTTGAAGAGATATCTCCTGCAGAGGAAAGTAATGAGATCTCAATAAGTTATGTGAATACAAGAGAAAAATAGAATAGAAATAAAATTGTCGTCGACAACATATTTTTATTTAAAGTGGCTCTTGCAATTACAATAAGTAATGTAAAGAATGAACCACAAACAATTAACGAATGTCAATATAGAAATGATTGGCTAAAATAGAAAGAAGCTATTGAGACAGAATTAAACGTATTAGCACAACGCAAAGTATTTGGACCTGTAGTCTAAACACCACAAGACGTAAAACTGGTTGGATACAAATGGGTAGTCGTATGAAAACGAAATTCACGACTAGTAGCGCAAGGTTTCTCGCAAAGGCCTGATATTGATTATGATGAGACATACTCTCCTATAATGGATGTCATTACGTTCAGATTCTTAATTAGTTTGTCAATCTCAGAAAGACTGGATATGCTTCTGATGGACGTCGTGATAGCCTACTTGTATGGTAATTAGATAATGATATATCTATGAAAATTCCTAAAGGATTTAAAATGCACGAAGCACATATTTTAAAATCTCGAAGCTTATATTCTAACAAGCTTCAAAGATCTCTGTATGGGTTAAAACAATCTAGACGCATGTGGTACAATTGTCTCAGTGAATATCTAGTGAAAAATGGATATGTGAATAATACAATTTGTCCATGCATTTTTATTAAGAAATCAGAATATGGTTTTGCTATTATTGCAATCTATGTTGATGATCTGAATCTTGTTGGAACTTCTGAAAAACTTACAACAACCACTAGTTATTTAAAGAAGGAGTTTGAAATGAAAGATCTTGAAAAAAACTAAATTTTGTCCTGGATTACAAATTGAGCATTTATCAAATGGAATTCTCATCCATCAATCTACATATTCAGAAAAGATTCTGAATCAATTTTATATGGATAAAGCTCATCCATTGAGTTCTCCCATGATTGTCCAATCACTAGATGTACAACAGGATCCTTTTTACCCTCAAGAAGACGGTGAAGAACTCCTTAGTCCTGAAGTACTATACCTTAGTACTATTGGGGCTCTTATGTATCTTGTAAATTGCACAAGACCCGATTTTGCATTTTCTGTAAATTTATTAATAAGATATAGTTCTGCACTAACTCAAAGACATTGGAAAGGGGTGAAGCACATATTTCGTTACCTCCGAGGAACAACAGATCTGGGTTTATTCTATTCAAAGGGACCAGAATCAGAGTTAGTTGGCTATGCAAATGCTGGTTACCTCTCTGACCACATAAAGCACGATCACAAACCGGGTATGTATTTACCTATGATAACACTGCTATATCTTGACGATTTGTGAAGCAGACACTAACTGCGACTTCTTCAAATCATTCTGAAATCATTGTAATTCATGAAGCAAGTCGAGAATGCATTTGGTTGAAATCTATGATCCAACATATTCAAGATAGTTGCGGACTATCTTCGATCAAAGATACTTCAACGATTTTATATAAAGATAATGCAACATGTATTATATGAAGATAATGCAGCATGTATTGCACAAATCAAGGGAGACTACATCAAAGGTGATAGAACCAAGCATATATTGCCAAAGTTCTTTTATGCACATGAACTCAAGAAAAAAAGTGATATTGATGTCCAGCAGATACGTTCAAGTGACAACTTGGCAGACTTATTTACTAAAGTACTTCAAACTGCAACATTTAAGAAATTAGTACACAACATTGGCATGTGTCGTCTTAAAACTCTGAACAATTGAAGCTATCAACTTCAACTTCATACCAGATATATGAATAAGGGGGAGTCGCAAACTGTACCTTTTTTTCTTCGCCAACATTTTTTTTTCTCATAGTGTTTTTCTTGGCAAGGTTTTAACGAGGCAGTTTTTAGCGCACCCATTTTTCTTTGCTCAAGTTTTTCTGAGGCTTCTTGTAGCAGTCATCCAAGGGGGAGTGTTATGCAACGTGTTGGTGGATAACCGAAGGATGCACCAAACTATCACATGGTTGCCTACTTTATTCCCAGCCTATAAAAGGAACTGAGCAAGAAGAGAAAGAAAAAAGAGAGAAAGAAAATGAAGAGAAAAAAGAAGAGAAAAAAGAGAAGAAAAAAAAAAAGTAAAGAGTGTAGGTAAACTATTTAAATTTTTGTCGTCTTTATATTTTATCTTATGAAACAAATATATGCTTGAGTGATGAAGAAAATCTATCCCCATAGGTCCAGAAGAACTATTTAATTATTATTTAACAGTTCTAGAAGAACTAGTTTTATTATATATTGTGTTTGAATATTTTGCTTGCTTAATATTCATTTAGTTTTATAACATTTACAGGGTATTTAAAAATAAATAAATATGAACGAGGGTTACTTGGCATTCACTGTCCATCTTAGCAGTATATGTGGCAAGAAAAGCATTACGTTGGGAATAATTTTAGTGTGCGTATTAGAATTATTTTCTACAAAAGTATTATTCTGGTAAAAAAACTCTACGTAAGTGTTATATAAAAAAGTAATGATATATAAACAAAAAAAATCATATATATATATATAAAAGTTGTGTTCACTCAAACTTTTACTCTTTCTTTTGAGTGGTGCCTATGTGACGCTTTCTACGTTCTTATATTTTTAAAATGCCACTTAGGGCCAATCAAAATTGGTCCACCAATACTTTTAATAATCCAATAAAATTTTATATTTAAGTACAAAGTTCTATTGCCCCACTAATTCTTATTAAAATCTAACAAAGTTCTCTATCAAGTATAAAGTCTTATCCAATTAAGTCTCTACAAACAAATTATCTCATTAAACATAATACATAAGTTAAATTTAAGTACAAAATCCTATCTAATTGAGTCTCTAGGGTTCAATTACTATTATATATAATAAGCGATTTCTTATGTAACACACAACAATCAAGATCCAATCATTTAATTTCTCTTTTTTTTTTTATATATATTGTTTAATACATGAAGTCCCCATTTAT
Organism: Euryodendron excelsum; assembly: GCA_033060915.1. NCBI lineage: Eukaryota > Viridiplantae > Streptophyta > Magnoliopsida > Ericales > Pentaphylacaceae > Euryodendron > Euryodendron excelsum. Next base: position 21,327,752 of record CM065377.1, on the reverse strand, counting down.
TTTATTCATATAAAATTAATCTATTACATAAAATTTATATTTGGTCAAAGTTATCTAAATATTGCCTATGTGGCATTGTAATTTACAAAACATGTATCAATAGCTTCAACTTTTACATGTGTAATTACAAAATGATTAATAAATAACAATAATTTCATTTCACTGCAATTTTGAGTTCTAACTTTAACCAATATATATAATTATTATTATTTTTACTAGTTTAGTAGTTTTTCTTAACTTTTATTAATATAAAGAAGTTGAGGGATTCTCTCCATAGCTCTCTAAATATTTATATTTGTGTGTATACATATGCACACGTCTCTTAAAGTTAAAAAATAAACTTTTTACTAGAATTTCTCTTCACTTTAAAAAAACAATTTTTAAAGTAAATAAATAGTATTAGATAAGATGCATAAAGAAAATACTTATATATTACAAAAGAGGATTAGAATTGCATATCTATGTAGGTTTGGAATTAAGTCCTTATTATTTTATAGTTTGGAAGTGCTTAAATATCAAATTTGTTGTTTATATTTGTTCTAACTATACTACATGTTTGTTTGTTGACCAATTTTTAATATTTATATTTACCTCATTTTTCTTTTATACTCGCATTGTGCGGATACATCCCTAGTTTATACAGAATTTATCACCATAATGATGTGGTTGGATAAAAGTTATTCACTTTAAAATGAAACACCTATCATGATTACTTTTAATTACAATAATGTCACTACCAAATCATTCTAATGAAAATTTCTATATAGATTTTCTAGAAAAATAACATATAAATTTTTTGAAAGAATAACATTTTTCTATATAAAATTTACATAATTCACGTGAGAGGTGCCCCTGCATAAATTCAAGAGAGTAATCAACCCAATATCTAAACACCATATAACAAACAAAAAAAGTAAAGTGTTACAGGCTTACAACAATTATGCGAAAAATAATCAGTGCTCCTGAACATCATGTCTCGTTGCTCTCTGCTTAGGGACTTTGTCACATGTCAAAATTTAAGCAGCACATCAACTAAACTACACAATGCCTTTGCACACAAAAAATTATTCAATGCTTCAAGAGTACGACGTCATCCTTGCTTTACCTCTTATAAAATGACGAGGTCTCTCTGCTTAGGGACTTTGTCACATGTCAAAATTTAAGCAGCACATCAACTAAACTACACAATGCCTTTGCACACAAAAAATTATTCAATGCTTCAAGAGTACTACGTCATCCTTGTTTTACCTCTTATAAAATGACGAGGTCAAATACCTCATCTAATGTGTGCAAATCCATCCATGTAAAATGAGGAACAATGACACCACTGCTCCAAAAGTATTAAAATTTCATCGAGTAATGCTTTGTTATTATCAATTCAATAAGGTTACTTTAAGAATTTATACTATTTATTTTTAAGATTATATTTTCTCAATTTATCGAGTCTTGAATTTAACCCAATAATAAATTAATATTGTGGTTTATCTGAAATTATGTCAATGGTTGATTTATGTTATGATATATGTTTGATTGTTAAGTTTGTTGTGACTTCTAATTATTGAACTTATTTAAAGAAACTAGAAGTGAAGCCACTCAAATGTGTTCATGACACCTGTTAACCCCTACTATCCCTATTATTACTTCTACCTAACGAACCCAGTGATTGGGTAAATTCATTTAAGATTACAGTTTATTCATAAAAGGCATTAGGGTTGTCTTTTAGTATAAAATAATATAGATAGATGAGTATTTAGTCTGACGTATTTTTATAATGTAGTTATTTTCTAGTGATTTTAAAAAATTATTCTTAACTGATTTATATATGGACTAGTTCCCGATTCAACTAATTAAACCTACAGGTTTGGTTTTCAAAACAATGGATTATTTACTCGTAGCGCCATGAAACCAAATGGATGTTTAGAGATTGACTCGTTTTTTTTTTAAATACAATAAAGGGACAAAGCCTTAGGAGGGACCGCTGGGCTAACTTTACCTCTCTTGGACTCACATTTAAACAAACTTGGCTTTGCCTAGTTCCTACTCCGCTCATCAATTTTCAACCAACCTTAGATTTGGCTTGATTCAAGCTAGTTTACAATTTTGAAAGGTAAAATGAACATGTATTATCCCCAATCGAATAGCGTTAGCAAGTATAAATACACTTATTCATTTTACCCTATATACGTATATCCACATTTATATACTAACATTTATCCACACTTATTCATACACGAGAGTTTGTTATAAAATTATAAATTATAACTAGTCTAATCTTTTTTTTACTTAAAAAAATAATTTACTTTTCTTTTAACCTTTTGCTACCGGTGTATAATGATCAAATCTAGATAGTCTAAATTGGTGAAGAGAGATCAAAAGAAAGATAGTCAAATAACTGATAATAATTAGTAAATGATGAGAATGTTATCATTATTGGGTATCCTTATTGAAGGAAATAACCTTTTTGTTTTTACAACCTATTATGCAATAGGTACGTTCTCATTCTGAGAATAAAGTATGTTAAAAGAATCTAAATAATTCTCACTACCATGATTATATCTTTATATGATTATGCTTGATCTTTCTATGGCATGTTAAATCATGCACCATGACAATATACTACTAATAGTTCACTACTCAATATTAAATATGTACCACTAGTTATTTGAAACTATATTATTGGTGATTATGCTATTTAAAAATAATATAGTTTTAAAAATAATTTCACTAAAACAATCTAGATAATTAATATGACGTATTATGGCTAAGCTTTAAATATAACAGTAAAAATAAAAAATAAATCAAATAAATGAGGAATTGATAATTCCAAACTATTTTGGAACCTACTTTTAAATCAGACCTTAGAGTAAATCGAAATCCATGCATGTCATGCTATTTAATTCATTTGCATTTAATCGTTAGGTATAAAAGAAAGTTGATTGACTATGCTTAAGCAAGAAACGACCCTTTAGTAACGAGAGAAAGAGAGAAAAAGAAGTCAAGGTAACTAAAAAAAAAGTCAGCTAAATCAATTAGGGAAAAAAGAGCAATTAGCAACACTTTGGACTGATCAAGGACGGAAAATAGAAAATTCTATGCATTTTTTTTGCCAATTAAAAAGATTTAATAGAAATACAATTCAAATAAGAAACTTTCCGATCATTTTAAATAGGAAACTTCAAGATTTATTTAAATTTTATGTTTTTATTTACGTTTATTGGTATTATTTTTTACCAATGAAATAAAAGACATGATTTTATGTGTTTTTATTTTTAAAAAAAATGCACTTCTAAATATCTCAATTAAAAATTTTGATTTACTTTCCATATAAATGCCATAAAAGAAGTTATATATTAAGGATTTTAAAGAAGTTACCATATTAACCTTGCTTTTTGCTCTCTTTGGTTTCATATATATTTAGTTTTTTCCTCTTTAGTTATTCCTCAATATTGTCCCTTGTCTTTCGTTTTTACCCCTATTTCAAACAAGCTCTATATATGATCTTTCCAATGTACCCTTATGGCACCTGTTATAACCTCACTTTTTTAATTTCTTATCTGTTTGCATTTTACATTATCCATTGTATGTTGTTTTAATAATAGAAGTTCTAGTCTTTATCTATATTGTTATAAAGTAAACTTATTTTGTGAAGCTAGAGCTTCAAATTTTAAAAGTATCACTTTTATGTGCACACCAAAAAGCTCCTAAAAACAAATAAATTACTAAAATTGTGTATATCTTATGTGACTCACAAGGGCAAAACAACAAAGTACTAATTTAAACTCTGTGACCACCCAATAATTATTCCCTATTTTTTCTCTCTAACTTGTCCAAATTGAGCACCACATAGTGGGGGCACCCTTCTAGTCCAAAAAAAAAAAAAGAAACGGAAAATAGTTGCTCAAAAAATTCATAAATACTATTTCATATTAGTTTCATAGAAAAACAAATAAGTATAGTCGTACGTACAAATAGGAGTGCACGAAAGAACTGAAAACCGAACCAATCCGACTCTTTGGGTCAATTTGGTTTGGGTTTGTGAGAGGTTTAATTCGGTTTTGAGTTTAAAAATTGACAAACGGATAAGTTTGGTTTGAATCTCAATTTTATATTTTCTGGATCTGAACCGAACTGAGAATCGATCCAAGAAATGAATTGAGACCCGATCTATATATCATAAAAGTCTATATATATGTTATATACATGCCATTAGATTATTGTTATTTTTACTTAAATATTTATTGATTTATGTTTGTATATTATTTTTTTATTTTTTTAAAAAATTAAGAATACAAAACTAATCCTATTATTTTATTTTCTTGAATAAATAAGTCAAATAATCTATCTAAAAGTAGACTTGAACCGATCCAATCCGATCTAAACCTATAAACTCGAACCGATCTAATCTGATCTGAATCTGACCCAACTCGAGATATGGAACCGAACCCAATTAACTTAACCAAGTTAGGTTAGTTCGGTTCGATTTTATTGAATGATCGGTTCGGTTCTAAGTCAATATTTAAAATCGATCAAGTTTAGATCGGTTCTAGGTTTAACACGAACCCGACTCATGCACATCTCTACGTGCAAACCAAGTGGTACTAAATTAGTGACCATCATTTGATTAAAAAAAATCACACACCTAGTTTTATTTAAACTGGGAAAGAGAAAATATTACCAAATTTAAGTAAATAATGAAAGATACAATATGTAACAAAAAGCTTGGCTTCCGAAAAAAGGGTAGACCACGCAGTCATATGTAAACTTCAGAGCACAAAAGCATCACTCCCAAACACACGGTAAGTTGACTCCTTGCTATTTAAACAAATTAATGCATATATATAAATATGCATATAATCAGTAAGTAAAGATGTTCACACTTTAAAATAAAAAAGACAAAACAAGTTGTACATAAATATTGTGACCGTTACCAACTCTACGAGAATATAGATGTTAGTTCATGTGTACTTGTATAGATACATCATGTCTATATATGTACAAGCACCCTACAAAAAAAAAAAAAAATACACATAATTCACAATCCTCAAATAGATATTCCTGGATCTTAACTTCCGAATTGCGAAATCTAAGAAAAACTATAACCTTCAGAAAAAAAAAAATTATATCTACCATAATTTAAACTAAAATTTTTAAACAAATCTCACTCATTTGCAGGTTTAAACCATAAATAAGATTGAGCGATTAAAGGCCTCCTAATGTTTATTGTGAATGCCATTTACGACAGATTGTGGAGTGAATAGTAATTAAGGATTTTGAAGGACGAGGGCATGAAGGTATAGAAATTGATCTGTGAAATCAAAACAATATGTATCATATAAACATCTTTTATCTGTATGACTTGTCAAGGATACACATTCAAAACATACCATGGTCTGAGAATGGCAATGAATTGGGATGGCGGTAGACAGAACTACCAAAACCCTTAGGTGCCTAATTGTACTTTTCTCACTTACATCTAATTATTGATGTTCTATATGCTTTGAAATGAGCAAATTTATATCTATATTATATATTATAGTAACAGGCTATGAGGTCACTGAGTTTTAAAACATCCAATTAAATTATAGATTTTCTATTTTTTGTCATATTAAAATATGCAATTTGATTGGTTAGCATATAAACTCTCACCAATAGAATTATATATACTATGTAAATGGAGCTTTAATTCCTATTATATATTTCCTGAAATCACTCCCTTAAACTTTCTAAAAATTAAAATTTTGGTAATATTAAAATAACATTGTTATAGTTTGATTGGTTAAAAAATATAATTTTATCATATTTTCCTAAAATTTTTCCCTAAAATCTTTTTCAAAATTCAAACTATAATATATTTACTAAACTCACTCCCTTAAAATTACTAAAAATTAAAATTTTGGTAACATTAAAATAACACTTATTATTTTAATAATAAACGTTGACATATTTTTTTATGTTATTTGGACTAACATAATGTGCATTTAAAGCTATCTATCTTACTATAGCAATACATTGTTGGGCCGTGATATTGAAAGACCCAATCTAATTTTTTTTATCTTTAAAAATTTTAAATTACTAATATTATATGTGTTATAATAGTATAGGTTTAACCATAAAATAAAGAAACTTTTACTTTTTTTTTAATGATTAATAAACCTTTACTAAAATCTCATGTTGTTTTGAAAAGTTGTGCATAAAATCTAAAATATTAGAATTCTTATTTTAGATTTTGTTAAGTTCTTGCTTGATAATTTTAGAAAGTCCTTTGTTTAATTGAAAATTGTGGAACTTCCTCTTCAAATCCCTTTTAATTTTTTTTCAGAAGGCTAAATCTATCTATACTATATATTAAGCAAATGGTTGCTGACTAAATTTTTTGAATTCATAAATAATAATATTACATGTCTCATTCTAACCATGAAATATAGAAAATTTTGCTTTCTATTCATGATTATTAAAATATTTACTAATACTCAAGTAATCTAGGTAAATCAAATCTCACTCACTAAAAAAATTCAAATACTTTTTTAGGTAAATTATCAATTTTAAGTAGTTGTATGTACACCATTAAAGGTACTTGATTAAATAAATCATTTAAAATGTGTAACTTATACACTTGATTAATGCAGTCTCTTAGCAAGATTTTAAGGTAAAAAAAATTCAAACGCTCGCACTAAAACTTAGTTTCTTAATGACAGTTAAGGTTTTTTTTGTTTATTACAATCAACTTTTAATACTTTATTTTAAGACTATATTGACTATTATAATTTAGTGTAATCATATTATTAATGTATACAATTGATGATTTATTTTTCTTAAATTTTTATATAGTATATATTATTTTTATTCCGTGCATAGCATAGGTTTACTGGTAATTAGGTTCTTATAGTAAATGTAAATGTATAAATCATTTTAATCGAGTAAGTATGAAAGGAGGGCCAGTATAGTTGGCAAAATTTGCTAGCAGATACCAACACTTGATTATATCTAATTAATCCAAACTTTTTTTCTTAGTACATTGGAGGGCTAACAATATAGGAAGGGTGAGTCAAACCTATGACCACACTCATAAATGGGGCCACCACTACAAGTGGTTGACTAACCCCTCTCCTCAATTAGTGTTAACTTTTTGAGCATTAAAAATGGCAATATATTTTATTTCAGTATGTTCACTAATGTGGGCATTGCTAACAAGGAAAATTTAATGCTCCTTGATTTTCTTACTCAAACCTCCATTCATAGCAAATTTAGTTGCTTAATTATACTTTTCTCACCTATCTAATTGATGTTATAGATCCATTGAAAATACACTCAAAAGGACCTAATTAACATTTAATAGAAAAGTTAATGTATTTCTACTTCAAGATTGCACGACTCTTTCCATGCTATATCGGAATCTTAAATTTTATAGAGATAAATGAAAAAGAAAGAGAAATAATAAGACGAGTAATGAAATGAAACACCCAAAATTTATTTCTTTATTTTTGTTGATTTAAGAAAACGAGAACATTAGAAAAATGAGAACAAAATGAATGACTTTGACAAAAAAACATTATGTTTTGCTTGGTTACCCGTAAAAAAATGACTATATAAATTTATTTATTTATTTTTTCCCTAAACAAATCCAAGCATTACAATAGTATACCCAATTACCGATGATGTTCAAGTCGTGTACTTTCCATCCCACAAATACCTCCAACGGCACGACTGAAAGTGAAGACATAACCAGCCTCAATTTTTCCTTGTAACTGTGCTTGAATCAAAGAATAAGTAAAATTTTAGAATCTCTTATTTTGTTCAATTTTTTCTCTCATTTTTCTGCTCTTATTTTTTTTTTTTTCTCCCTTATTAGATCTAGATTTCAAGCATAGCATATCAGTTCTTTCTTACAATGCCATGGCCTTTTGTTCCTACTTCCGAGTAGTGGGTCCATGGCTTAGGAGCAAAAAATTTTCAGACCTACTTCAAATCACCTTTACTAGGGATAGGAATGTCAGGAGTTCAAATCCCCATCTCCACATTTCCTTTCGGAGTCTAGCAAAAAAAAAAAAAAAAATACTCTTTCTAACTTTGGCCCTCATTGTAATCTTATCTGATGAACTAAAAAAAAAAAAATTGAAAACTCTTGCATGTTATCAACTTATTCATACACGTTCTATAAGATCTATGCTAGTGTATGTGTAGAAACAAATACCTAAAGCTCATGGATCAGCCTTGAGTAAGAGCGGCTGCAGGAGGAGGAGGACATTTTAGTCTCACAACTAGGTTTGTCATTCCAACAGTCACTTCGGCCTGTTTTTATGCGACATTGACTACCGTTGTCCCACTTCTTTTGCATGCGAAAATCAAGAGTAAGTAGTTTCTCTTGGCTACTAGTGTAAACTGCATTCTTTTCTTCTTAGCTTTGTACTCTCGGCAAGGATTGTAAGAATATCTTCAGCTTTCTTGCTTTCTCCAATAAGTCCTATTAAATCGTACATCAAAGCCCAAAAATTAAAGAAACTAATAAACGATAATTAAGAAGAATAAGAAGAGGAAAGAAAGAGAACATCAAATTGTCAAAGTTATTATAATGAACAAATATATGGGTCAACAAAAAAGAAGAGAGAGAGAGAGAGAGAGAGAGAGAGAGAGAGATTGATGCTGCAATGGGATCACAAAGTTTTCATTAATAATGACATAATGGTATTCACAAAGAGAAACTATAAGAATAAAAATTTCTCCATATCGATGTGGTAGACTTAGCTTCTATACCTTTAAAATTAGGATTCAGCACAGAACATCACTGCCACGTTATTTTTGTGAGGAACTCTATATAAAAATATTGTTTGAGAATAATTTTCTAATTAAAAAGAAGAGGCATTGCGAGAAAAATTCTCTTTTACCGCATTTTAAAGTACACTGACAGAAGTCCAAAAACCCAAAAAAAATAGGTGCCTTTCTTGTAACGACATTCCTCAAAAAAAAAAAAAAAAAAAAAAAAAAAAAAAGGAAACTAAGCCATAGTCTTCCGCTGAGCAACTAGAAGTGTAAATGGAATAAATAGGAACCCTTTAAAGAATATACAAATCCGATGCTTTTGATCAATAAGATTACTGATTTTGTAAAAAATATCTGAAAACACAGTTATTGGCCTTAATATCATTGATAATTATTAATATTTTAGACAGCAAACAAACAAACAATCAAACGGAAGAATAAGAAAAAGAAGGAAACAATGCAAAAACAAGGTCTGACAGAAACTCAGCCATGCCTAGCAAAGAGTGTGAGTACGGCCAATCAGAAAAAAACCAAAAAGTCCAAAGCTAAGAGCCACCATTGATTATTAAGAAAAAGAGTAATTCAATGACTTTTGAACTGCAATTCTGTAAGGCTATATATATATATATATATAAAGTACATACTCACAAATTTGGCAAGTTAAAAAATTGCTGTCTTGGAATAAAATGAAACTACTATTATGTGATCATAAAATAGAATAAGTCTTGTGCTGTCGAATGGTTTAACGTGGTAGGTTAGAAATGGTTGTGATTTGATTTATCTACAATTTGATGGTTGTGATTTTATTGGAATGATGTATTGTGGTGATTTGTACAATCTAGAATTTTCATTATGCAATTTTGATTGAATAATTTATCTGCAATTTGATGGTTGTGATATTATTGGAATGATGCACCTGTGGTGATTTGGATAATCTAGAAATTTTATAGAATCATGACTAATAAAATTGGATTTTCCACCCAAAATTTTGTGGAGCAATTTCTGGGATGAATTTATTGTAATTTAATGGGATTTTTACATATGTTGGAGATCCCTTCGTCTAGTTCCCAAACACGCCCCCATCCCCCCATCCTTTCGTCTAATAGGATGACTTAATTATTATATTTATGATATTTTCTAACAAAGTATTATAATTATCAACAATACTCATATCCAAAGTATTATAACAAAGCATTCATGAGTTAAAGTGATTGTGAAGGTGCATATCATTGAATTTGATTAATACAGGGGACAGTGGCATAAGTAATAAACCTAATCTTTACAAAAAATATATGGATGAATAATTATTATATGCATAAAAAAAATGTATTTGAATTAATAGTTGAAGAAGCTAATAAGATAGTTTACTCTCTATTAAAATTCTCGTTAAATTTTAAGGATCTAAAATTGTATTTGCTTTTCTTAATCACTTGTTACCGTATTTCTTTGAAAGGAGAACTTGAATAATTTCGAAAACTGAGTTTTAGAATTCTTACTAAATTCATATGCATTTCATATAAAAACAAATTGTAATTTTTTTAAAAAAAACATATATTTCACAATTACTTATTAGCTCACATAGGGAGGAGAATTTAGATAGATTAGAAAAAAACAAAAGTGAAAAAACTTAAAAGCAATGTACGTCACAAGTCACAATCACTTAATTAATAATTGAAATAATTGAGAGGATAGTGAAAATGCATTTGACTTTAGTAAACACAAGACTTCGTATTAAATGCAAATATATAATTTTGAAAAAAATTATATATATCAAACATTATTATAAGTATAAAGAATGTATGCATTTAAGGAACTTAAAAATACAGTTAACTGAATGCATGTATTTAACGAAATTACAAAGATAGTCAACTAACTGTTATAATTCTTAGTAAATTCAAATTCATTGAATTTGAGAATAATTCTAAAAGGTTTAAAGAAGTTATATCTTTCATTAATTATTGGTTAACGTACATAGGGAAAAGAAGCTTGATAATTAAAACAAAAAATCTAAAAAAGAAAATAAATAAAAGCAAAATATGCTACACGTCACCACCACAACGATAAGATAATGACTTAATTGTAGTAATTTGCGTATATAATATATATAACTCAAAAAAAAGAAGCCACGTCTCATTGCTATAATGAGCCACGTGTCATAATTACATCGACAATGGCCTCTTTTTCTATATAGATATAGATATAGATAGATTTTCTTTAGAATTGATCAATGCATCCAAATCTCATGAAATAGTCTGAGACATATCACTGACCTGGTTACCCACAACGTGTGATGAGGTGGGAGAGTTTGATGAGGGGCGAGCTTGAAATTAAGCTCTATTTGTTTCCTTCTGATGTGTGTACAAATTATTTAGTCTGAATTTATATATGACTATGAGACTTATGTGTGTGTAATGAGGAGAGTTTGTCACACCCCACTTAGGAATGAGATCGACCGTGAGCCACAAGCCTTCACCCGTGAAACACGAAAGTCTGATCACCTAATAGATACGAATATCTTCATTGAAAAATATAAATGTTTAAGTTGATACTCCAAAGATAGTTTGAATAAACCACTAATAAATCAATCATTTTTAGGATTGACAACTCTAACAAAATAACTACCAAGTTAGAGATTAAATGATCTCAAAACAAATCATCCATTAAATGAATAGTAAATCAACTAGATAAATTCTCAAATCCACAACCTAACTCTAAAGACAGCAGAAACAAAAATAGACACAAGTCTTAAGGAGGTCAACGACAAAAGGGGTCCCAGCATCCAGAGTCCAACTCTATTGACATTCGTGCTCACCTGGAATATTATAAAGAGTGTGAACTCACAGCCCAGCTCGTGAATGGATTACCTCAAAATAATAACAATAATTTGGAAATAGCAGTTTATGATCAAAATAACTTTCATGAAAATGATCCCAATACTAATCAATTCACTTATAAGAATGTTCTTTTAAATATGCATAACTTGATGCAAAACAATATCTAAATAAATAATTTTTCATCTCATAATAAAATCGCATTATCACAATGGTGATAACAAATAAATCAATGGATAATCGTATAATGAAATCAGTTAAAGAATAATGTAACATGTGCCAAATAATATCTCATGAGTAATATACCCGTCGGATCCAACATCGTACTTAGAGTCACCTAGCCTAGCTTTTAGGTTTATTCTCTAAGCTGATCCGGTTGAGGTCACCACGAATTTCACTGGCCTATTTCTACAACCATTGAGAACTAAAGTCAACACGATTTTCACGGGCCTATTCCCTAGTTGCCAGAGTCACCTGGTCCTAATATCCATAATCAAAAGAGCTTTTACCATTAAATAACTCTCAAACCATGCTCATGTAATTTCTCAAAATAACTAAAGAATAATTCTCAATACAATATAATAGAAAAAGATGTAACATTTTTCATAATTCAAAATAAGCTTTATTCTTCAAATAAAATATACCACATGATTTATAAAACATGTTTTTGAAATCAATTCTGCATGAGAGTTTGTAATTTTATATTAGCAAGACAAAAACCACTCACCTGGCCTCAAAAGAAATGCAAGTTCCAAAATAGAACAATTAGAGATAATTTGCCCCTAACCTGAGTAACAGGAACATAAACGCCTATAATTAAAGGTCTATGCTACAATTAGAATCTGCAAAAATTAATACCAAAAAGGAAATCTACGGATCAAAAAACTTAGGATATGACTATTTTCAAAATTTCAAAATCTACTCTAATTGATCAAAATCACCAGGATGCACCAATATGATATAAACTTGACCACGCAGAATTATTTTTTATACATCATCAGCATCCTCACAAACACAGAATACATTCTGCAAGTTCATGTTTTCTCCTTATTTTCCCTTTTCTTTCTTTTTTTTTTTTTGTCTGCCGCAAAAATTTTTCGAAACTAATTCCACCGTGCACGGCAGCCATGGTTACCCCCCTAGCACACGCACACAGGTTTTACCCATAAGATTCCCAAACTCAAAATATCCCATTCAACAGATTAGCTTTTATACAATTTCACAACTCTAACAAGTCCATTATGAACAAAAATCACAGTCAAGCCTAGCCTCATGCAGCGGTAATAGAGTATTCTCAAATATATTCATGTCAACCCGTAACAGTAACCATATATTGAAAACTCCAACGTAAGTATTCCATAGAACTCCCAACACCAATAAATATATTCAATACTCCCAATATCTAATAATATAATACACATAACATCATGCTCTGCCTACCATTTATCCGTGAATATCATTATAAAGTTCAGTCCATACCTACAAAAATTGCTGCTCAATGATTTGAGAGAAACCCAAAGCTTCTCTTCTCTCTCTCTCTCTCTCTCTCTATGCGGCTAGGGCAATCTCTCTTTTCTCTATATTTCGGTAGAGTGAGTATATGGAAAACCCTAAAATCTAATATTGAGATACGAATATATCACGTAACTAACTCTAATATCTGCCTTACTTGATAATCCTATACACCCAAGCCCACTTACATCTTAGGGAATTAACCAATCATTTAAGTTATAAAATACCTGCTACATTAAGGTTCTCTAGACCACACTACCCACATATAGACTACCACACACAAACCACTACCACAGTCCATTCATGGTCTCAACCACCTCAAATCAATTCGTCTCATCAAACGGTTATCACTGCTAAAGATCATACGGTTAAAATCTTTATAATTATAATAGGAATTATTAAAATTCATCTAACTCCATCTAACAATCAAATTAAATTATTATGATGCATATAAAAATTTAGAATAACATGAAATAAAAATATGGGTGTTTACAGAGCTTGAGCCAGGTTGTATGTACATTTGATTTGGCAAATCTTTTGACACGCAGTTGTATATTTGGGACGTATTGGTTGTTGGATAGCTTATTTATATTGAGAGTAGACCTTGGGAGTTGGGGTGCAACTCTATAGATAGATCTGATAATAGAACTCTCTTAACACTCACAAATATATAAGATTATATTCTTTACTGACTCTAAACCAACTTATCTAATTTGATGTTATAGGAACACTTATGCTCTACTTCGATGATGTTTTCTTCCCCATTATTTGCTACGGATACAGAGCTAGATATTTGAAACAAACCTTGGTGGTAGGTCATGATCTCTATTACTATGTGATTCAAGAAAAGGGGAATTACAAAATGAAAATAAAGAAGAAAACACAAATTTAAAATGTGAATTCTAATAAACTACAGGTGAAAGCTAAAGCTAAAACAAATTTGGTACATAAAAGTAATGCTGAATAAAGGTCAAAGGCAAAACCATCACAAAAAAAAATGTCCAATAGTTGCTCTAATTTTCAAGCCAACTACTATGGTTTCAATAAGAATGAAAAGGGGGATACTGCTAAATACACAATTATTTATTTCAAATGCATAATCCTCCCTCTTAGATGGGTGGGTCCCTCTAGACGAGAGAGTTGCGATCCAATCAAAATCGGGTGGATTTACTTTTTACAAGGAGGAGATCCAATGTCAAGAAAATGTCAAATCAAAAGATTAAGATGAAAACAAAATTCCACATAAGACAGCTGGCTTATAATAAAATAATTTAAAATTGTGGTCAAGATTTAAACTAAATTGAGATAAGGAAAATTTCAATCATGAAAAACTTAGTCTCCAAAAGTTGTATAGAATAAAAAAATACTAGAAAAACATCTAAATGTAAAAAATAAAAAATGACAATAACCTATTAAACACAAGTAAATAAGAACACCAAGAAGGAGAAGGGAAGGATAAGAAAAATAGGAATTGAGGACACTTCTTTTGGCATAATATTGTTGTAGATGGAGCACTTTAAGGTCTACATCAAAAGAAGCAGTTTTTGCCTCATCATATGCACTGACATGGCTCCTGCTTGACCGCTTTTCCTCTAAAACATGTATGATCTAATGATTAAACAAATGTTAAGTTAGAATAGCTAATCACTTCATAAGAAATTATAGAAAACAAACTTATGAAGAAAAATAAAGGACATGCAATGAAAAATATGATTAATCTCCTTTTTTATATTTTTCATAATTGTTTTTTCAGATGTCCTAGTTTTCATTTCATTGAAAAGACACTCGGGCTGTCAGAAAGATTTGTTTTCTTAATGCAAAAAATGCTTATAAAATATCAATATACCCTTACAAGTCCAAAAACTTCAATATGGCTAAAAAGATTCTTCATGAAGGGCAAAATGTCACGAGTTAAAAAGTTTTCATGTTCTTTGGAAATAATTGTCAATTGTCATTAGTTCTCATCAAATATTTTTTAGGTTGGGTTTTGGAAAAATAGGATTTGCGTCTCAGAACCCATATATGTACCAAAACCCTATGAATATATAGTTCAATCACTAAGTGTCAAATATAATTACCATAATCTAATATTTAATTAAAACTTCAAACTTTCTGTCAGGACTTTCTTTATAGATTTCTCAGGGAGGGAAGGTGTTTTATACTGTAACATGAGTAAAGAGTTTGTCCAAAAACTTTGTCTCCCCTATAGGTGGCTTCTATATAGTATTATCTATTCTATTGATATTTTAAATTCCATGTCACATGGGCATCAAAATTGGCCCACTCAGTTTTATTAACTGGTAAGCATATGAAGGATTTCATTTATAACAAAGTCCTAGTTGGGGAAGATTAATACCTATTGGACCACATGGGTATTAACAACAAACTCCTTTTCAATACATAAAATTTATGAATTAAAACACTTCTCAATATTCAGTTACTTGTCTCCTAAGCCATTCAACAAATCAATCTTTCCTTCTTTTTTTTGGCTTCATTTTTATTTTTCATTACCCTTTGCTTCTTTCTTGTGTGTAAATCCTTTTCTTTTACAATTTCAGAAACTAGTGTCCACCATATTCCCACCTTTAACATTACTCTATGTAAGCGAATTAACTTCAGCCAACTGATTCAAGTGACTTATAAATCTAAAACAAAATAGATAGAAACATTCACTCATTTTGAAAATCTTTCAAAATTGCCTAATTGAATGGTCAAGACACTCAACCATATAAGATTTCTTTAAATACATTTTTCTTGAAGTTTTCAAAAATTTGTAACTAAATGATAATGCTACTTAGCTATATAAGATTTATTTAGAAAAATAAAATTTTAGTTCTAACCCAACCAGACATATGCCCACCCATAGTTCATACATATATAGAAGTTGTAATCTAACAAATTAATTATAAAACCGCATACTGATTCTATTTGGATCTTTTCAATCAATTTTGATGAGTAAAATTGAATGTAGACATACCTCATGTACCATGCAATGAGGATGAGCAACATAGGGGCATTCTTTACAATAATAACTTTGATGAGCTACTTCTCTTCTTTCTTCGCAAACATTACAGTAAAACTCTATGTTGTCGTCGTCGTCTTTAATCGGAGAAACGGTGAAGTTGAGTGGATGGACATGATTTTTATATTTGAGTATAGGTGGTAATAATGGAATACAAAGGACATTGATATTGAAATTGTGCAACACACAGCGGAAGAAAGGGAAAAGGAAAAGCTTAAGGCAAGCGCAGCATGTAATTCGTTCATAATTTGCCTCGTTGAGCAAAGCAAGAGGGTGGGGATGAAATTCAGACATCATGATGGTGGGTTCTGACAAAGCACATCTAACGCCCATGCACCAATCGCACTGGCAACATTCAAAGTAAAAGCCCGCCCCACATTCGAATTTATATCGATCGTAGTGGAGGTTGAGACGGTGCAGTGGGTGAAGGAGGTGTTTGATTTCTTTCGGCAAGTCTGCACATGATTTGTGTGGCAGGACATTGCAGTCAGGGAAAATAGTTTCTCTAATTTTCAAGCCAACTCCTATGGTTTTAGTAAGAATTGAAAGGGTGATATTGCTAAATACACAAGGAGATCCAGTGTCAAAAAAATGTCAAATCAAAAAATTAAAATGAAAAAAAAAATTCTGCATAAGACAACTGTCTTACAGTAAAACAATTTAAAATTGTGGTCAAGAGTTAACTAAACTGAGATAAGGTAAATTTCAATCATAAAAAACTTATTTCTAAAAGTTATATATATGAAAAAATACAAGCAAAACATCTAAATGTAAAAAATAATAAATAATAATAACAATAACCTATGAAACATAAATAAATAAGAACACTAAGAAGGAGAAGAAAAAGAGGAATATAGGACACTTCTCTTGGCATGATATTGTTGTAGATGGAACACTTCAAGGTCCACATCAAAAGAAGCAATTTTTACCTCAACTTGCGTGACCGCTCTTCCTCTATAACATGTATGAGCTGAAGATTAATCAAAAGGCTAAGTTAGAAAAAATAATCGCTTCATAAGAGACTATAGAAAACAAACTCAACAAGAAAAATAAAGGACTTGCAGTGAAAAAATATGATTAATCTACTTTCCTATATTTTTCATAATTGTTTTTCCAGCTGTCCTAGTTTACATTCCATGGAAAGCCACTAGGGATGTCAAAAAGATTTGATATCTTTAACGCAAAAAAGTGCTTATAAACGAAGGGTAAAACGTCATATGAGTTAAAAGTTTTTTGTTCTTTGGAAATAATTTTGAAATTAGTTCTCATCAAATATTTTGTTAGGATGGGTTTAGGCAAAACAGGATTTTCCTCCCAGAACCCGTATATATACCAAAACCCTATGAATATATTGTTCAATCACTAAGTGTCAAATATAATTACCCTAATTTAATATCGAATAAAACATCGAACTTTCTGTTGGGACCCTCTTCATAGATTGTAGGGAAGGGACTTTATTCTCTAACTTGAGTAAAGTGTTTGTACAAAAACTTTGTCTCCCTTATAGGTATTACCCACTTACTTTTATGAATTGTTAAGCATATTAAGGTTTTCATTTATAAGAAGTCCTAGTTTGGGAAGATTAATATATGGTGTAATCTATATGGATTCCACTGGAGCACATGGTTATTAACAAAGAAACTCCTTTCCAATACATAAAATTTATGAATCAAAACAATTCTCAAAATTCAATTACTTGTCTCCTAAGCCATGCAACAAATCAATATTTCCATCCTTTTTTGGCTTCATTTTTATTTTTCATTGACCTTTGCTTCTTTTTTGTGCAATCCTTTTCTTTTACAATTTCACGAACTAGTGTCCCCATATTCCCACCTTTAACATTTCTGTAAACAACTTAGTTTAGCTAACTGAGTCAAATGACTTGTAAATCTAAAATAAAATAGATCGAAATATTCACTTACTTTGAAAATTTTTCTAACATGCCTAATTAAATGGTCAAGACACTTGACTACATAAGATTTCTTTAGAAAATAGTTTATTAACTCTATAAAATTTTAGAAAATAAACTTTTAGTTCTAACCCAACCCAAAGTACACATACATATATAGAAGTTATAATTTAACTGATTAATTATAAAAATATTTCTCTTATCCCATGCATCACCTGGGTTAACTACTATTTTTATAACTAACGTTTGCATTTACGTGAGAAAAGTACTTGTGCCCATCTTGGGCTCAACAGAATTTTATTTATGAGTATGATTAATTGTTGATTTTGAAATCTCGAGTAGGACTTGAGTTCCAATTGCTAAAATTGACGTAGGACGTCAACGGCAATACATAATTCGAATCAAAGGAAATCTGTGGGTCCTTAATCTAGTGGAAACCATTTCCAGATGGTTCATGAGGCATCATCGCCAAATGATCGGTATCATCATACATCTATGTCATGTATGCAGTAAAGAAAAGTGAAAGATAAAACTGAAAACCGCATACTGATTCTACATGGATCTTTTCAATCAATTTTGATAAGTAAAATAGAATGTAGACGTACCTGATATACCACGCAATGGGGATGAGCAACATAGGAGCATTCTTTACAGTAATAACTTTGGTGAGCTACTTCTCTTCTTTCTTCGCAAGCATTACAGTAAAACTCTAACATGTCGTCGCCATCGCCTTGGTCTTTAATCGGAGATTTGGTGAAGTAGAGTTGATGGACATGATTTTTATATTTGAGTATAGGTGGTAATTTTGGAATACAACGGACATCAAGATTGAAATTGCACAACACGCAGCGGAAGAAAGGGGGAAGGCAAGGCTTACGGAAAGCGCAGCATGTAATTTGTTCAGAATTTGCCTCGTTGAGCAAAGCAAGAGGGTGGCGATGAAATTCAGAAATCAGGATAGTGGGCTCTGACAAAGCACATCTAATGTCCATGCACCAATCACATTGGGAGCGTTCGAAGTAAAAGCCCTTCAATGACTGTAAACAGGCCCCACATTCAAATTTATATCGATCATAGCAGAGGTTGAGAGTGTGCAGTGGGTGAAGGAGGTGCTTGATTTCTTTCGGTAAGTCAGCACATGATTTGTGCAGCAGGACATTGCAGTCAGGGCAATGATAGATGGAATCCACTACACACAGCCGGCACGCATTACAGTTATAAGGAAAATTCTGTTTACTGTTGCAGAGAATCAAGGAATGTTTGTGACTGAATCGTTGAATCTTTTGATCCTGACCTTCACTGTTTCTGATAGGCTCCAAAGAAGCACAACGAACGTCCAGGTCAAAGAAACATTTAGAACAGTGGTAGGTAAAACCTTCAATTTCTGGCAACAGCCCTTGCATAAAAAGTCTTCATTAAAGAATTCTGAGGGATAGGGTGTCCGAGGGTGGAGGATGAATGGATGTGAGGGGTGAAAGGGGTGCTTGATATTCCAGGGCAACTCAGAGCATGATTTATGAAGCAAGCTCTTACACTGGAGGCATACATAAATCTTAACTCCAGCATTAAAAGGCAATTCGCAGCAATTGCAGTATAAGAAAACCCCTTGTCCTGGTGCTCACACAAAATCAAGGAATGGGGATGATTGAGTTGCTCGTTAATTGTCTTCTGGTGGCATTGCTCTTCTTTTTGGCTGTTTTTGGCAAGGGTCAGAAAAGCACATTTCACATCTGGCAAAAACGAATACTGGGGGCACTAGTATACAAAGCCACGGTGACAAAGGTCCCCGCAAGAATTGCACAAGTCGTTTGATGTCACCATTTCTGAGACGAAAAGATCATGTTGAGGGTGAAAGGGATGCAGCATAAACCTTGGCATTTCAAAGCACGAAGCGTGGATGCCAAAACTGCAGCCATGCCTACAACGACAGTACAGACCAGAGATCGTCTGTTTGCACGCACTGCAAGCATATGGAAAATCCCCATCATGTAAAATCAACTTATGGTTGTGGCTGAAATGCAGAATCCCACTCTCCATCTTCATCCTCATCTCTCTCTCTTTCTCTTTCTAAAGGTAAAGAAGCACAATTACAAATGGTCTGGCACTGACAAGAGAGAAGAGGGGAACAGTAATAATGGAGAAACGAAAACAACTTCTTAAATCAAAGCAATCACCTAAAGAAAGGAACCACCTTATTGCTGCTGGTGAATTTCCAGCAACTAAAATGATATTTTTAAATCAAAGCAAGTGGCCAACAGCCAGATTACAACCTTAAAGAGTATATTGCCACATATCAAAATATATGCAATTAACTTTAGATAGATGCTCCAATAAACTTCTTGCAACTACACAATGCCCTTGCAAGTCATGCACCTGTGCATATCACGTCTTATTTAAATTGTAATCTGGGAAAAAAATCCATCGTGTAGTAGTTGTCAGGATCAATTCAATGAGTTCATTTTAGATTGCTATTTATTTTCAAGATTTTGTGCGCAAACCAAGAGAGAATTTCAAGTTGTAAAAGAAACATGAGATCTGAAATAATCCTTGATGCCTTTTTTTTTTTTTGTTTTTGGGAAATTGATGCAGAGTGGAAATCAAGACATTCGAACTCAGAATGATGAGAAACTAGTTAGTCTAACTGGAAATGCAGTGGAGATCAAAATCAATAGTAAATTATGGACCCCTATCAGTTGTAAAGCCATAATAATTAACTCTATACTCTGTTACTAGGATTATTAAATCTTCAGATTGTATGTAAAATAATGGTATAATTGGTTCTGAAGCTCGTAAAAAATAAGTTTTGATCATAAGGAGAGTAATATTTTACCTCTTATGTGGAGGACCCTTTTAAAAGGTCAATATTTGTCAAACAAATTTTAAGAGAAAGCATTCACAAAATTGAGTTTTGCTGCCCACCCTATACATGCTTACCTTTCTTGAGTGGTATAATATCCTAGATGGGTTCACATTGGAGGTAGTGAATCTTTCCGTGGCAGATATATGAGCAACCTCACATATTAACTGCCATATTAATTCTCAAAGCTTTAAAGAGACAAAAACGACCAACATTAACTGCCATAATAATCCACGAGGAAATAAAGTCTTAATTCTCAAAGTTTTGGAACCTCACACATGCAAAATCAAGCACAAGGTGGATTCCAGTCACTGTCTCACATGTAAACTTAGAGCTATATATACCATATGGACATTCAAACTGCATTCCCCAGTGGAGAGAGTAGGATGAAAAGAACTATATAAATCAGCTTGAAGTCTGTGCGACAATGGGTCAGGACTCAGGAGCAAAGTTTGCAAGCTCCAACGATCTATTTATGGCCTGAAGTTGTCATCTCGATAGTGACAATCCTTGGATAGCTTCATGATTGTTCCCTTATGTGGTTGGCTGGAAACGATAAGAAGATGATTGTCACCATTCAAGGGTGATTGTCATCAACTATTGAGATAAAGGACTTGGCTGAAGCAAGTTATGTGCCCAGAGTTGAGGTCCTCAGGGATTGTTCAAGGAGGCTTCTTGGTTTGTCTCAAGAGACTTCTATTAAGAAGGTCCTTGAATGATTCCACATGCAAACTACAAACCCATAGAAACTGCAATAGCAAAAAATGAGAACTAAGCCTTGAAATATGTCCCAAGACTCCTAAGGAGAAAGAACTAATGGCTTGTGTTCCCTAAGCCAATGTTGTTGGGAGCTTGATATATACTATAATGTGTACTTGCCTCAATATTTGCTATGATATAGGCCTATTTAGTGGTTTTCAATCAAATCTTGGAGAAGCTCATTGGAAGGTCAAAAAGGATACTATGATATCTCAAGGGAACTTCACACCATATGCTTTGGCACTAGTCTCTGGATTTGCACATGGTTGGTTACAATGACATTGACTAAGGTGGCGATGTAAATGAATGTAGGCCCACATCAACATACACTTTCTTACTCAACGACAATGTCATAACATGGAAGGGATTTGAAATGATACAAATTCCTCTTCATTCTGTTGTGCTCAGCGAAGAAACTGCCTAAGCATACTTTTTCGGATCCAAACTTCTTTGTTCTTTCTAAGTCTTCTTCTTGCATAGAAGAACGCAACTGTTGCAAAAACCGGGATTTTAGTAGTAGGCGGCATCCCCTCTTAGTTTTGAGTAGGCGGAACCTTGATTTCGCCCTTCCTTGATCCAATAACTTTCAAACTGCTGCTTCTTGCTCTTCTACAATAGTTAAAGCATCTTTAGCGATGGTAATTACACAATCTCAAGAAGCAATCATGTATAGCTTTGGAGGCAAAATATGTGGCTTATGTAGCCGTTCAAGAAGTTTGGTTGGGGATGTTCCTTCAACATATTGGACGCATCGCATACTATTGCGTGCCAATAACAATTCATTGTGATAGCATGATGCATTAACATATGGAGAGATCCTAAGTATCATGGGAGGACCAAACACACAGACTTGAGATATCATTATATTAACGACATGGTTCAACAAAAGGAAGTGTGAAAGCACACACCTGCGATTTGCATGATAGCAGCCCCCTAAGCTTATACCTAGAGAGACTAGGTGATGATTATGTGTTTGAGTTTGATTGTATTGACATTTTGGGATATCAATGCTTTAATGCAGTTTATTTCAGTCTAAGAAGCATGGACACGGACGCACCACGGCATAAAAACGCCAACACCACGATTTTCAAAAATAGCAAGACACGACATGACGGGAACATTACAAAATTTTTATTTATATTTTTATATGTCGTATATAGAAATATTTTGCTCAAAGATAATGAAAAAAATAAAGAGTAACACAACTGAAAGTTATGTATTCTATAGTTTTACCATCAAATAAGTTATGAAATCACATTATTTTTATTTCACAATTGGATTCTGAGTTATTTTATTCAAACCTGCAATGTGTTTCATATGTATAAGGGATGGTTACAGGTGTCCAAGTGACGGAATATGCATGTCCCCCAAGTGTCTAAAGCATGTTTGATTCTAAAAAATAACAAAATTATAAGACACGTTTGGATGCATATCCAACACATGTCGAGGGAGTGTACGATGAGTGTCGTGTCCAACACAAACACTACACCTTCTTAGAAGTGTCCATGCTTCTTAGATTTCAGGGATTTGTATTTCTACATGTTGAATTATAGGCAGAGCATTTAAATTACTACACACATTCAAAATCAGCAGGTTTGATTGGCTCGCTTACATGAGCAATCGCATTTTGGGCTTGAGATAGCAAGCGAAAATGAGACACGGTAGGCTAGTGTCACACTATTTGGAGAAATGATGAGACTTAAAAGTCAAAGGTCGATAATGGCCATATTCCAGTATCTATTCAATTTGTGTAAGCCTTAGGAAGGCAAACAAATTGATAACTTGGGTTAGGTGTTTGTGTAGCAACTACACTAATTTTTGTACTGTGTTTGAGTATGACATTTACTTTCATTTGGATGGAGTTAATCAATTGTAACATGTATTTCAGATTACATGTGCTTCCCACCAATTAAGAGGGTAAATGATTAGATCTTTGCTTACTAACAATGCTAGTCATTCAGATCATAGGTCATTTTTACATGACCATGCATTATTTGTATTCTTTGACCTTTGACTATGCTGTGAGGTGGAAGAATTGATCCTCAATTATTTGTCATGCTACCTACGACCATGGGTTATTCGGCCTTATAGGATATCGTTTGGAAAGCGGATAGTTCGGAGTTGAGTGGCATGAGGGTGATGAGAAGACCTCTAGAACATCTCATGATATTCACTGCTGACAACTTTGGATGCTTTGCACAACTTAGAGGGTTTAAGCAGACTCTTTGAGGGATTAGAGATGTTAGAATTGCTTTCCAGATAGGTTTGGGGTACACAAGATACCATTTTCTTGGGTTGGTGGCTGGATCTAATAGACTTCCTAGTGTAGAGCTCCCAAAATTACATGCGTGCTCAATGATTGTGCAACCCATTAGCCTGCAGTAACTCACATTTCCAAATATTAAATACGGAAGTTTCTTGCCCACCATATGCAAGTTAGCAGTGTTGGTTAACAAGTTGCATCATGGCACAAAGCTGGGGGCCATGGTGGGCCGACTCAATCTGGTTAAACAATACCCAAAGGGCATGTCTATTGAACGCCAACACATGTGAATCTTAAGTAGAAACAAAATTTGACCCTTTTCTAGGTGGCTTTTTACTGATGTCCCATATCTAGTACTTAGTGCCTCTTGGGCTTCTACATAAACCCCACCAAGCAAACCAACATATCTGTTAGATTTTACGTTGACAAATACCTCTCTCTCTCTCTCTCTCTCTCTCTCTCGGGCTTCTACATAGACCCCACCAAGCCAACCAATGTATCTGTTAGATTTTACGTTGACAAATACCTCTCTCTCTCTCTCTCTCACACGCACACACACAAAAAATACAATATATATTGCCTAAAATTTTGTTCTATGAACCATAAGTGTGGCTTCACCATTGTAACAAAACTTCACAGCAAGAGTGAGCAGTGAAATTATACTAATTTCAGAAGATTAAAAAAGCACTCGTGTTAGGGACTTGATCCGTTGTTTCCCCACTAAGTTTTTGTATTCCAACACTTTTCTTGGCACAACATTGTTCTAGTTTGAATGCTTTAAGGTTCTTATCAAAAGAAGAAATATTTACCTCCATTTCATCAGCATTGGTATGGCTCTCTTGGTTTGACCACTCTTCCTTTTGAACAGATTCGATCTAATGATTGACAAAAAGTGAATTTAGAACTAATTACTTTATAGTGTATAGTAGAGCAATCTCATCAAGATAAACAGAGAAAAAACAACAATGAAAAAGGTGCTGTACAAATATGAATCTACCCACAAAGGTAAAAAAACTCCAATGCAAAACATAAAATTGTCTTTCTAAAGAGCAAAATGCAATCCTAAGAAGTACAGACACTTCTAAGGTGTCATATCCATGCCTGACACGTTTCGGACACTGACATTGCTCGAACAATCTCGACACATTTGGATGCATGTTGGACATCATCCTATGGTTATTGTTATTGTTTCAGAGCCGTGCATGCTTCAAATACCTGGGGCCACCTTTTCATCACTTATATACACATAAAACACATCATAAGGTTGAAAAAAATAATTTGGGATCCCATAAAAGAAAACAATAGGTATTCATACCTTTTGAATTGTTATGTTTTAAATTTTAAACTTGTTTTCATCTTCTTTTATGTTAAATGATGTTTAAACTATAGATGGAATGGTCAATAGTGTTTTCATGTTGAACTAGTGCTATTTTTTCAATATTTTTATAGTTTGTGAATATTGCATTTATATAAATAGCAAATAAAGTATATAAAAAAAAACTTTTCCATATTCCTATCGTGTTTGTATCGTACTTTTTAAAAATCACAATGTCTTGCATTCGTTCTCGTGTTCTATTCGTATATGTGTTTGTGTATGTGCTTCTTAGATGTTATCTAAAGTTTTAAGTTTTTCTTCTCTCAAAATAATTGTCATCACTTCTCATCAAATATTTTGTTAGTTTCAGTCCAAACAATACCTGGTTTGCCTTTTAGAACTTGTAAATATCCCAAAATCTTATGAACATACAGCTCAATCACAAGTATCTTATATAACCAGCCTTAATCTAATATCTACTTAATAAACACATGAAATATCATTTGTTCTAAAAAAAATTCTCACTCCTAAGTAGCATTTAAATAGAATTCTATTTTATATTTAACTTTTAAATGCTACTTCACAAGGGTATTGAAGCTGGCCCACTCACTTATTAATTTGTAAGCACATTAAGTATTTAATTTTTAAAGAAGTTCTATTTTGAGAAAAATCACATTTAATATAAACTACATAGAAACAAATAAGCTTACATGTATATACATAGTTGAATCCCGCAAAACATGGAGTCTAAAAAAATAAGAGTATTAAACCCTAATAAGCACAAATATGGACAATTTGGGCTGCCCCGCCCCAGCCCTGCCAGGTTGTGGCCCATTGGGCTCGGTCTGGGTTTTGGGGGCTCCTGCCAAATATCGGGCCGGTCTAGGCCAAAACAAGAATGGAAGGCCCAAGCCCAACCCATGGCCCTCGGGGTGGGCTCGAGCTTGGGCCTAGGGCTTGTGGGGGCTGTTTGGGCCAGGCCTCTCTGGCCAACTATTTTTAAAATGTTATTTTTTTAAGTTTAAAGTTTAGTTATTTATAAATGTGCATAAACTAATAAAACTATCATTCTACGAATTATAAATTTATTAGTAAGCTTGTATTTAATTTTTTTGAATTTATTATTTATGTCAAAAAACTTTGCATTTGCATTTATTATTGTATATAATTAATAAGGTCCATCATTTATATAATTGGACTTACAAAATTAATAATGTATACATGTGATTAAGAAAAATTAGATACAAATTCAAACAAATTATAAAATTTTATTAAAGTCATTGTCCACCATGCATCAGTCTATTTGTCTCTGATAACAATGAGGAACTCATATAAATACCCTCACCAGAGAACATTCTACGTGGATGCCATAGGAATCAATAAAGTAAGAGATAGTACTTAGGTGCTGTTTTGGGATGGGTCTCGCATAGGGCTAGGGGGCCGGGCTCAAGCTACTTGAGGTGGGGCCCAGGCTCCCCCATATGGAGGTCAAGCTTGGGCAGCCTATGGGCCTTGGTACAAATTTACATCCCTAGACACGACATTTTCAAAAAATGAGGATACGGATATGGGAACGGTGGGGATACGGTAAAAGAAATGTCTTTTTAAGTTACTTATTTTTTTGGCTATGCATTTAAATATAACATTCATAAACCACCAAAAATAATAACATTCGAAGAATTGGATTTTGGTATTTTTAGTTTTAAAATTTATAATTTTGACTCCATTTAATACTTTTATCGATAACATTTCAACCATGTTGTGTCCCAAAACATGTCCAACTAAGGGACACATGTCCCCAATGTGTTTGGGGCGTGTCCACTAAAATAAATTTAAATAAAAGTATTTATTACACAAATTGGTGTGTCTAACATGTATCCCAGCGTGTCCGAGGAGTATGTGTGTCCTACAAGTGTCGGACACAAATATAGCATCCTAAACAGAGCATCCGTGCTTCCTAGATTAAACCTCACAAACTCTCTCATATCATAATCTCATAAGAAAAACTGGTTTCTAAAAGTTATGAAAATCGAGGAAGACTATTTAAACATCTAAATATAAAAAGTGTAAATAGGAAGAACTTACAAAAACTACATAAATAAGAACACTACGAAGGATAAGGGAAGGAGAATGAAAAATGGAAAATGGAGACCTCACGGTTCACATCAAAAGAACAATTTATACCTCAACTTCATCAGTGTTGGCATGGCTCTCCTGCTTTGACCATTCTTCATCCAAAAAGTGCATTATCTAATTATCAATTAAAAATAAGTTAGAACAAGTAATCACTATATAAGAGATTATAACAAGCGAACTTACTAAGATTACAAACAAATAATAAACAATGAAAAAATGGGATTAGATAATAAAACAGAAATATTATTTTTCTTTATTTTCAAATTTTTTGTTTTTATTTAAGATGTCCTAGTTCTCCTTCAAGTGAAAAGGCTTTGTTTTCTTTAATGCAAAAAGGGCCTATAGGAATATAAAACTATTCTTATAACTCCAATTATTCCAATGCAATAATAATAATAATCTATGGAAAGTACCAGCCACGCTCCTAAATCTGTGGTTCCGAGCTCGGGTCCATTGATAGTATAATGGTCAAACTAAGTTTATATCCACAATAGTACACTAACTCCCTAGTCATCTTGTAGACTTAATTTCCGAAAATAGGGAGAAGACCTCCTTCCATAGAAGAGCTGGTAAAGAAAGAAAAATTTAGCTTGGTTAAAAGGTAAAAATGGAAAATAAAATCTTAAATAATGTTATATGTGAAAAGAACTGCCAAATCATGTTGAAACAAAATTTATATCTAAACTCTATTTTTATAATATCTTCTTTTATGTACTTACCAAAACTGGGAATTAGAAATGAACCAAACCAAGAACCCCTTCAGAATCAAATCAAACCAAAACTACCAAGCGCAAGTTAGGTCCAGTTCTTGGGTTAGTCTATTCACCCCAATATTTATGTCTAAAATAAGCTTTCTTTTAATGTTAGTTCTCTAGAACCCTTTCGTTTGGAACTAGTTGCATATTTATCCTACTCAATTCTCATCATGGTTGTCAGCCAAATACGTCGATAAGTTGGTATATGCATTAGCATAATGCTCTGGGCATGTGCACCCGATTTCATCCATTTTGATTAAAATAAATTAGTCAACAGAATTTAAATTTGAAATAACATAAATATTTGCGTTTCTACCATCAATTTCGGACACATAAAATTTTGAAAAAACAATTAAAGGAAAACATAAATTTAAAATGTCAGTTCTAATAAATCACAAATGAAAACCAAATCTAAAATAAAATGTGGCACGTAGAAGTAAAGTTGTCGGCATATGACAGGTCAAAGGCAAAACCACTGCAAAATGGTCAAAACAGTTGCTCTAATTTTTAAGCCATCAACAATGGTCCTAAATGAAAAGGGATTGTTAAGTACAACTGAATGCATAATTCTCTCACATAGTTGGATTCCCCATGCAATGTTTTGAAACCTGGACCATTGAGTGACACAAAAAAAGGACTTGGTCACAGGTCATTTGTTTAATTGTTAGTTTGAGCAAGAATTAAACCATGATGTTCTAATTATGTTGTAAATATATTTAAAATTTATGAATAAACAAATTAAAATTATTTGTTGCAATAAAAAATGTTTAAAACCATCACTCAATGAACAATTAATTATGTACATTAAAACCCAAAAAAATATATTCCAAACCAAACCAATTGCCTAATTTGAGTTTATTAGAACACAAAGTCATTAGCAAAAGTTTCTATTTAATATGGATTGAATTGTACCCATTTGTTTTCTCTTTTTTTTTTTATTTTTTATTTTATTTTAATAGACTATACTTTTGAAAGATTTAGAGAGATGGACTTGTGTCAAGGTATTATGAGATCTTTTGCTATCGATTATCTAAAGTTATGGAGGCAAGGTTGCCAACTTTTATTGGGTTTGGTAAGCCATAATTTTATGTGTCCTGATTTAAACAATCACTCTCTCCCATGCTAACAGGGTGTCAACCTTTACTTTCTAGGACACCGTCAATTTTTCAACATCTCACCAAAATTCCCCACTTTTCCGTCGGACCACCTTCTAGACAAAGAGAGGTTGATTGTCGAACAGAGTCTGCCGGTGCCAGAGATTGTGAGAGAGAGAGGGGCTGGATGGAGAAATGGGGATATAGAGGTTGAATGGGGGAGGCAACCAGGCGAGGAGGGGCAGAGATTGTATTCAGACTAGACCGTGATGATGATGATTGATCCTAGTCGATTTTGAAACCTTCGATCATATGATTTATGACGAATTACAATAGCAAAAATTGAAGAAGGACGAAAAGGATCTATAATTTGATTCAAAGGAAATCTGTGGGACCGAATCTATCTATAGTTCAGGTGATTCATGAGGCTTCAGCCCACAATAATAATCATCATCTATGCCATATATGAAGTAATTAAAAAAGCTGTAAGACAAATTGAAATCAAACGATGATTCTATGTGGCTCTTTTCAATGAATTTCAATATCCAAAATTGAATCCAGACATACCTCGTATACCAAACAATGAGGATGCGCAACATAGGGGCATTCTTTACAGTAATAACTTTGGTGAGCTAGCTCTCTTCTTTCTTCGCAAGCGTTACAGTAAAACTCCACATCGTCATCATCATCTGGGTCTTTAACTGGAGAATCGGTGAAGTTGAGTTGATGGACAACGGACATCGAGATTGAAGTTGCACAACACGCAGCGGAAGAAAGGGGGAAGGCAAGGCTGACCGCAGATGCTGCAATCAAAGAGGTACCTAGCCTCGTTGATCAGAGCAAGAGGGTGGTGGTGAATTTCAGACATCATGGTGGGGGATTTTGACAGAGCACATCTACCGTCCATGAACCATTCACACTGTGAACACTCGAAGAAAAACCCAGTAGAATAGCACCAACACGCCCCACATTGACCATATCGATGGTAGAGGAGGGTGAGAGTGTCATATGGGTGAAAGAAGTGCTTGATTTCTTCCGGCATGCGCACATGATTCGTGCAGCACGAAATTGCATTCAGGGCAAAAATAGATTGAATCCACCAAAGGGAGCTGGCACCCATGGCAGGAATGAGGAAAATTCTGTATATTGTTGCAGCAAATCAAGGGATGGGAGTGCCTGAATTGTTGAATCTTACCTTCATAATTATTATTGGTGGTAGGCTTCAGTGAAGCCCAATGAACGTCCATGTGAAACTCACACTCAGAACAGCGGTCGGTAAAACCCTTCCGCCGGTGGCTACAGGTCCCGCACGAAAACCCTTCGTGCCCATGGGGGTGGAGGTTGAGAGGATGCGAGGCGTGAAAGGGGTGCTCGATCTTCCCAGGCAACTCCGCGCAGGACTTGTGCAGCAAGGACTTGCATTCGAGGCACACGTAGACCCAACCTCCACCATCATCAAAAGGCAGGTCGCAGCAACCGCAGGCATAAGAAAACCTCTTGTCGTTCCGATCACACAAAATCAAGGGATGGGAGTGATTGGATTGCTCACGAATCTTCTTCCGTGGTAATGGTATTGATCTTCTTCTTCTTCTTCTTCGTCTTTGCTGTTGGCGAGGGTCAGCAAAGTGCATTTAACGTCGAGCACAAAAGAACAGGGGGAGCACCTGTAGATCAGGCAATGACCACAACCAGCCCCACAAGAACTGCAGAGATCCTCCTCGCTGCTGATAGGAATTTCAGGAAAGAGAAATTCGTCTGAAATGAAAAGATGGTGTTGAGGGTGAAAGGGATGGTGTTCTAAGTATCTTGGAATCTCAAGGCATAAATCGTGGATGCCGAAATCGCAAATACCCGTACAGCAATAATGCTTGCCAGAGATCGGCTGCTTGCACACGCTACAAGGATAGTGATAGTAGCCATCCCTTAGAAACAATTTATCCTTGTGGCTGAAATGCCGAATCGCACCCTCAATCTCCATCTCTCTCTCTCTCTAAAATCATGAATGGTGAGGCAACCGACAAATAGCAGAGTTGAGGAGACAGGAGAAGGGGGGAAAATTTATTGAATGCCTTTTGACTTTGAGACAAATAGTCCAGTCTTCGCCCCTTGTTGCAAACTGATCAGTCTCTCACATTCAGGGCTTCTGAACTCTAGGTTTTCCTCAACTGAAGAACATTAGCATCTGATTATCACATTAAAGAAAAAATGATCAATCAACAATACAAAGAAAATATGTAGACCCTTTACTCGATATGGCTCTTCCTTTACATTCCTCTTCTCTTTGTTCTTCTTCTTACAATCTCCATTGCTCTCAAACCCTTTGCCCATCTCTGCAAATTCTCTCTTCTCAACCGCAAACCCACCAAAACAGCACAGGAACAAAACCCCAAAATCCAATCTTTAAACCCTCTTCTCCACCCATTAATCGAAACCCTTAACAAATATATGCCCAAAGCTCCCAAAAACGCATGAATCTCTAATTCTTTCCCTAAAACCAGCCACATTCCCAAACCACAAGCAATCATAAACCCAAAAAGCACTAAATTGTTCTTCCTCTTTCTCCTCCACCCATCGAAGCCTCCCCCTCCGAAACCCTTCCAAGAACCAAGTCCACCCCCATTTCCACCTCCGAATTCCCTAATCGCCACTGCCAGTGGCTTTGGTAAGATGTTGAAATTTGTCGCCATGAAATAGACCGATTCGAGTATGAATTTTTTTGATCTTTGAGACCCAATTCGCCTCCTGTTGTTTCTAGCACATACAATTGAATTTTGGGTCTGGGTTTGATTCGAAAGTGAGAGGGAAAGCAATGTATGTTGGTTGAAAAGAGAGAGATTGGAGGGGGTGGTGAAAAAAGAGGATTTGGTTAGAGAGAAGCTCTTGTACAGAGAAATCTCCATCTTAGGAGAGGAGGGATTCGAATTTGAAATGAATGGTATTCTGCATTTCACACTGGCAGTCCTCAATGTTCGTCGACTCGACAATTAGAAGACTATAAAGATTGGAAGAGGAAGAAAAAGTAACCGTTGCAAAGCGGAGATGCTAATTTTTTTATTAAAATTAGCAAAAGTGACCGTTGGTAAGCTTGTAAATTGTAACCCGTGGCTAGCATGAGGTCCAGAAAAAGTATAGGGAAATTGGAAAATTCTGGACTTATGGTCTTCCCTCAACACCAATTGTTTGTAAAATTGTCAGCTTTTGAATTTGATGGTAAAGCTGTCGGGTTAAATTGAGAAAGTCTTAGGTTCGAATCTTGCTTTGAAAAGGATACACACGTCTATAGATATATAATAACCACATAAACTTGTCAAAAAGGCAGATAACTCAAAAATACATCATTTATATTTATTGTTTCTACTTACATATCCAAATTTTTATGTAAATTTTTGATGTGGGACTCAACACACACCAATGTTGGTATGTTGGTGTGTACTGAATCCCACATCAAAAATTTATATGGAGAATCTTGCGTACATAAGTAACAACAATGAATCTAAATGAAACCTTTTGTCTAGTCTTTTTTGATAAGTTTCATATAATATTATAGTGGAACCGTGCACATGACTATATGAGCTCAAGGTTATTATAGTGCGGAATTTGTGATTGATTGTGAACTCTTAAAGAGAACGCAAAGCCTTAAATGAGGAAATATTGCAATAATTAGTATTTACGTGTGCTAAGTCTCATATCAAAAGTTTGCATGAAAAATCTTAGATGTATAAAAAGAGCAATAAACTTAAATGCACATTCTTAGCTATCATTTTAGGTGAGTTGCATGATTATTATTTATATATAATATATATTTGCTCTGAGCTCTGCAGCGTCTTTGTTCATGACAAATTCAATTGAAAATCTAGTTGGCAACTTGTTTTAATTCATTTTTTTGGTACAAAAAAATTTGATAGGAATATATTTTTAATTCAACCGGTTAATGGGGGTCACATAGTCACTATTACTTTTTTTCAAATTTTGTTTTTTTGTCAATTCACATAGTTACTATTACTTGTTTTAATTTATTATTTTTTTTTTTATGGTTGCATCATGAAGTGAATATAGTGGCATTCACACACATGTTGGTGCATGTATAAGAGATGGGAATGGCTTCTATACCGTGAACGACTTCAACTCAGTAAGTTTACCATTCAATGTAATAATAGTTACTTACTGCAAACTGTGATAACATAGGTCACGTTATGATAATTGCAGTTCACATTTGTGATGATTGTTTTTTTTACCTAAATCATCTCAATTTTTTTAAAGATTTATTTTTAATGATCAAATTTTTTCTTCTTATTGATTTATGGGCTAAGATTTTCAAGGTACAATGCTAGAGAAAAATCATTAGGCTACAATTAGGAGGACAAAACAACATAATTGTCAACCACTAATTGAAGAAAGCGCGTGTTCAGAAATTCAAAATTTCTTGTGTCTATCGTACTTTTGAAATTTTTTGTGTAATGTTTAATACTCATTGTCTACTAAATGATGACATATAATTTTTTATTTGCATAAGCGATATTAATTTGTTCTTACACTTTTTTGTAACTTGCTTATTATGTGTACTATTCATTCCCTCGGTATCATTTTTTGTAATTTTAAGTAAAATTTTAAATCTCCTAAAATTATTATTATTAAAAGAACTGAAAACAAAAACGAAGAATTATATTTATTTGAAAATGCTGTCAGTTTTTATTTTTTGTTGTGTACCATAGATATGTATTTTATTTTTTATATTTTATGATTTGATGATGATATTTGTAAGTTACTTTTTTATTAGTAGTATCAGACAAATATTTTAGAAATAAAGAACATAACTATTTTAATATTTTTTTATTTTTTATTTTAAAAAAACAAAAAAACAAAAACATAAATCATTTACTACGGATTGTCAGCGATAGAGAGCGCAATGGATCAAAACATATTAAAGCTCACGTAGTTTGGAGTTTCTGTCATTGGTATTAAAATTATGGCTGAAGATGAGCACAACACGAAGAGCAGCTGCTCTACCTCGAATCCATGCCCTATCTGCCTCGGACCTCTTCTTCAAGAATCCTACTTGGATCAGTGTTTCCGTATGACTTTCTCTCTGATTTCTAACTTATAATTGGTCATTTTGAAGCTTATTTTTTAAATTAATTGGAGGTCAATCTATTGTATTGCCCACTCATGAAAAGCAGTAAGAAATTACAGGGTCTAAGCTACTCTTGGTTGAGAATTAGAGGGGTTTTGTTTGCTTGGGCTTAACTAATTCAGAAGGATTGTTAATTGTACCCAACATGCATTTGTAGGGTTTGCTGTGTTTTCATGTATTCGTGTGAATCTGTGATGTAGGATGCATCAACGACCTATATGTAGTTTAATCCCAGGCTAATTCGCATGGAAATTGTTATTTCCTTTCATTTCGAAGTAAAACAATGTCATTGCCCTATTAGTTTCAGAATTGCTCCCCCCGAGTCTGTTGTTGCACTACTAACTGCAGTAATTACATCATGGTTCGGTCCATGATGTTTTAATAATCTAACATCATCATGACACGTATATGCACAAAGCTGTGATTTTTGAGATGTTTATGGGAGAGTCAGTGTGTATATGGTGAAGGGAAATGGAGTTGTTCAGGCTAAAAGCAACTGTTCCATGTTTTTACTTTTGAAATCTGCCAACTGCTCTGTGCTAGCTTTGACTAGTGGGTTGCCTTGCAATATTATGAGATAACTGACAATTGTATGGTGAGTTACTGTTGATACGATCGGAATGCTTCTGCATCACATGTAACTTGTGTTTTAGCTGTAAAGTGTCACTTTATCAAATTGGAATAATAATTTGTCTTCTGTAATCTCTTCACAAATGGTTACACCCAAGAGAAAGTATGTCAAGTTACTAGGAATGCCCACTCTAGCCAAGTTATCATGTGTTACTTGCTTATTAAGTTTAATTTTATTATTCCACATTTTGTTGGGTGCATTAGATATTATTTATCATTGGAGTGATTGTGAAATTTATTAATTCCTGGGTTGGAATAATAGGTTGGGGAGTGCGCCCCCTGCGGTATGGTACGGGTATTTTGGGGATTTTGCCATTGTATCCATGATTAGAGTTTCATTTAAATCGTGTAACCCTAATCAGTTGTTACACTTTTCTTCAAAAGTAATAAGAGAGAATTCCACTGTCGCTGAGGATGTAGGTAGTCACACTAACTGTTGAATCTCGTTAAATCCTTGTGTTCTGTGCTTTTTTATTCTTGTTTATTGCATCGCATGTAGATTTCTGCGCAACACAAGTGAATAAGTCTTTCTATGCAAAAGTTCAGGCCAACCTTTGAAGTAGAAATAGGAAGAATTTGATAACCCAATGAAGCGTAGACCCTGTGTAAGTGTCAATTTTTTTAAACATTCATTTTATAAAGGACAATTACTCATAGTTGAGTGAATGAGTAATGTAGTTGTTGAATTTCCTTTTTACTTGGCAGATTGGAGGGCAAAAGCCCAACTAAATCCTAACAATAGAGGGGAAAGACTCCCCTATGTGATCTGCTGCTAAGATAGACCTAAGGTCCAAGAAGGAGCACGTAGTTCCTAAATACCACTGGTTGGGTTGGTTTAGTATGAAATTTTATATTGTTTGAAAACATTCTATATATTTCTTGTATAGGCTATGTCTCTAGGTCTTGTGTTAGGTAATCTCGAGTGCAAATGCATCAATGGAAAACAATGTAATGTCTCTGTAGACAGTCATCTTTTTTAATCATTTCTTAAGCCAACCTTATTAGTTTTCTATTGCAGATAAGTTTTGCTACAATTGCATTGTACATTGGACCAAAGTGGTTGCAAGCAAGAATTCTCACCCACCTTCCTCTGTAAAGTGTCCTCTATGCAAGGTTTGTTTTTGTTCTATTGTTCTTCTGCTTTGACATTAATTTTGGTGTAGGGGCTTCCATTAATTTTACGCGTCTGCAAAGACGTGTCGGTTCATGCGTATGAAAGTCAGCGGATGACACCGTGGATGGAAGCTCCGAAAGCCATTATTTTCCCTAATATATGACAATGATGAAGGAAATGTGAATCAAGTAATGAGATTATATGGCATTGAAACTCTAGTAAAGGATTATTCTAAAAACATATTGCATTGAAGTGAAAGTCAATTTATCATATGCATTGCAGTTTAATATTGTTATTATACCTATATTCTGATTTGTATGCTACATATCGTATTTCGATGTTTTGGACTACTGAGCGTAAGCTCACACTCTACTAGACTTTGTAGGTTTAGGTTTGAACATGAAGACCGCTTTGGACTAGCTGGATATTGGATAAGATATTCCTATTGTTTATTTCACTTGACTTTGAGAAATTGTATAGTGTACTTTCTATCAGCTTTGTACATGGGATATTGTGCTGGGATTTGGATTATCATTTTTATTAGAGACGTGTAGATGCTCTGTTGTACCTATGGGTTGTTTATTATATTGAGCTTTATTATTTTAAAAATTGTTGGAAATTTGGTTTATTTTTCCCAAATTAGTTAATTTTTATTATAAATCACTCCTGGAAATTGGGGCGTGAGTCACATGATAACTTGATATCAGAGCATAGATATATGAACCTCTAGGGACTGGGGGTAGTGTATTGGGCTAACCTATATATGTTATTAATGTATAAAAGGAATATTATTGTTAAACAAAGTGACACTGTAGGTAGTGTATTGGGCTAGTCTTTGTTTGTAGATATGAATCCCTAGTGATTGTGGGTAGTCCATGAGCTAATTAATGTATTTGAATAATATGATGTGAAAATGATTGTGTTAATTAGAGTTCGTAGTGGAAGCTGCATATTGACTACTTGATTGTTGTCTATCTGATTTATGAATTTCGAGAACAAAATTTTTTTAAAAAGGAGGGGGATTATAATATCTCGTATATTTTGTTTAGTATGTTTATTTAAGTTAAGATTTTGGAATTTTGAGGACGAAATTGTTTTAAGGTGGGTAGATTGTAGAACCCTGTTTTTTTATTGAATTAATATACTTTTTCTCAAAAATATTTGTATTAAGTTTAATTTTATTATTCTATATTTTGATGGGTGCATTAGAAATTATTTATCATTGGAGTGATTGTGAAATTTATTAATTCCTGGGGTTGATATAATGGTACTTTTGTAATTTTAAAACTTTTATTAGGGTGTAATCACCCACACCATAAAATTTGGTGCCACCTATATATATTACAGTGTTAGGAAGAGAAACCCTCGAAACAAAAAAATAGAGAAGAGAGAAGGAGAGCTGCAGCTTGGAGGAAGAGAAGAGGGAGGCCGCGACTGTGCTCGAAAAAGGAGGAGAAAGAGACTTCTTTTCGGCGAGATCTTTTTGCACAAAGGTAGGGTGATGCAATTATCTTTAATTGTTTTGATTTAATGTACATGCATGTGTTGGTACACAATTTATATATATATATATATATGTATATATAAATATCTATATGAGGAATGCTAGCAACAGGTGATTTTTCAGTCATTGGTATCGTTGTGCTTTGTTCTAGTGATGGGTGCCAATGAATTTAAAAGCCACAACCGAAACTTGATAATACCGGTTGTGCTAGCTTGCAAGTTGCAAGTGGGTTAGACTTTTAGAGTACTTTGGAGTAAAATATGATACTCGCATGTCTCACGAAAAATGATGACTTAGAAATGGAATAAAATATTCAATATTCATATGCAGAACAAAAAAAGAAGGGACAAAGGAAATTTGAAATTTTTTTCATGACCACATAAAAAAAAAGAAAGATATAATTTTTTTTTAAAATTTGTACAAAAATTTCTACCAAAATGTGTGACAATGAGTACTTTTATACAAAATATTATGCTACATAATGGACTTGGAACAAATGGATGTTTTGTTTTAAAATGAAAAACTCTCATTTAACTATATCATTCTGTATATAAATTCTGAGTGAATTTTTTTTTTTTGATTGTATAGCATTATTTAAAAAATTATTTTCTTTATTTTTGTAATTATTGTATTTGTAAGAAAAACTAACTTTTTGTTGTAATTAATGTCACTCACTACATGGTATGTGTTATAAAACATATGTTTTTTTTGTTTTAAAATCCTTGTTTCCCCCAGCATATATATGGGGGTGAAACTTCCTTTAGGGGCGGAGTGCATGGCACCCCAGCTTTTGATTAAGTTTTGTAGATATTATGTATATGTATAATGTTGTCGCAAGAATTTATTCTACTAGCATCTCAATAATTTAGAATCCTACCATAAAATAATAAAATATCAAAATTTTTGTATAGTATATACTGTGAGTCTTACTTATTTTTGCCTAACAAACAATCAGTTTGTCATTTTTTTTTATATATTCTACTGAAGTGGAATAGAAGTTAGTTTATTTTATATGTTGAAATTGAGTCCTTTTTTTTTGTTAACCTGGTGTTCAGGCCAGTTTACGCACATCTCAACTAATCCAGGGCCTGTGCAGTTCTCCCGTCTCACATAAATCGGGTAATTACTGGGCTAAAGACCTTGGGATGGCCCTAAGGAGTTGATAGCTCCTAAGAGATTTTGAACTTGAGATCTTGGAGGGAGCAAACCCCCAGGTCCCAAGTCTTGACTATCAGGCCAACCCCTTAGGAACTGTTGAAATTTATAAGTCTTCCATGCTAATATATTTCTCATGCTTGAACTTAAAAATATGTGTAAAGAAAAACTTGAACTATAATGAGAGTAATATGATACAAAACATAATTTTTGTACAAAACTTTTATATAGACAGAATGATGGGTTGTTTGTGATCTATTCATTTCAAACAAAAAGACCTATTATTTTGACTCATAATTTAAAAAAACATCATTGTCTTTACATAAAATTTTATACGGCTAAAATTTTATTTAATAATTATATCAATAGGTAAAAATTCGTATTTCATGTTTCCACACCCAAAATAAAATCCTGGTGAAGCTACATGGGGATGATGATGAAATAAAAAAATGGCTCTGAAATAATTATAGATACCTGCAATTGAAAATCACATGAAGTTTGATTCAGTTCTCACTAAGAAGGGGAGTATTTTTGAAAAATATTGGACAGAGAGTTACTTTTTAACTTTTTGTAAGTGATGGGATGTCAGATAGTAGCTTGACTTGCAAACCAGTTTCTTTTGCTGGTTGCCCAATTACATTGGGAAGTAAAATGCCAGGCGTCACTACATTAGACTCGACTGTCCAAAAGTGAGTGTTAAAATGACTGTGCCTAGCATTCACCATATATATATATATATATATGTATGTATGAACTTGTGTGTATGTATGTGAGACTGTGGGGATTTGGTTTGTGTTTGGGTGAGAAGTTACTTACGTGGGCGCCATGAAAGAAGGAACAAGTTGAGCGAATGGAACTCAACAACGTGTTGGTTGGAAATTCGTTGGAGATATGATATAAAATATGTATTTATTTGTATAGGTATGTTTGGTGACTGTATAATTGAGAATAGATTTGAAAGCCAGAGAAATCATAGAAATACTAAGTAATTAAGGTAACGTAAAGGATTACGGTGGGTTTGTAGCTATGCTATGTGCTTAGGTTATATGTAAGTATATATTTCTGTGTATATGTTCAAGTTCTTGTTTTGTGGGTTGTTGTGCATAGGAGAGAAAGGAAACCTAAGAAAATTGGAATTTAATATATAGAGAGGTGGTTGTCTGTATTTATACACACATATATGTATGTAAATGTAGAATGTTGGGTGTGCTTCATATGGGTGGATAACAATAGTAGACGAAAAGAATAAGAAAAAGAAAAAAAAATGAAAAGAAAAGAAAAGTGAACTAGGGAGAGAATGAATGAATACCAGCACATAGCTGGTTCGTCAATGGCCTTGATGACCATTCAGCCGAATAAAATAATGGCCTGTTATAGCCTGAAGTGGGAGAAAGGACAGTAGAAAGAGAGAACAAGAGGTAGAAGGAAGAGGAAGAAAAGAGAAGGAAGAAAGAAAGAAAAGGAAAAAGAAAAGAAAAGAAAAGAAAAGGAGAGGAAGAATTAGTGATAGAGGGCTTTGGTTTTATGGAGGAAAGATTAGTCTTAGAGAGAGAAGCGAATCTAGGTCTTTGAGGTTGAAGATAATATAAGATTTTATCTAGGGTGTTCATGCCCATGGGTGCTATGGTGCACCCTTACGCAATCGGGAACCCTGGGCAGGTTCTGAATTTGGGAAACACCTTGTCTTATGTTTCATTAATGTGCTGAATCTTTTTTTTTTTTTTTTGTTCGTGTGATCTTTTGACCATAATATGGTGATCTAGAATGATAATAAATGAGCGGTCAAAAATAGTAGTCGTAGTGGTTCGATGGTCAAATGTGACCAAATTGTTACGAAATCTTAATATGTCGCATTGAGCTACATGAAATGATATTGTTTGGGACCTTTAGGTACTTGCGGTGTGTACTCATAATTTATGTAGTGATAAATCGGCACCTATTATTTCACTGGTTGTGAAGATTGATTTTATTATCTCATCCTGTATGACTTAGAGAATATGATTATTGTTGTTTATGATTAAAATGCCATGTATGTATAATTACTGTTATTCGTGATATACATTATCTGAATGATACTATTATCTTTATAGCGCATTGAGCTATTGGATTATGATGATTGGAATATAATGACCATTGAGCATGCATTACATGGAGTTGCATAAATTATGATAGGATAATGGGAATATACATTTTACACGTTGAAAGAGGCTTATGCATTATTGTGACATTTGAGAAAAGATGGACTATACTAACGAGATTTGAAAATATTGAGAATTATGAAATAATAACAAGCACGGGGATGTAAGCAAGTAGGCATTATTCCTCCCTCAGATGAAAAACTTGGAAGTATCTTGGCCAAAGGTTTACGCATCCATAGAGGCGTGTCGTTCACGCGTACCATGAATGAAAGTTCTGAGAACGTGTTGGTGGATGGCACCCATTATTTTCCCCAAACATTTATGACAATGAGTAAGGAAATGTGGAAATTTGGATAAGATGAATTGATTAATGAGATTATATAGCTTTGAATAGAATAAATGGTATTAGATAAAAGAAAAAGAAGATTATTATTGCATTAAAGTGAAAGTGAGAATGACATGTGCATTGCATTCATATTGCGTTGCTAGTATATTTGTTCGTATGCCCATATTCTGTTACATATGCTTCATGTTATTAGTTGGATGTTCCAGACTATTGGGCGTAAGCTCACACCCCCACAGACATTGTAGATTTAGGTTTGGGAAGGATGACAGATGGTGGATATTGGATTCATTTGTTCTAAATTGATATTTTCCTAAAGACGTTGCTAGATGTTGGTCAAGATTTTCCTTTTGATTATTTTATTAGCACTGTAAGAAGTCATTTTGTATTATGTACCAAGAATTTCCATTGGGTATGAGATTCAGTTGGATTATTATTAAATTTGAGAGATGTGTAGACGCTTTATTGTACCCATGGACTTTATTAAATTGAATTTTATTAGACTTTGGTATTATTTTTGGATGTCGTTGAGAAATTTGGCTTATTTTTTATCAAAATTAATTATTTTTACTAAAAATCACCCTCGGAACTTGGGGTGTGACAACTTGGTATTTTATTTGTTTGAGAATTACTATGATATTCAGTCATTGGGAAGCATTTTTCAATCGTTGATATGCCTTTTTAGATAGCATTCTCACTCATTGTAGACATGCATTTCTACCATTATTTTGTTACTGTCACTGCCACCTTTACACATGCATCATGTGGATGTTGCAGCCATTATCACTGCCTGTCTTTTTCAAGTCATCTCGAACACCACCGAATTCAAGTCTAATCTTTGTTTAACCGTTCAAAGACCATTACCCCACGGGCCACCACTACGATACAATGAGATTCAACAGAACAAAGCCTTAAATCCCAACTCCTTGAGCATTAACAG
The DNA here is from genome assembly GCA_033060915.1 of Euryodendron excelsum. Classification (NCBI taxonomy): domain Eukaryota; kingdom Viridiplantae; phylum Streptophyta; class Magnoliopsida; order Ericales; family Pentaphylacaceae; genus Euryodendron; species Euryodendron excelsum. The sequence goes on along the minus strand of CM065377.1, from coordinate 21,285,587 downwards.
GGATCTGATTTGCTTTCTCATGACCATACTTAATGACATGTCCACTTGTTGTCCTTAACCACCCCCACCTCTCACGAATGTGTCCATTTTCTACCCTATCTAGTCTTGGCATTGCCACTCAACCATATTAAGTTCCTCCTTTTGATGCACTCATTTATCAGTCATGTTTCTTATCAGTTAAGACAACAAAGTATATCGGTTGTCTTTTAATACATTTTGCTTCTATTGGATAAGTGATAGTCATTAAAGGCATATGTAGCTTCAAAAAATCCCTAAGCTCATCAGGGGCACTAGAGCGACTCTTTTTACACCAAGTGAGGCCCCTCTAGTTAGTTGCACCCTTTTCCAAGTTCCAGACTCAAGAAAAGCATGCTTTTAGTTTTTAATGACTCACTCATACATTATATCTTTTTGTTCCAAATTAAAGGAATGCCCTTGTTTTATTTGTCCACTATCATGTCATAGTCTCTTACAGTGGATCATATCGTTAAACTTTAATCGTAGCATATATTCGGAATTTTGGATTCATAGGCTCGTTATTGATGAGTAGAATTGGAAATGTTTACTGTTTGATTCTCAATGTTTTTGATAATATATTAGAATCCACCCTATTAGAGTTGTAATTATTTAATTTAGTTGATGAGTATGCAAATAAAAAGATTCAGCCTCTTAGTTGATATGCTAAGAACTTCTACTTTTTTCCCCCCTTTTGGGGTTTTTGAGTAGTTTATGTTGCATATTATGAATTATATTGATTTAAAATGTTGATGCTAGTATATAATATACATTTCTATGATACATGCACCTTACTTTGCTCAGTCTCACTGCTCCTAGTTTTACTAAAATTGCATTATACATTGTTGTCTCAATATTCCCCCTATTAATTATATAAAAATATGAAGAACAAGAAAAGGTTGTTTTAGTTTTGCCTGTATTAACTTTCTTGGAGCCCAAAATCTCTCTCAGTGGTTACAATTTACCCTTGTCTTGTTTCATCAAATAAGATATATCAAAACAAGCAATATACGGCCTCATATTCAGATCTCTTATTATTCTTGTTTTAATAAGTTTACCCATGATGAAAGCTAGGGATAAGAGCTCAATGTTAATGCTTTACTATCTTGTTTGATCATGGAGACAAGAATGAAATGGGCAAATTTATCCTTGTTAGCACTGATAGTTCTAGGGAGGAGACATTTCCATATTGGGTACATGTTGGAGACTGACACTCATAAACACTTGACCAGAATTTCTTGGATGTATCATAGTTTATATTAAATTTCATAACACCCTGTAAAATGACTTTGGTGGTGAATCTCTTTACAAGGGTGATGTCCAACATCTTTTGATAATGCACTTCACACACTAAATGTGTCTTAAAGCATAGAAAAGCAAATCATCCAATAAACACTTCTATAATAGGAATAGAAACTTTAATAAAGATAAGGATAGATGTGGTAAGCAAGCAAGCAATAGTAGGACACATTATTTGTGGCTTTTCATCTTCCAAGTTTTGTAATTGCAAATGTAATTATTTAGACAACTGATTCAAATTTTTTTCTTCATATAACATATACATTTACAAAGATGTAAATATAGTATTATATTCTGTGTCATTGCCATATCTACATAATATGTTTTTAGAGATTCCCCGTGCTTGATGTCCATTTCCTGTCAAATCTGTATCCAGTGTCTACATCCTTGTTACGCAGAATTTATATAACCCCTCTTGTTCCATTCTTCCCTTCACTAAGGAGAGAATAAAAGAACAGGGAGAAAATCTAATAAGTGATCTATATTCCTTATCCCAGTAATATGTAATATCGTCTTTATTGATATGCTTTCTCAAGATGGGGCTACCTTCCTGACAAGGGGAGGTGTATGTTCACTTACAGTTTTAAAAAATTAAATGAAATCATAAAAGCTAGTTGTATTGATTAATCTCCTGCTAGCTAGTTTAATTATTCTATATCTCCAGTCTTTTTTGAACTCTTTAGAATTTCACTCAAATTAATCCTATTATATGTCTAATGCAGACAGAAAATTTTTCTATCATACATGGATATGACGGGAATTCTTTTCAACGGCATTACATTAATCAGGATTTTGGAAATAGGTAATGTGGTCTTTTGATTTCTTTTCTTCAGCTTGACTTTCATATTTGAAAATGTTATCATAACTTTACTTTTATACATTACATTTGCAGTGCTTTCTTTTCAAAAGCTCACAAATTTAGGTTACAGTGTTACTACATTGAACCAGGTATACTGTTGCTCATCATTTTGATTCTTTAGTTCCATTTGTTTGTTGAATGTTTGGTACTATTTTTGGAAAAATCCACCTTTATCGACATCCATTTGTGATAACTATATGTTAAACAGTTAACTTGATGGATAAATTCAAGGTATCACGGTATTGGAAGTCTCGTAAGTATCTTCAGCCAAATCAGTCGCTCCAAAGCTGGTTGAGAAGGGACATCCAAGCTTTAATTCAGGTTCTTGTGTTCACCAGTTTTGCATTTTCTACTTCAAGGTGATTGTTTATTTCCGGTGCAAAAACAATCTTTTAGAACAATATGTAGCAGGAAATGGAAACCATGAAAGTTAATTTTGGTTGGGAATAATATTGGGATTACCTTAAATACCTTGTTTCAGTTATCGTCTCCGTGGTGTTGGCTTCATTTTACATTATATGTTTACTACTTGTGGATGTGGCTGAACATGCAAATTTTATCATCATGCAATGGAGCCATGGATATCCAAGGGCATGTTTGTAGGAAGAAACTCATCTATCAGGGCAAGTGCACCAGATGACTTGGACCAGTTAGCACAATAAATAAGGACAATGGTCGTGCCTCTCTTGTGGATAGTGTTGGTTTCTGTTGGTCTATATCTGTTTGTAAAATGCACGGGAATACAAGCTTAGTATTTCTCTCTCTGACCCGGATCCAGTGATATTTTGTCTCTGGAAAAGTAATTGTAACTGTTTTTATTATCATTGCATGAAGTTGAATTCAGAATACACTTCCAGGGTGAGCTAGGGAGATGGTTGCAGATGGTCATGCTGTCATCATATTTTCTGTACAAGATTCATGTCCTTTTTCATCTAGTCTTGTGCAAATAATCTACTTATAATGCCAACATCACAATCATAACAAATTAGAAATATATGCCTCATCCAGATCGATGTCCCTTTTAGAATATTTTGTTCTCCATTGAACTGGAAACTATATGCTGGTGAAAGTATTTACAGTATTTTTATCTTTTTTTTTTTCTTCTGATTTTGGCTGTTTTGAAATCTTGATTAATTCTATCACATTTTCAAAATTAGTGCAAACTTTAAAATTACCTACTGAATATCTGCATTTTGCTTCAACAATGGAATTGATGCCATAATTTTGAGTTGAATGTTGCATCCTTTTGTTTTGTGCAATATGCCACCAATATATTATAGTGACTGGTTCAAAAAATTGATGCTTTAGATTGTCTCTTTTCCTAAACAGAACTACGTGGTGTAATAACTTGCTCGCATCTTTTCTTCATATGCAGGAGGAAGATGTTGAAATTATTGTTCATCACATACATGGTGTGATTGACTCCTTGAGAAGGTAACATTAAATGTTATTTCGCACAGAAAATTGATTGAAATATGAGTTGACCATGGAACTCAAGCAGACTAATGTGTATCAACACTCTTCACTTTTTATTCTATACACTAAAGGTAGAAATGGTCTTGTTCGAACTGGTAAGTATTCGAAGTTAGGCGGCAATTGCCCTTATCACAATTTCTTGTGTTACACGAATTCACACCCAACACTGCTATATTTCAGAAATGACCAAAATTGTCCAAGTAAGCCTGAAACAAAACAAGAAAATTTCAAGGACTTGGTTTCACAAGCGGCAAGACCTTTCTTAACAGGAAGAACAGATCGATTTGTAAACGAGGTTGAAATGTTTCTAGCTTCAGGATTGAATATTGAAGCCTACGACAAAGTTTACATGCAGCATTTGGGCTGGAAACTTCCTTGGTTTACCACTGAGGATGATGAAGGAGAATTTAGTGGATGTGCACCTCCAGTTCCGTACCTGTATTTCTTTGATGATGACTCTGAGGGAACTGAGTGAACATTGTCTTGCCAATGTGGAATTACTACTTTGTTTAACTTGTTCCATAGCCTTCCTTTGGTACTCTTTGGGACAAGTTATTTTTTGAAGTCATTCTCTCTGTACAAGGATGGGAGAGAGGAGGAAATATGGAGAGATGAGAAGGGATCTTCCTAATTTTTCTGTTTGCATAAATGAGAGAAATTTTAATGGCAGAAGAAAGTGTTAGATTTTTAGTTCAAGCAATTAAAATTTCTTCCTTTCATAGGCATGTTGATGCTGAACTCTGTTTTGCATACTTTATTATCATGTTTGGGCCTGGTTCTGCACTTACATTGAAGATTCTCTCTCCTATTATTGTCCACATCTCTTCTTTGTCCTGGAATATGCAACTTTACAGATTGCTATATGCAATAAGCCATAGCAGCTACAGACATTTTTTTTTCACAAGGTTGCCCATTTTTTCCCTTCAGCATTCTGCATGAATCATGAAGCCCTTGTTCCCAAGTAACACTCCTAGTAATAGGCATTTGGTGCCCCAGAGCATTGTTATATGTTTCTAGCAGCTGGGCATCCAAAAAAGACAATTATTGGACAGTTTGTTCAGAATTGTGGGCTTAGTTTGGGAAACTCATAGCAAAGCTTATCCAATTGTTTAAGCTTTCCTTCGTCCTTACCACACAATGAGCTTAATTTGGGAACGAAGTAGAAACAAACCCAAATTTGCCATGGAATGGGGGAAATCCAACCTGTTAAGTGCACTCCTGGGGGAGATAGAGAAGACATCTCTTGTAGGATTTAACAAATATATCACCAAGTTTTCTCTCTCAAGTGCCAAACGAGTAATTGGTTATAAGTTAAGAAAATGTAGTAGACAATAGACTATAGTTAGCAAAAAATTCTCTTCGAGGGAAATCCTAAACTCATTTTTTTATAAACTCTGTTGTGATGAAACTCTCACAAAAATTTAATAAAAACTCAAACAAATATTTTCAAAACGTTCATAAACTCTAATAAAAGTTAAAGAAACATGTAAGAAACTATGCCATAGTCTCTCTCTCTCTCTCTCTCTCTCTCTCTCTTTGAGAAAAGTTCAAGTAAACAATAAGAAAATTTTTTTTCTTTTGAGAATGAGTCCTAAGTGTGGACTAGTTTTAAGGCTTATTGACCAACACAGAGCTGACTCTCTAATAACATGTAACATTCTACTTAATGATTGTCATCACTTCAAACTTGTTGAGCAAAAGCTGCAAAACTATTGTCTTTTCATCCTAATAAAGCTAATAATTTTCTCATCTAACAAGTAATGAACTGAAGAAATCTGAGTTCTTTTATGAAAGTTCTGCTATTACGTGATCATGGGGTTGCGAGCTTTGTGTGAGAAAATAGACTTGATGCATTCCCACCACCTTCTCTTCAACGAGCTCTTGTAGTTTCTCGGAGAAGATGAGTGAAGAAGAACGGTGCTGATCATCAGCGGACAAGTTGTTGTGGAAACAAAGACGTTGTGTAGGTTGCGATCAACTCTTGGCTTGAGCCAAAGTGTTCATGTTTCAGAGCCAGAAGGGCTGCCACTATCATCTGAAAAAACCCCTTTGAAATCAGCAATCTTATTATACTACAGATCGAACATGCACGTGAATAGAACAGTAAATGCAGAGATAAGAAAAAATAAACCTCGTTATTAAATGCAGTGAATCCATGCTTCTTTTTTTTCTTCACAATCAGTGTGAAGATTTGCAAGAAAAATGCTCAGAGTCTGTGAATGACAACAATTATAACCTTACCTTACACTTTTCATTTTAACGGGTGGTGTCCCTAACTTTATCATAAAAAAGTCGTGTCCCAACTTTATCATAAAAAAAATCTAAAAAATCTCTAGCAAAAACCTCATTAAAAAATCTCTAGACATCAAATCCCTAATGACAGAATCTCTAGCAAAACCTCACTAAAAAATCTCTAGGCATCAAATACCTAATGACAAACTCTCTAGCAAAACCTCATTAAAAAATCTCTAGACATCAAAAACCTCAAGATTAACAGTTGCGATCGGAAGTCAGACAAAACAGTGACATCAAAAACCACAAGATCAGTCGCAATCAATCGGAAGTCCGACAAAACATTGAGATCAAAAACCTCAAGACTAACAGTCGCGATCAACTTACTGTCGAGTGACATCAAAAACCTCAAGATTAACAGTCGCAATCAGTCGGAAGTCAGTCACAGTGAGCAGGGATGAAACTAGAAATTATGATGAGGGGTCGTAGAAGGCAAGGTTAAAAAAAAATTCTTTTTTTCTTTTGACTAAAATTATTTCCAAGGATTACTCAGGATTTTGGAGATAGGTAATGTCGTGTGTTCATTTCTTCTCTTCAGCTTGACTTTCGTATTTGGAAATATTGTTATCATTACTTTACATTTTGCAGTGCTTTGCTCTCTTCTCAAAAGCTCATAAATATATATATATATATATATATAGGTTGCAGTGCGCGCTTCTAAATTGAACCAGCTTATCATTTCTTCTCAACGACATTACTACGTTTATCATTACGTTATTTGGACTTTTTTCTTTCTGGTACATTTTCTTTAGCCCCTAATTGGATTTGGCCATTGTGTTGCGTGTAGCATTTCAGGGTGCAAAACTAATCTTCTAGAACTATATATGTGTGTGTGCGTGTGTGTAGCAGAAAATGGAAAGACACGAAAATTAAGTGTCATTGGGATTAATGTTGGGATTCCTTGATGAAATACCATTTTGAGTTACGATCTCAAAATGCCACTTATGTATTATATAGTAACTGCTGGAGAAAATTGATGCTTTAGATTGTCCCTGAAATTTCTAAATGGAACTACATGGTCTTATAAATTGTTAACTTGCTCCCTTATTTTCTTCAAACGCAGGAGGAAGATGTTGAAACTATTGTGACTCATTGAGAAGGTAACATTAAACATTATTTTGCATAGAAAATTGATTGAAATATGAGTTGACCATGGAACTCTAGCTAGCATACTACTCTGTATCAACACTCTTCACATTTTTTTGGCTCTCTAAATTTGTAAATATTCAAAATAGATAGTAAGTGTCCGTTATTTCTTGTGTTACATGAATTTTTACCCAACGCTGCTATGTCTCAGAAATGACCAAAGGTCTCCGAGTACGCCTGAAACAAGTCAAGAAATTTTGAAGGCCCAAGTTTCTCAAGCGGCACTAAGACCTTTCTTAACAGGAAGAGCAGTTCGATTTGTAAACAAGGTAGAACTGTTTCTAGCTTCAGGAATGCATATTGAGACCTATGACAAAGTTTACAAGCAGCATTTGGGTTGGAACTTCCTGGGATTACTACTGAAGTGATTCTTTGAAGCCATTCTCTCTGTACAAGGAAGAGAGAGAATGGGAACTCTGGAGAGAGGAAAATGACTCTTCCTAATTTTTCTGTTTGCATAAAATGGAAGAAAGAAATTTTTATGGCAGAAGAAAGAGCAAGATTTTGCAATGTAAAACTAGGATGCTAATGGCTCCAAACCAACCCACAAAGCTAAGGAGAAGTGTACTTTCTACGTACTGCATTACACTCCTCAAAATTGGCAAATTTGACAATTACAATCATGAGCCTTATCTTTGCATGAATGGGACAAATCAGTACTCACATTGAAGATTCTCTCTCCTATTACTTTTCACATCCCACCTTTGATCAGGAACATGCAATGTACATCTTTATAGATGCCAAAAACTATGGCAGCTACGTATATTTTTTGAGTAAATACACTTTATTCATTTGTAGTTTGAGCAAAAATAAGGTGATTTTTTTTATTTAAAAATAAATACATAATTCTTGTATGATATGTACTTATCTCTAAAATAGACAGAATATGACATATTTGGTGAAATAATAAAAATATCCTTGCAAAGGATAACTCTTTATTTTGACATAACATGGCATAATTGTCTTTTTGATGTTCCATTTTAAAAGGATGAAATGATGCAAATATATACACATGTAACATAATTATAGTTAGTAAAAATGGTTTTTATCTATTTTATAATTAAGTCCAAACTACTTAGAATTAGATGCTCATTTTTAAATTACACGGGGTCATGTGATTTTTACTCAAATCATAGGGAGGTAAAGTATAATTACCCATACATCGATCTTTTTCACTAGACTGCCCAAACAAGACCCAAGTAGTGTTATATGTTAGTAGCAACTGGGCATCCAAAATACAAGTGTTGGACAGTTTTTTCAGAATAGTGGCATAAGATGAGCTAAGTAATTTGGGAAGAAAGGAGAAATAAACTCATATGTGCCAAGGAATGGGGGAGTTCTAACCTGTTACTGCATGCCTCCAGGCAGAGATAGAGAAAGACTTCACTTTCAGGGTTTAACAAATATATTACCTAGTTTTCTCTCTCAAGTGCCGCTACAAGAGTAGTTGGCTATTAATTCTTGCATCTCCAAAGAGAATATGGTAAATGTTAGACCATAGTTATCAAGAAAATGTCATTTAGGGGGGACACCCTAAAATCGTTTTTCCAAAAACTTGTTTGGAGAATGATGATGAAACTCTTATGAAATTTAAAGAAAAATTTTTAGAAAACGTTTTCGAGATGTTTCGAAACTTCAAGACAATTTAAAGAATATTTTTTTGGAAACAAGATTCTTATAATTTCTACCAGTTTTTCATGCTTTCAAAGCTCTTTTTTCAACAATAAGATGTATCTTACAAGTTTTCGAAGCAGTATTTAACATTAATATTTTCATTGGTTATGAAAGTATTATAATAATTTATTTTGCTATATTTAAAATTCCTAACAAATGTCCTTATACATATCATATTGATTCTTGTATCATGCTCCTAGTGTTTCCTTTCCTGTTTCCCATGATATTTTTAAGCCGCATTTCTAATTTATATTTTTCGTTTCCGTTCCTCATAATGGCTATCATATTCGTTCTTGTATCAAGCACCTAGTGTTTTGACGTACATCACGACCTACAGGCAACCCGGCGAGACCTGGGAAGGCAACCCGATTGGGAGTCAGATTGTAGTTTGTTTGCTTCTCTTGAAGCATGTTGTATGTAAGAAAATTTTCTACCCAGAACTAAATTATGGCTCTTAAATCATGTTTTACAACACCGTTTGGATCATCACATTATAACTTGGTTTGTTTAAGTAGCTTAGGAGTTTTATACTAATTTTTTACTTTAAGTTAAAAAATCGAAGGCATAAAAAAAACGTAGAAACTTTAACTTTGGATAGAAGAAATTATTGAAGACAAAAAGAATGAAAACTAGGTAAAATAAGACAATAAATAAGCTTATCCAAACAATTTTTTGTTTTTTTGTTTTTTTGTTTTTTTGTAAAGTTGCCTTATTTATAAGCTTTCGAGGTCCTACTTCTTCTAGGAGCTGCTCTTTTAATCCCTTTAAACTTGGGATTCATTCTCTTAAAGTTAGTGTTAGGATTGAACCATTTTTTTTTTTTTTTTGAAAGGCAAAATTCATTGAAAAGATGAATGGAGAATATACAAGAGAGAAGGGGAGGGCTCAAGACTGAACAAGAAAGGACTTGACAGAAAAGAGCCTTGCACCCTAAACTCAAACAAGAAGCAGGAGACAAAACATGAGCAAAATGGCAAGGAGAAAAGGCCTAAAGGGACAACTGGAATGTGACTTAGTGTGGGATTGATTCCTTAACATCATTTATGGAATAGATGAACTCTTGGGAGCTGAAGACAGCATACTGGAGAGTTTCTTTTGATCATGATGCTGCCAAGAAATTGATGATTTCCACCGCTTCAGACCAATTTGATTGATGATGGTAGAAAATATCAATCCTTGATGTCCAAATCTTGCATACACAGCTAAGAAAAATATTGCCATAATGAAATCTTCAGGCTTCTGGACTTGAATCCAAACCACCAATCTGTATGAGATATCAACTTCTAAGGACATAACCAGTTGAGACCCCCCATATTATAACTGAGGATTGAACCAATTCTCTTAAGTCCTTCTTTTGGTTGGATTGGGTTTCTTTTACCTCTAGGGCCTTTCATGGTCTTTGGGCTTGTGGTAGAACTTATTGGGCCTGCCCTTCATGCTAGGCTGAGCTGCTTTACGGATGATAGACATGTTTTCTTACAGGTTGGGCCCACTTTTCTTAGTGGGCTTATTCGGTCTTCACAAGATACATGCCTTTTAGCCCACAATTGCCCCCAACCCTTATTCCATGTTTGGTTGAACTTAAGGGTAAGGGTTGTGTTTGGATAACTATCATAGTCTTTTCAAATTTTGACCTTATTAGATCGTGGGCTATCCTTCAAGGGAGCGTGTGCAATGCACCATCTGCTGTCTTGTTCATGCAATTGGAGAGGCACAGAAACATTAAATGCCGAGGCGACCTTTCAATAGAGTTGCAATGATGGAGTCGTTCCTTGTTTCATGAAATAGCAGCGACCATGCGTATAAAAGTAAGCCTTTTTGGTGCTAGTTTTCACCTTTGCTTGAGAAGATATCTATCCATGAGAGAGTGCCGACCTACCTATCTCAAAGTCCTCATTTTCCTTCCCAAATCTTCTTTCCTTTACATTTTGCACCCGACCTCTTCCTTAGGGTTATGGCAGTCCATGTAAGGAACATGCTTGGCTCATCGGTGGCCATTGATGCTTTTAAGGAAAGATACCAGTTCCTGGAGGGTGTAGATATTGGGTTAGCCACTGATAGGGATAATAGTTTATGGGAGTTCGATGCTGGGATGTCTTTTCCTTTAATCACAATAGTTGAGGGTGGGGTGAGGTTCCCTTTGCACCTGTGGTTGCTTAGGATCCTCTCTTATTATAGTTTATGCCCAGCCCAACTTGCCTCCAATTCCTTTCGAATAATCATGGGTAGTAGAGTTAAATCACATTTTCAATGTGAACATAGGCCTAGAGGAGCTCAAACACTGCTACATTCCGTGCCTCATGAACTCCAAGGATGTAAAGTACTACATTAGGATAAAGGCACGAAATTGGGAAATTGTTCAAATCCTTCCTAATGTTGGGAAGGTTGTAGATGAAATAATGGCCATAGTCTTTGGGAACTGGGAGTATGGGGATACCCCAGCGAGAGATCAGTCTTCGTGGTGGTGTCCCAAGTGTCATTGCGAACCGGGTCTACTATTTTGTTATTGTTTTTATTCTATCGAGCTCTTTCATTTGTGCCTTTATGCTAACTTCTCAATTTTTCTACCTTCCAAGTGATCATACAAAGGTGCCAAAGAAGTTTGAGAAGATTGGCATTGATTTAGAACTGTTGGAAAGAGTTTGGGCATTTAAGAGCGAAGGTCCTCAGCAAAGCGTTGGTCGGGCCGCTTACATCCTACTTCGACATACCCTTCATTACAAGTCATTCATTGCGACTAAGGGGGTACCTCTTAACATCATAGCAAGGCTGAGGGAGCATGGTTGGGCTCGCCGATAATGTGCCAGAGGGCATTCTTATCCCGTTTATGCACCAACCTAGTCGGGTGACTGTAGCAGCCACTAGCGATGCCTCTTCCTCTATATCCACTAATCACTCCAGTTTTGATCGTGGATCTCCATATCGCCCTACTTCAATTCCTGTCTTGGAGTAAGATTTCGCTTCAAGTTCGACGACCGTATCAGATCGCCATTGTTGCCATTGTCATCGTCGCCTAAACGTGGTATATCTGAGTGAAGAGTCTAAAAAAGAAGATTCTGAAATGAGGACTAGGAGCTTAATGGAATCCCTTGCCAAGAGGAGGGCGGATGGGGTCTCAACCTCCTCCTGCACTAGCGATGTTGCCATCTGCAGTTGTCCGAACTCAAGCATCGCCGGTGGATAGATCGGTAGAGAAAAGGCCTATCGTGGACCCACCTCTGGAGTCTCCTCGAGTCAGGGGGGCTAGATCTGTTGGGCCCAATGAGGGTAGTTCTTGTGCCGACCAGACCTCTGATGCTGTTCAAGCTGTTGTATGCAAGCCCTGTGTTGGGCAGCGTCTAGTCACTTCCATGGACTCTACTTTGAAGGATGTCAATGTGGTAGTGGCTCTAGATAGGAGCACTATCCTTGCTAGTGACATCATGACACTGATATAGGCCTCAGACCCCTCTCTCCCTTCCAAGGGGCTATCCATTCCAGTCTGGTGGTAAGTGTTCTTACTATACCATCCTTTGTTTCTTATTTGCTTTCCACTGCGGGCTCTTACCTGTTATTTTTCTCTTTATAGGGGCTGTAGTAGATGAACCAGTACATGAACCATTTTAAGGTTTAATCAGAAAAGCTCAAGCTGGATAAGGTGGAGAAGGGGAAGTTTAAGGGGAAGCTAGAAGGCTGCCTTCATATAAGAGTATAAAGAGGCTTCTAGTGCTACTGGCGAGTTAAAGAAGAATGAAAAAGCATTGAACTCAGCTCTATCTAGCCTTGATCAAAGGAATTAGGAAGCCATTAGGAAAGATGAGGAGATTAAGGCTGAGCTTCAGAGCAAGAAAGAAGCTAGCTGGAGAAGATTACATCAAACAGATGTATGGGTGACTAACTCTCTATTCAAGGAAGGTTATGATTCTGCTTTAATAGAGATGAAGGTTAACAAGACTTCCCCATTGTGGAAGAATATTCTGTAGCCCCTACCTAGTGAGGCAATCCCTGCATATACTGAAACTGACCCAACCTCTTCTAGTACTATTGATTTGACCCTTCCAGAAGTTCCTCCACTTTTTCCTTCTGCTACAAACGCTACTACTGTTGTTTTTACAACTATTGGGGTCCCCCTTGGTGATGTAGTGGATCCTAACACAGTTTCCCCTTTAGGGACTTAGCTTTTTTTCTTAAGTTTTGTTTTTCCTTTCACAATCTTTTGTAAGCCCGAGAGGGGGAATACCTTTCTTCATAATTTTAGAATCTTTAACGAATGGATCTCTTTATTTCATAACTTCAAGTTCAACATACGTAATGCTTTTTTGGTTATTTCCCTATTGGTAATTTTTTCCATACTTAGGAATTTTTTCTTTGCCATTGTCTTTTTTTTAACTGACCTATCAAACTTAGGTAGGACTAGACACTTTACTTAGATATATTTTTGGCTATTTTTAAGTTGACCTACCAAGCTTAGGCAGGACTAAGTTTAATACTTAATTTTTAGTTTGGCTCTTTTTAAGCCGACGTACAAAACTTAAGCAGGACCAATTTTTTACATTTGTATTTCATTCTTCTTTCTTCCATAACAAAGTAGTCTTTGCTAAACCAAACTTTATTGAATAAACAATACTGACTAAAAGGGGAGGGGGGGTGGCATTGTCTGCGACCTTCTAGCTAAAATTCTTTATAGAAGAAAGAACAAACAAATAAAAAAATGGGCATCCTTTGCCTTCTATTTAAGTAAGACTCTGATTCTCAATGGTAAAACTTATTCAAGTTTTGTGCATTCCAAGATAGGGGTAACTGCTGACCTTCCTCTACTATCTTTAAGCGATATGCCCTTACGCTGACTTGGGATGCTACTTTGTAGGGCCCTTCCTAGTTAGGGTCGAGCTTTCCATTTGCAAGGTTCTTCATTCCTACCAGTACTTTTCTTTGTGCCAAGTCCCCAGGCACAAACATTCTTGGATGCACTATTCTGTTGTATGATCGGCTCAACTATTGATGATATGAAGTAAGTTTAAGCAAGGCACTTTCCTTCTTTTCTTCGATGAGGTCAAGGTCCTTAGCTAGTCCTTGTTCATTAGAACCTGTGTCATATGCAGTCGATCTTATAGTTGGCAGCCCAATCTCAAGTGGGATAACTGCCTCTACCACATAGACCAATGAGTAAGGAGTTTCGCCTGTTGATCTCCTTGGAGTCATTCTACATGACCAAAGGATACTGAGGAGCTCTTCCACCCATTTTCCTTTTGCTTTTTTCAACCTTTTCTTGATCTCATTCAGTATTGTCTTATTGGAGATCTCTACTTATCAATTACATTGAGGGTACGCCGAGGTTGAGTAGTAATTCCTTATGCCAAGTTCAGAACATAATCCTCTGAACATATTCCTATCAAACTAGTTGCCATTGTCTAAGACTAATGCTCTTGGGATGTCGAACCACGTGATCACATTCCTCTAAGTGAACCTCTTTGCATCTATCTCTCTTATGGTTGCCAGTGGTTCAACTTTAATCCACTTAGTAAAATAATCAGTTGTAATAATAAGGAATATTTTATTACTTGGTGCTCGAAAAAGAGGTTCGACTATGTCCAGGCCCCACTGTGCAAATGGCCAAGGACTGGTTATTGTGTTGGGGTCTTTTGCAAGTTAGTGTATCAATGATGAGAACTTTTGGCACTTCTCACACTTTATTACATATTGAGCAGCATCTTTTTGCATGTAAGGCCACCAATACCCTTGGGAGATGGCACAATGGGCTATTAACTTGCCCCGGATTTGACTTCCACAGATCCTTTCATGGATCTCATAGAGGATGCCTAAACCTTTGTCAGGATGCACGCAGTATAAGTAGGGTCTAAAAAAGGACTTCTTGTATAACTCTTGGTCTAGCAAGAGCTAGAACTTCAATGCTTTGTACCTTATCCTTCTCGCCTCATTTTTATTTTCTGGTAACTTGTTATATTTCAAGAAGGCCTTATCAGATCCATCCAAGACGGGGCTAGATGCTCAACTATTAATGTTAGGCCTTCTTTTTGAAAAATGCTCGGTGTAGCTAGTGTTTTGATATAGATTGTCCTTTTAGAACCTAATTGAAGGGTTGCAGCAAGCGTGGCTAGTGCATCGGCAAGGGCATTATTGTCTTGCCCTATTTGATGCAGCCTTATCTTGTTAAACTTCTTTATCAGCTCTTGTGTTTTGGCCAAAGCACAACGCCATTCTATCATTCCTGGCCACGTGCTCTCCTGTGATCTGGTTCACGACTAGCTGTGAATCCGAGTGTACCACCAAGTTGGAGATCTTTAATTCTATCTTTCGGTGCAACTCAGTGAGCAAGGCTTCGTACTCTGATTCATTGTTAGAGGCAGTGAATTCCAACTTGGCTTGTTCTATGGCCATCCCATCTAAGGTTATCAATATATTCCTGATCCTGCCCCTTTGTCGTTGGATGCTCTATCCACAAAAAGTTTTCAATGATCGCCAATCTCTTTCTGCTCCAACGTAGGATTGTTTTCATAGAGCTTGGTAGAGGTCGTACCTTCATTGTTGGCAGTTAGTTCAGTGGAGAATTCAACGATTAGGTCAGCAAACACCTGGGCTTTTATTGCACATCTAGGCTGGTACTTGATGTCGAACTCCTCAAGCTCGACCTCCCACTTTGAGATCCTTCTAGAAAAGTTAGCCCTCTTTAGCAATGGTTGGAGCTGGTGATCTGTCAGGAGGTTGATAGTATGCGTTCTAAAATAATGTACCAACTTTTTGGATGCCATGACAAAGGCAAAGGCCAGCTTCTCCAGTGGAAGATATCGAGTTTTTGCATCCAACAGAGTCTTACTCACATAATATACTGGTTTTTGTTGTTTCTCTTCTTGTCGGATAAGCACGATACTGACTGTATGCTGTGAAACGGCCAAGTACAGATCGAGCTCCTCATCTTTCTCTGGTATTGACAGCAGTGGTGGCTGGACAAGGTATGTTTTTAGTGTTGGGAATTTATACTAAAAGACATGCTTTGTGTAATGGCTTTAGTATTTATTAATAAATTAGTTATTCCGTTTTAATGAGAATCTGTGTGAGAAATGTTTATATTGTGTTATTTATTTAATGATTATGCACGTGTGTCTCTTATTCTATATAGTAGATGATTTGGTGTGTAGAGTACGACTTACACACAGAAGATTATATCATCGGTTCTTATGGAATATAAGTTTATCGTTCACAGTCTTAGATGGAAATGGACACACCATCAGTAGGACTATAGTACAAGGTTTTAATAGGTCTGTCTTGACTATGGGGAACGGTATAGTTCCAACTCCTTGCACTAGTACACTTTGTATGTATTAAACAGGACCGTGTTGAAGTAATTGTTTTTATACTAACTATATAAAATAATTAATACCTCATAATTATTATGAGTGTTTATGCTCTTAATCCTAATGTAATAAATAGACACGTGCATATAGTATTTATTGTTTTGATTTGCAGAAGAGCGAGATTCTTTGTGAGTCAATAAACTCAGTGAGTTGGACAATAACATTACGTGTATGGTGAATATTTATTATTGATGGAATCCACGTCCCTGTATAGGGATTGATGATACCCCCTTGAGAAAGCTTATAAGTTTTGATTATGTCAAACTCTGCAGGTGGATTATGAATCCAACATATCAAATAAGTTAAGTACAAGGTCTCAAGGAATTAAATAAGTCTATTAAATTTAATTGTCAGTAATTTAATTTAATGGACGGGTATCTGTAATCTTAACGTGGGGAGATAAATAAGCATTTAATAATATAGAGCTCGAAATATAATTTCTAGTATAACAGGGAGTGCAATTATAATTCGTTAGTGGTATAAATTATAATTTACGTAAATAAGGATTAATCCTGGTTGGATTAGGAGTCCTTATTTGCGTAGGAAGCCCTAGTTATACTAATCCTATCGTCCCTATTGTAGCCTCTATATATACGCGCTCTAAGAGCTGCTAGGGTTACATACTCTGCACATAATTGAGAGATACACGTTTTTGTGAGGAAGAGAAATCCTAGCAGCGGCGAGCCCACTCTCTGTAGAGCAAGGCGTATACAAGGAATATAGCAGAAGTTTGAAGGTTGAGTTTGAGTGGCTGCTTCATGCTTAGTGCTGATTCTTGTTATTCGGGATCAAACCAGAGAGATCTCGAAGGTACGATTCTAATCACGTAGATTAGGCTGTGCTAATCAGATCGAAATTTTTGGTAGTATGCGTATACACTATAGCCAGGTCGTGGGAAATTTCACAGTCCCCAACATTTAAATCATCCAATACTTTATGACACTCTGAGCCCCAAGTAAAGTATTCTTGCTTTTTCAAGAGTTGGAAGAATGGATGACACTTTTCTGATGATCAGCTTATAAAGTGATTAAGTGTTGTGGCCATCCCTGTCAGATTCTGCACTTCCTTCATAGTCTTTGGGGCTTGGATATTCTGGATAGTTGTGATTTGATCAGGATTGGCTTCAATTCCTCCCGCGTAACTGAATAACCTAGGAATTTTCCTGATCCGACCTCAAAAACACACTTCGAGGCATTCAACCTCATTTTGTACTTCTTAAAATCTCAAATATCTTGCTCAGGTCGGCCAGGTGGTCTGTGTTGATCTCACTTTTTACAATTATATCATTAATGACACTTCGACAATACTGTCGATATGATCTTTGAACATCTTTGTGACTAATCTTTGGTAAGTTACCCCGACATTTTTTTAGTACAAAGGACATTACTTTTTAACAAAAGATGCCTTTTAAGGCAATAAACGTTGTCTTCTCATTGTCTTCTTTATGCATAGGGATTTGGTGATACTCGTTGTATGCATCAAAGAAGTTTATTCTTTCATGGCCGGAGGTAGCATCTACCAACTAATCAATCTTCAAAAGTGGGAAAGGGTCCTTGGGGCATGCTTTATTGAGGTCTGTGAAGTCTGCACAGACCCTGCACTTGTTATTCTTCTTTTTTACCACTATTGTGTTTGAAAGCCATCGAGGGTAGTAGATTTCCCTAATTACCCCCACTTCAAGGAACCTTTCTACTTCTTTTATTATAGCATCAGCATGCTGTGTAGTTACTATTCTGCCTTTCTAAACTATAGGTTAGCACTGTGGGTCGACTTTCAAGTGATGATAGGCGGCTTTTGGATCTATCCCTAGCATTTCATAAGGTGTCTAGGCGAAGACCTCCAAGTTCTCTATTAGCAACTTAACCAAAACTGCTTCTTCTTTTGAAGCTCTCAACTCGACATCATTAATAGCAACGACATTATTGGACTAAATCTCCCTCTCCATCTCACCTGCAAAACAACTTGTGTGGGTGTGAGCTATTTATCAACGTACTCACTAAAATAATCAAACTCATAAGGAACAAATACTAGATAATGACTGAGTCAATCATCAATACATAATCCACTAAATCAACCACCAAAAGATAAATTACCCTACTAATAGGTAAACCACCAACAATAATATAACCACACACCTATCACCATTTTCAATGAGAAATGACTCATGTAATGCAATGCCTCGTCTGATATAATGTTAAATATCACCATATAAGCTCATCACCACTTAAGCACGTCACGATATAGGCACTTCACCGCGTAGGCACATCACCATATAGGCTTATCACCACTTAGGTACTTTACCATGCAAGCTCACTATATAGGCACATCACCACTTAGGCACTGCACCACGTAGGCATACTCTTTGATAATCTTACTAAGATTGATAAGGCAAGTTATCAAGACTGACCACCATGATCTAATCCCAACTGTATAATACAAGATATATACACAATGTATGTTGTATGCAATGCCACCTCACAATCCCACAATCAATATCAATATCAATACCCCAGTGCCACTACATAAGCCATGCAACATCAATACCAACATAGAAAATAATACCAATATTAATATAGACAACAATTTCAATATACATAAGTCACACAAGACCACCATATAAAAACACCACCATCAATACAAACAATAAGATATTCCATTCAATACAATAAGAGTATTTTATATCTCTACAATCAACACCAACATTCACAACAACACCATAATCAATACCAACATAGATAATAAGGCATCCAATTCAATATGAATAAGATTATTTTAAACTCCCCACACAATCAACACCAACATTAATATTAACAATAACATCACACTCAATACTAACATAGAAAATAAGGCATCCAATTCAATATGAATAAGATTATCTTACATCCCCACCTCAACTTACTATACCAAGAGGAATCAGTTCTTTGATGGAATTGGAGTGTCATGAACCGCTTTTGTACCTATCACACACCACCACATCAAACTTGATGAAATAATTATAATAATTCATAACCAATGTATGTTCATGGCTTATACTCCTTAAACATGTGATTTAGAACATCAATGATGCATTAGAACTCAATGGGATGTTAAATCATTCCCCAATGCAACACAATGTCAACTTTAAAATACAATATCTCTTAATTTACAAGGAGTTAGAGTGCAAGCTTTATATCAATAGAAATATCTACGAGTCTACTTTTTAACGCTTTAAATGGTGCACCATTTCGAGTTTTCTAGAGTAAGATATGATCATTTTACCAAAATGAGTCAAAGATTTGACCGAGAAGCACGCCCTGGCTCCCTCTTGGCAGCCCACTGCGCCATTAGGCGCCCCCTGGCACCCCAGTGTGCCCCTCTCCTTACTTGGACCGAAATACACTTCTAAAACATGGTTTTAAGCCCCCTTTTCATTTCTTACACAATTCTAAGTCCTTTTAAGTCTAAAATAAAATTCTAAAGCCATAAACAAATTCTCAAACACCAAAAACATGCACAACATGAGAATTCAAGGCTTCCTCCTTGAAAACCCTAAACACTTTCTCACACCTCACTTCAATTCTCACCTCCATGACATGAAATAGTAGCTAGCATGCAAGAATTAATAACTATGTAATGAAACAAATGCAAATATGAAATTTCTAATCTTAAACAATGAAATCACAAGCTTCCCCTTCAAATTCCTCCTCTTCTCTTCTTTCCTCTCATTTTCTCTCTTTTTTTTCTCACTTTTTCTTTTGCCAAACACAATTACTACACAAGCTCTTCTCTTCTCTGTCCCTCCCTTGACTTGAAAGCTATGATAGATACAACTTGTATATAATGCATCACATGTCACATACACACACTTGCTAGCAATAAGCACATATCACACACACACACACACACACACACACACACAACTTATGCTCACACCTCACTTAAGTGAAGCACATACCTAGGTGACACTCCCTGTCACCTCCTTGTTTTACTAATCCACCACTAATCCACATGATTAACATAATTAATCACACTTATGATAATTAATCATCATTAACATAAGCTAAACATATAGATTAATTGAGCTAATTAATCATGGATTAAGTCCACTAATCATGTTAATGTTGACTCTATACCTTAATTTTGATGATAACAAAACATGGTTCAATGATCTAATAATTCTACTTAGTGTGCAGATTAAATATTAATTAGATTTCAATCAGATTATGACTTGAAGCTTATCACAATGAAAAATTTGTGATGCAAAGATTAGAATGAAGAATGATAAGCATGATGAGATGACACATTTAACAAAGCTGGTCTTATAAGAGAATGAATGAATTTCAAGATGATGGATGTCAAGGAAGCAAATTGAAAATGCTCAAAACCTTGAATAAAAAGAAGAAGCCATATCTGTTGAAGAGTCCTCAAAGATCAATTGAAATATAAAGATCTTAAGTCTTGGAAGCTCTCTTGAGGATTTTGAAGAACACTTGGATCAATGGATGAGGTAATGATGATTGAAGAACTCTACAAGTAATCAAAATGGAGCGAATTGATCTCGAAGAGATTGAAGGTGTTCTTGAAGTCAACATGCATTGAAGAAGTGTTTTTAAGCCTTAGAAAGCTGGTTTGGAAGATTCTTGAAAAGATTGAAAACTTTGAAAAAGAATGGACAAAACTTACAGAATCAAGTTTTCTGATGCAAGGAGTCGACCCCTCAAAGCTTAGGAGTCGACTCATTCAAACAGTGCCTTAAAAGTTCTGGAGACAAATCGAAGGAGTTGACCCCTCACTCTTTAGGATTCGATTCATTGGGATAGAGAGTTGAAATTTTAAGATTAGGCCAAAGGAGTCGACCCTTACCAGTCAGGAGTCGACCCCTCAAGACAGAATACTGAAACAGAACCAAAAAGAGTCGACCCCTTCATTAGAAGAGTCGACTCCCCGACAGTAACAGTTAGATTTCTGACCGTTATAATAGTGTGATCTGGTGTCAAAAGCACTCCCATTCATCTCTAATGGCTAAAATCAATCTAAGGCTTTAAATACAAGATCCCCACAGCTTCTAAACATAAGAAAGTGTGATTATATCTATTGAATCAAAAGCTTAAAGCTAAAATTTTCTGTGCCCTAACTGCTACATCTTTTTTCTAAGTGTTTGGAGTTATCTATTGAGCTATACTTGTTCATTTACTCATTAGGAGAGTTATCCTTTGTATAACCTTTATTCATTTCACTTGGGTGGGTTTGTATACTTATGAGTTTGAGTGTTCTTGGGTAAAAACACTTGTACGTTTGAGTGAAGCTTAGACAAAGTCACTTGTAAGTTTGAGTGAAACTTGAACAAAATCACTTAGGTTTTGAGAGCTTGGAAAAGATCTCTTGTAAGAGTGAGCTGAGTACTTGTAGCAAAAGTAGCTACTGCGTAAGGAGACTTTACATAGTGGAATACCTTTGAGAGGATTAAAGAAAAGAGGACGTAAGTAAGGTTGGCCGAACCTCTGTAAATCTGGTGCTCTTCTATTCTTGCACTCTTTTACCTATTTTCTAACTATACTCGCTTGCATTGTATTCTATTATTTGCTTGCTTGATTTATACTTTGATTAATTATTATTGAAGTACTAAAATTATTTTGAATTGCATTAATTGATATAAATTTTATAAAACTCAATTCACCCCCCTCTTAAGTTGCTTTCTTGGGCCAACAACTAAAAAAATATGATAATCCCTCCATAGCATTTTCTCATTAAAATATGCTAATCAAGCTCCTTGATTAAGGAAATCATGTTCAATAACATATGCAATTAAGCTAAATATGATGTTAAGCTAGATAGGATTTTACAGAGTGGCCTCCTCTCTTTGAGGCTTTTTGGCCTCTTTAGTGTCTTTCTTTGTCATGGTCTTATCACTATTCTGTTCATGATTTGGTGACAAGACATTTTCTTCTACCTTGGAATACTGCTCTATCCTCTCCATGAGTTCGGGGATCCCGAGTGCAGGCCTTTTGGTCAGGGACTGCCTAAGCTGGTGTTTTGATTTTGAGCGAAGCTACAACAAATATTCGTTGTAGTCTTCGATCTTACTGTAGGCCTCCCAGTGACGTCTTGTATATGGCCATAATCCTTCATCATCTTTCTTCTGCATGGAAAGCAACGTGTCCACCTCCCTCTATTGTTTGTTGTTGGCTATAAATCGGGCAATGAAAAGCTCGGCTAACTGTTTCTAACTCTCCACCGTTCCAAAAGGTAGTTTATCAAACCAACGAAGGGTTGCTTCACCAAGGCTAGATGGAAAAACTCAGCACATCAAGGATTCATCCCTACTTCGTAAAGTTATAATCTGCTTATAGTGTTTGACATTGCTGATGGGATCTGATTTCCCATCGTAAGGGGTAAACCTTGGGGTAGCAAACTTTCTGGGTGGTTTGCGCCTTTCAATCTCCTCCGTAAACGACAAATATGTTATCTATTCTAGGGCTTTTCGTGCCACATCCCAAGCCATCCTTCCCTTTGGTTGTGCAATTCTTCCTTCTAATTGGTTGTTCAGCCACTGCCTGAGGTCATCGCGATCTCTCTGGTCATGTGATCATCCTCTTTCCTTGTGTCGATCTTTTGTGCGGGACCTGGCCCTATGGCCAGTGCTGGAGGCATGACTCCTGGGCTGCCCAGAGGTGATACTCAGAATCTGGGACTCTATCCTTCTCCTCCTCCAATTAGAATGATGTCTATGCTGATCTTTGGTTCGTTCGCGGTGTCTGCCCCACCTTTCCCTCTGACCATTCTGCTCGGCGACTTCATCCCTGATAGTCCAGATTTCAGTCCTTAGATCAGAATTATCCTGGTCGAGTCTCTTGAGTTTGCTCTCAGAAACTCAAGGGTTTGAGTTTCTTAGAGGATGAATGTTTGGTCATAGAGGGTTCCCCATCGTTCAAAGTCTCCTCCGATCTTCGTCAATTGGTCTGTTGTTTACCACTTAGTGTACTTCTAAACAGAGTTTCCGGTTCCCCTAGGCCTATTGTAAAACTTTGATTTTTATGAAATTAATATAAATTTCCTTATTAATCTTTGTATCAGGATTTAATTTATTATTGTAATTATTATTTTAGTGCCTTTTGAATTATTTATCATCAGGGTGATTGTGAGCTTTAGTAATTCTTGGGTTGATTTAATTTTAATTTGCAATTAAGTAATTTTAATCAAGTGTAATCAACCACACCATAGAATTTTGTACTACAAATATATATACTAGGTTAGCGGGAGAAAATACTAGAAACATATCAATAGAGGAAAGAGAGAATGAGGTTGCTGCTTAGGGGGAAAAAAAGTGATGGCAGCTGTTAGAAACTAAAGAAGGAAGAGTTGGTGATAGTGTTCTTCGGCGAGTTTCCAGTGACCCGTTGTGAGGTAGGGTGATGGAACACTCCTTTTTTGTGATTGTTTTTCAACGCGTGTATATATGTATATACTTATGATTCACATATCCAGTTATATTAGTGTTTGTTTGTGGAACTGTGGTTCTCTGAACCGTGAATGTATATATGATTGTTAGTAATCGACAATGTTATGGTGCGGGTATGCACATACACAGGTGGATGTGTGCCTTATGGGTTTTGTGGGCATATGTAATTAAGGACATGTCTACTCAATAGAACTTTTGGATTTGTTCGATTTTGTATCTTACTACAGAAAACGGGGTAAGAGAATGATACATGTTGTTCTTCTGTGATACAGGTGCAAATATATCTACATATATATATATATATATATATATGTTTGTGTGTGTAAGCCTATGTGTATAAGTGAGTGTCAGATGAAAGGGAAGGTAGTGTGGCCATGGGCATTCCGGCCGTTGGCTATGAAAGGTTTTATTTCTTTTCTCTTGGTTCTTGTTAGAACTAGTAGGAGGGAGAAGAGAAAGAGAGAGTTCTCTATTGGATGATTTAGATATGTACATTTTGGTCCTATTTATAATACAACAGAGGGTGGGGGGAAGACATTCCTAACCAATGTGAGATTGGATATAATATTACACTAACTAAACTAACATATACACTAACATCCCCCCTTAAACTCAAGATGGTAAGGCCGAAGTCAACTTGAGTTTGGAAACTAGATATTAAAAACGGCCAGGAGGATGGGCTTTGGTGAATATATCAGCAATCTAATCAGCAGAAGAAATAGAACGAAGATAAATAGTACTGCGGACCAAATGCTGACGAATGAAATGACAATCAATCTCAATATGTTTGGTGCGGTCATAAAAGACGTTATTATGAGCAATGAGAATAGCACTCCGATTGTCGCAAAAGATGGTAGTAGTATTAGAGTGTACAACCTCGAGATCTTCAAGCAAGCAACGAAGCTAAAGAAGTTCCTGGACAGTATCAGCAAAAGCACGATATTCGGCTTTTATGCTAGATCGAGCAATAAGAGTCTGCTTCTTGCTGTGCCATAAAATAAGGGAGTTACCTAAGAAGAAGGAGAAACCAATAATGGACTGACGGTTAGTTGGATCACCGACCCAATCAGGATCAGAGTAAGCATTAAGTTAAAGGGAGGAAAGAGCAGAATAATGGAGGCCATGTGTTAGCACCTTGACCGGAAGTACCTTTAAACCAACATAAGCATAATCAAGCCCAAACTGACTTTCCAGATCTAATCCAATCCAATCTGTCAACAACCTCACAGGCCCACTAGGCCCAATAAAGGCAAAATAACCGAAATGCCTCTGTTACATTAGTCAATCCAACAGACCGACATGTCTTCCATAAGATGATAAGTCCATTCAAATCCAAAGTCAAATCCATTTGTCCCGTCATTCGAGAAAGCTGATCCCTTATTGATGGTAAGACCATCTAATTCAGCATGCCACAATCACTGAGAAGACTTATGCCTCAAATCGGTAAGGCCCCTTTCACACTCATCTTCAGAAAGTACCTAAGTCCCCGAGATGGAAAAACGGTTCACTTCTAGTGCCTGCTAGCCCACCAATGTAGAATGTCCGCTAATCTGGCACATTCTTTGAGAAAGCACAAATCCCATGAGAATGGAAGACCTTCCAAGTGCGGCACGTTCTTTGAGAAAGCACAAACCCCTCAAGAAAGGAAGATCATCTCAATCTGACACGACCTTCGAGAAAGTTTATCCCTCAAGGCGGTAAGACCCTTTCAAGCCTATCCATTAAAAAAGTACCAATTCCTGGGACAGAAGTCCAAACTAGATCCAAACCGGTCAACACCGATGCTTGCTAGCCTATCCCGGTGAAAAATGACCATTTTGCCCCCAACAGGCCCGACACGTTCTTTGAGAAAGTACAAAGTCCTCGGAACGGTAAGACCACCTTCCAGAGCCGTCCCTAGACGATCCGGCATGTCCAGTGCCATCCAATAAACCCTAGTTCTGTCTTAGAGGTCCCTCGGTCAAAATAACCTTTTTGCCTCTAGGCATTCAAATGTCTTAGGAAACTATATCGGCTCTGGGTACAAACCGGCAACACCTAGTCAACTCAGGTCAACCCTAGTCAACTCTGGTCAACTCTGGCCAACCCTAGTCAACCCGATCAACCCAGTCAATCTTGGTCAACCCTAAAACTCCCGGGATGAGGTGACCGTTATCCGGTCACTTTCTTTAACCATACCGGCTCTGGGAATCAAACTGGCAACCTCCAAGACACTTTCCAAAGTATTCCCTTCCATTTCTGGTGGGGACCCGCCATCCGGCACCTTCTTTTTTTGAACCAGAACCTCCTTGCTCCACTTTAAGTGAAGCATGACTTTTCTTTAGCCGTGCACCACTAATAGTGGCACATAACCCCCCCAGAATCGGTTACAAATCGACCAGCCTTATATCTAGCCTTTTTTTAAGCTTGCATTAGACCTCTCTGTGCCACTTGTAGTGGCGTACGACCAAGATTAGGCCATGCGCCACTAAGAGTGGTGCACCACTCTCCCTTTTTTACGCTATAAATACAGACCTCCCCCCTCACTATTTTGGGTTAGAAAAATTATCCAAAAACTCTCTCCCTCTATTCCAGACAACTCCTGGAGCTCTCTCTCTCTCTCTCTTGAAGTCCCATCGGCTGAGTACGAGTCCGAACTCCCAAAGCCCTAGCTTCCAAGCTCCACTAAAAGTCTGCCTCGCTGCTCGAAAGCTCCCAAAGCCTTCCTGAGTCCAAGGCCCGAGCCTCCACCAAAGAAAGAAGGAACGAGACAAGGTAATCCCTATTTTACCTTTCCATACTCCCCTACTTTCTCTTCTCCCTCCGAACCCACTTGGATTCTTCTATTTTTTAATCCCCTATCTCTAAACCCCCCTTTCTTGCATGCTTGAAACAAGAGGATGTTAAGTCCGTGTTGAGAGTGAACAAGAGGAGATTACCAATCGGGACTCTCTTTTTAGCCCTCACTTACTTCACGGCATGGCCTTAGGGCCCTCTTGCAATGTGCTGATACCTAACCTTGTACGTTTCAAGCCGTTATTATCATCATCATGCATTTGCATTCATGTCATTCCTCTACCTCTTGAAACCATTTTCTGAAAGTTATTATTTCAAAACTGCAATTCTAGGTTGATCCTAACCCTCTCATGGTTAGGGTTTTTCTAAAAAAATGTGGCATTTTTAAATGGCTCCCATTAGCCTACATTTGTTTCTTTTAAAAAACCCAGTCTCGGAACGATCCTAGTCTTTTCATGATTAAGGATGTTTTGAGAAAGTGTGACATTCAAAAGGATCTGAAAGGTCTACATTTTTGGCTTCGTGTCTTTATTACTTTTCAAAGCCACAAGCCTAAAGCGATTCTAGCCTTTCAATGGCTAGAATGGCATTAGGAAAAAGTGCAATATTCATTTGGATGTCTAAAATCCAAGTTAGGGTTTCGGACCCTAAAACATGTTTTCAAAAGACTCAGTTTTCGAACCATTTCCCACAACTCAAATTTGTTAAACCCTAGAAGTCCAATCCTAGGAAAATCCTATTTTTGCCAACTTGGAAACCTTCCATTTTTAAGCCCAAATCTTACCATTTCAAACCCTTAAAATCCTCAATTTCCAAACCAATCAAAACTTCCCTCTTCCAAACTTTCCTTTTCAAAATCAACCAAATCAAAACCTTCCATTTCAAATCCCTCAAATCACTTCTTTGGAAAATCTTCCAAATTTAGACCTAATTTAAATCCTTCAATTTTGGAAACAATCCAAACTTGCCTTTTGCAAAATCAAATCAAATCTTTTCAAACCAAATCGGCATTTTCAAATCAAATCAAATTTTCCTGAAAAGGAAACCTTTCCAAATCAAATCTTTCTTAAAAGGAAACATTTTAAAAATCCAATCTTCCTGAAAAAGAAATATTTTCCAACTCAAATCTTTTCAAATCAAATCAAATCTTAATCTTCCTAAAAAGGAAACACTTCAAAATCAAATCAAACCTTCCTGAAAAGGAAACATTTTCAAACTCAAACTTTCCTGAAAAGGAAATATTTTCAAGTCTATTCTTTCCTGAAAAGGAAATATTTTCAAACCCAAACTTTCCTGAAAATGAATAATTTTCAAGTCTATTCTTTCCTGAAAAGGAAATATTTTCAAACCCAAACTTTCCTAAAAAGGAAACATTTTCAAACTTGATCTTTCCTGAAAAGGAAATATTTTCAAACCCAAACTTTTCTAAAAAGGAAACATTTTCAAACTTGATCTTTCTTGAAAAGGAAATATTTTCAAACTCGATCTTTCCTCAAAAGGAAATACTTTCAAACTCAAACTTTCACGAAAAGAAAACTTTCTAAATATAGAAACCCATTTCAAAATTCCAACTCTTTTGGACTCTTGTTCGAACTACGATTAACCTGATCCTCTTTAAGGAGGTACGTAGACAACCCTTCATGGGGTGCGGTCACTACGCTTTTCAAATTCCCAATTCTATTTTTCAAACTCAACTTTCTCTTTCAAACTTTGTTTTCAAAAGTTTTCTAAGTGGATAGCATTAAACATAGGTAACCAGTAAATCATAATTAGGTAAGTAAAAGGTGATTAGACATATAGATACTGTAAGGGTGGGGTAAGGTGATAGTCTTAGAATATCTTCCCTATACATAACCAATCCCTGGACTCAAAAATTTCTATTTCAAATACCAAAACTGAAGTCAATTTTCAAAAGGGCTTTTCAATGTTTTTAGGGTTGTCAAGCAATCCTACCTTTTAAAACCCTCTCAAGATGACGTTTTTTAAAAACCTTTTTCAAAACCTAAGTTTAACCCTCGAGTTTTACTTGGTATAGATGACCTAGCACATCTTTAAATATGTTAAGTGGCGACTTTAAAGACCTTTTCAAAAAGCCCTAATCAATTCTATTTCCAAAATTCAAACCCCGTCGCATTCGTCCTTCTAGGAGGACGTGTTCTAACAAGAGAGCACTGTACCAATTCCCACCCTCAAACCAAGAGAGAAGGGCTCGACGTTTGGAAACAGGACACAATACCATGAAAGAGAGTACCCTTGACATAACGAAGGATATGAAGGACAACAACATAATGGGTGGACCGTGGAGCAGACAAAAACTGACTGACAAGATAAATTGCATATGAAATGTTTGGATGAGTAATGGTGAGATAGACCAGACTGCCAACCAACTGACAATAAAGAGTAGCTTCGGAGAGAGCGACGCCATCCAGAGGAGTGAGACGAGCATTAAGTTCTAGAGGAGTGGAAATAGTCTTACTGTCAGTAAGGCCTGCACGAGCTAGAAGATCCGAAGCATACTTAGCTTGAGATAAATAGTAACCATCAGAATGTGAAGAAATCTCAAGGCCCACGAAGTAACTGAGAGGCCCTAAGTCTTTCATTTCAAAATGCTTGTTGAGAAAGAACTTAAGATCAGCAATGCCACCAAGATCATCACCAGTAATGATCATATCATCCGCATATAGGAGAAGAAGAATAATGCCCTGGGGAGTCATGTGAAGGAATAAGAATGAATTATAAGGACTGGAGGAGAACCCAAAATCACTAATGATGGCACTAAATTTGGCAAACCAAGAACGAGGAGCTTGTTTGAGGCTATAGAGAGCACGATGAAGCTTACACACTTGATAAGTAGCAGGAGAATAACTAGGAGGAGGCTGCATGTAAACTTATTCAATGAGATCATCATTGAGAAAGGCATTTTTCACATCCATTTGAAAGAGGGCCCATTAATGGACAGTAGCAACAACTAGTAAACAATGAACAAAAGTGAGCCGTGTAACCAGAGCAAAAGTCTCCTTATATTCAATGGCATATTCTTGGGTGTAGCCCTTGGCTACCAAGCGAGCCTTATGACATTCGATAGAACCATCAGATCGGGTTTTGATTTTGTAAACCCATTTGCAGCCAATTAGAGTCTTGCCTGGGGGGAGATCAACCATATCCCAAGTGTGAGTTTTATCTACGGCCTATAACTCATCAACCATTGCTTGTTGCCAAACAGGATTAAAACTAGCCTCACGATAAGAGCGAGGTTCATGGTGAGAAATAATAGCAGAAAAGCAGTGATAGTCACAAAGATGGACAAGGATATTTTTTACCCGAGTAGAATGGCAAAGATGAGGGTCAGCCGGGAAATCATCAGAGACAGAAGATGTAGCAGAAGGCCCAATAGGAGAAAGACTAGAGGAGACAGCTATAGGAGCAGGTGCAGGATCAGCAGTCGAGACAGGCACTAAAGATGGGTCAAAGCAGGTAGCTCAGATAAGACCAGATCACAATTGTCAGAGAACAGGTCAATGGAGAAATCAATGAAGAATGAGGGAGAAGAAGAAGATGAGAGATGGAAAGAGGATAAGGAAGAAAACATTTTATGTTCCCAAAAGATGACATGACGTGAAATCTGAAGTCTTTTGGATAAGAGGTCCCAACACCGATAGCCTTTATGCTCAATGCCATACCCTAAGAAGCAACAAAGGCGAGCTTGGGGTTCGAGCTTAGTGCACTCATAAGGTTGGAGGAGGACAAAACAGGCACATCCAAAAACATAAAGAGGACTATAGTCAGGAACACGACCATATAAACGTTCATAAGGAGATTGGTTACCAATAACCGGAGATGAAACACGATTGATAGTACAAATGGCAGTAAGAATAGCTTCTCTCCAGAATTGTTCAAGACAAGATGAGACAATGAGTAGAGCACAAACGGTGTCAAGAAGATGACGATGTTTACTGATCTCTCCTGAATAGTGCAATTTATATCCGCTAGTGTACGGTTGTGATGCTGTAATAATATCTCTGTAAGTCCGCGGTCGAACCACAGGAAATATGGATGGAATATAGTAGAACTCACTTTGGGAAAGTAGAACTCTCAAGAAAAACAACTCTAGAATGTAAAGGGAAAATTTGATTTGAGATTTGGTTTGAGAAATTATTTTAGGCAATGAAAATAAATTTATACTAAGAAAACTTGATTAAATAACGATAAGCAAAAGGTTTTGGCAAGACTGATCCAGTTAATAGGCCTACAAGTAGGTCCCCAAGATAGTCTTGATTAAAGAAACTTAAGATTCGATTACCTTTTTGGAGTTAATATTCAGTTATTTACTAGTGTTCATACCAGGGTCCTCTTCATACTTGTCCCAGTTTATAAACCTGTCTACAAAGTATGTTTGAAGCTTAATCAAGAACAATAGATTTCTAAAGTACTCTTAATAGGAATATGTAAACAATCATAATCATTACCCTTATCAGAAATTTTAGATATACGTATCCCTGCTTGCAAATCAGTCTGTACATACCTACTAAATATGATCAAGAATATTGTTTTCAAAGATATTCATGAGCAAGAAAATGAATTTTGGTTCAAGATCTTGAAATCTTAAAAAATATATGACTATCTTGAATCTCTACCCATAACCACTTACCTTTTCAATTCATGCCAAGGAAAAGATTTAGCAACTTAAAGCCATAAGAAAGCACAAGAAAATTATAATGAAAGCTTGCAACAATTGGAAGAACATCAAATCTTGAATATAAATAAAAACTGAATGAATACAAAAATTACGACTCTTAAAAGGTGAAAAGATTAATAAAACTACTCATACTCCTAAAAAAAACTCTAACTCTAAAGTTTTCTAACTCTCTATAAAGTTTTCTAACTTTCCCCTCACTTAAAAGAACTTACATAGGCTTAAAAAGACCTAAATTCTAACCCTAACAGGTTTCTGGCCTGCGGTAGGGCGTCTGGATGGCTCTAGAGGGCGTCTCAACGGGCCTGGTGATGGGACGTCCGGACGGGGTCTCAAGGGCGTCCAGATAGGTCTCAACACTTAGAAAATTTTTCATAGTTTCACCAACACGGCCACTGTCCGTCCGGATGCCCTAGACGGCTAGTGTGCCTTCGCGAAAGTTGTAGATCTCAAAAAGTTGTATGGAATTGACATATTATGGGCCCTAATAGCCTTCTTAGTTTGAGAAATATGGCCTTCCAAAGTTTCAGCTTTGCGTGCTTTTGAAACTTGTACCACAGTGTTAGCACCTTGTACTCTAGCAACATCCCCTTAAAACCTATGTCCAAAATGTATCCGAAATCCTCCCATATATGCTCAAAACCTATACAAAGCATAATAAACTTAGTTAGTACTAAAACATAACTAAAAAGACATATAAAATCATGAACTAACACTAACAAAGCACTAGTTAAGGCCTTTTAATTGCACTTTTGAAGCACAATCATTTACGTTCGGCTCGACCATTCTGTTGGGATGTGCCAGGACAAGAATGATGAGGGAGAGTGCCTTGTTGGTTGAGGAAAGTGAGAAAAGTAGAGTCTTTGTATTCCATGGCATTGTAAGAGCGAAAAACTTTTATTGGATGAGAGAATTAAGTTTAAATCATTTTGGCAAAATCAGAGTATATTTGAGGCAATTGAGACCGATTTTGCAAGAGATAAATCCAAGTAAAATGAGAAAAGGCATTAATAAAAAGGACAAAATATTTGGATCCCCCCATAGTAACATTAGGGGAAGATCCCCATACATCAGAATGAACGAGATCAAAAGGGGTAGATGAAATAGATGTACTATTAGTAAAAGATAAAGCTAGCTATATGGCTAGTTGACATGATAAACAATCAATGTTTTCAATGGAGACAAAGCCTAAAAGACCACTAGAGACTAGAGGATGTAAGTGTCCTAGAAAGACATGACCAAGACTGGAATGCCATAAGCCCAAGGTGGATGTAGCGGAAGTAAAGGCAGCAGACTGGATTGGAGAGGTGGACAGCGATGGAAGATGAAGGTGAATGAGCTCAAATAAGCGACCATGCTTACTGTCGATTCCAAGAGTTTGTCCCGTTCGTGGATCCTGCACAAGACAACTAGTGGACGAAAAGGTGATAGTGAGACCAAGATTACATAATTGGCCGACCAAAATGAGGTAAGAGAAAGTTTAGGAATAAGATAAGTATGTGAAAGAGAAATGTTAGATGTAGAAATGCGCCTTATATCACTAACATGCATATGGGAACCATCAGCAGTGTGAATGGCAGAACATTGGATGCAGAGGTTTTAAAAGAGAAAACGATATGGTCAAATTTCATATGATTACAACAGGCAGAGTCAAAGAACCAAGAAGAAATACCTGATGCAACAGACATAGCAGTAGAGGGTGGATTACTAGAAATGGAAAGAACCTGCTGGAGAAGGGATTGTAAGTCACTGGCAGTGAAGGAAGATAAGGAGTTGATAGAGGCGGGTGAATCTTCAGCAGCAACAGTAGCACGAGAGCTAGGTTTGGAGTTACGACTTCAGAATTGATGACCACAAGACTGAGAATTCCTAAAATTGACTGGCTAACTTGGGACATTCATATTGTAAGTGGCCTGGACCAGTCTTGTGGCAATGTTTGCAAACGCCCACCGAACAGTTTAACAAGATATGGTCAGGGCTGTGACAATACCTGTAGGTGTCCTGAGATGAAGAAGTACCGGTCTGAGAAGAATAAAAAGGACCCCAAGGATGATGAGTCATTAGTGCAGTATCAAAATGATGAGCTTTGAAGGTCACCAGTTGTCTCTTCTGAAAAAAGCTCGAAAATGGCCTGATCCAAAGTGGATAAGGGAGTGCGATGTAGAAGAGATGCTCGAACAAATTCAAACGTATTTATGAGAGCCACAAGAAACATGATCAGCCGTTGTTGATCGCGATAGGCAGTGAATTTGACTTTATTAGCAGAGCATTCCCACACAGGATCAGAGTAGGAGAGTTGGTCCCAAATAACATAGATCTGAGAGAGGAAGCTACTAATGGATTGACCAAGATTCTGTTGCATATGGTGAAGGGTGTGAACAAGTTGATACTGGTGCACAAGACCTGCAGTGGTGTAACGGTTGGCAAGAAAATCCCAGATGGATTTAACAGTGGTAAAACAACCATACTGAAGAGCAAGAGAAGGAGTGGATGTGTTCCAAAACCAAGTGATAATCTAATAATTTTTACTCTCCCATTCTTTAAGACGATCACGTAATTTATCATCGCTCTCATTGTCATCTTTGACAGGTTCCGTGACCTCACCATTGAGATACCACCATAACTTATGGCCCTTGAGGAAACTGGACATAGCTTGGGACCATGGTATATAGTTGTTGCCTTTAAGGAGAAGAGAGATAGGTTAGGCAACCTCAAAATGATCCACGGCTAGGGTGAACCGGATGACGGTTAGACCGGGCTAGTGTGAACCGAATGGCAGTGGCTGCGGTTGGTGGGTCGGCTGACAGCAGACTGACGTCAATCGTGATGGTCAGAGGGACGCAAGAGGGGCGTCAGAGGATGGCTGGAGGAGCGATGGAGAACTAAAGAGAACCTTAGGAATTCTGATGTGGAAAATCTCTCAAAAGGCAACCACAGAGGACACTTTTCTTTGGCTCAAAGAAAGAGAAGAACCTTAGGAGTTCTGATGTAGAAGATCCCTTGAAGAACTACCATAGAGCATACTTTCCTTTGACTCTAATACTCTATTAGAACTAGTAGGAGGGAGAAAGAGAAAAAGAGAGTTTTCTATTAAATGATTTAGATATGTATATCTTGATTCTATTTATAACACAACCAAGGGTGGGGGAGGACATTCCTAAATAATGTGGAATTGGATATACTGTTACACTAACTAAACTAATATATACACTAATAGTTCTATAGCGTGATTAACAAAAAAAAAAAAAACAGGAGGAAGAGAATGAATATGATGTTTAGGCAGTGGTTTGTTTATTTTGGTTTGATTCTGGGTTCTAGCAGTTTGAGTTGTTTTTTTTTTTAAATATTTTGTTCATAGCTATTTACAAATATGTGCATATATATATATATATATATATTTTTTGTATTAATGACCTTAGATTGAAGGAAGAAGAGTTGGAGCTTTGGGTAGCTGGTGGGCTGTTGTTGGACTTCCATGAGGTAGAGTGGCCTGTTATGGTAAGGTTGTATTGGTGATTGGTTGTGATGGCAGCCATGACTCCATGCAATGGTAGATTGTTCACATAGGTTTTGGTTAAGGTCATTTTCGTGGGTTGGGCCATGGGAGAAAAGGAATAGAGAAAGAAGGAAAGAAAGAGTTTTAATTTAGAGAGAGAGATCAGGATTTTAGAGGGAGAGAAACCTGCTGGGTCGGTGATTGAATGAAGAAGATGACTTGGGTAGAAATTCTGCGTGCACAAGTTTATGGTAATACGGTGGAGCCTAGTTGATCGTGCTTGCTCATGCGAGTTTTGAATTCGGGAAATACCTTATCCTATATTTTTTTTTATTGTGCTGAATACAAATTATGATAATAGGATAGTTATCGAGAATGATACCGAATGAATGGTCAAAATAGCATTTTTATTGGTTCACCGGTTAAACCTGATCAGTTTGCTATGAAATTTTAGTATGTTGATTTTGATGGTAAAATTTAATAATCCAATAGGTTGGATGTGATAGAAAAGTGTTATAGATTTTATTTGCATAAAATAATATTGTTTGGTACTGCAGTGTGCTCGATACTATGTGATGATATATTTTTATTTATATATTTTACTCTTTGTGATTATTGGATATAATTATTTTTATTAATAAATTACGATGCAATGACATGCATACTGATGTTGTTCCAGCATTGTGATGCTTTATTGAATGTTCTCATACTGAGTGTTATTGTTATTATTGAGGCATACAATGTATTGGGTCGCATAAACCTAAAGGAGAAATGGTAATTGTGGAATTCTAATAAAAGTGATTTGAGGATATTGGAAATTGTAAAAGAATAATAGGTATGGAGATATAAACAAGTAGGAATTGTTCCTCCCTCAGGTAAAAAAGTCCGAAATTGAGTCTTAGCCAAGCATGTTTAGCACCCTTAGAGGCGTGTTGGTCCACTCATACCACAGATGAAAGTTCTGGAAACAAGGTTAGAGATGACATTATGGATTAGAGCTCCGAAAGCCATTGTTTTTCTCAAAGAATTGATATATAAAAGTGAGTAAGAAAATGTAAAAGTTGAAGAAGATGTCTTAGATAATGAGATTACATGGCATTGAGCAGAATGAATGATCAGAAACTCAAATAAAAGGAATAAGACAAGTATTATTGCATTAAAGTAAAAGTCAATTTATCATACGCATTGCATTCATATGCATTACAGTTTACTATTGTTATCAAACCTATATTCTGCTATATATATTATATGTTGCATTTGGATGTTTTGAACTACTGGGCGTAAGCTCACATCTCACTAGACCTTGCGGGTTTAGGTTGTGACATGAAAACATGATTGAATTTGCTGGATGTCAGATAGGATCTTTTCTAATGTATTTATTAGCACTATGTAAATTTTGTATTGTGTTATATACTAGATTGCTACATGGGATTATGGGAATGGTTATATTAATTTTGCGAGACGTGTAGACGCTTTGTTGTACCATGGACTATTTTAAACTGAACTTTATTAATTTTCTTTTAGACTATTGGAAATTTGATTTATATTTTATCAAATTAGTTATTTTTACTACAAATCACTCCTGGATTTTGGGGCGTGACACCCAGTGGCGAGTCGAGTTCTCTAGGAATTCCCAGGGTAACCTGCAATCTGAAGCACCCCGGCGTTGTGAGTGCAAAGCTTCTGGAACCGCTCCGTTGCTCCCAGTATCCATCTTACTTACTTCAGTAGTTCTTACAAGCGGCAACAATTGTGAATGTGGTTTTTCGTGTACCTTGATCCGTGTAGCGAACCTTGAAGATAAACATTAGTAAGCCTACAAAAACAGAGAGGAGTGAGAATGCGTTAACCTCCTTAAGGTTGAAGGCACTTT
Organism: Euryodendron excelsum; assembly: GCA_033060915.1. Taxonomy (NCBI): domain Eukaryota; kingdom Viridiplantae; phylum Streptophyta; class Magnoliopsida; order Ericales; family Pentaphylacaceae; genus Euryodendron; species Euryodendron excelsum. The sequence continues at coordinate 21,249,199 of CM065377.1, read as the reverse complement.
GAAGACTTAACAAGCTTAATCAAAGTGAATTGAAAGAAAAAAGTCTATTCTAAATCTCAGTAATGCATGCCTTATTTTTCTTCACCTTGCCTTATTTATAGGTCTTCGGAAGTCTTACTCCTTTTAGGAGTTGCTCTTTTAATCCCTTTAAACTTGGGATTCACTCTCTTAAGGTGTTAGGATTGAACAATCCTCTTAAGTCCTTCTTTTGGTTTGATTGGGTTTCTTTTACCCCTGGGCCTTTAATGGTCGTTGGGCACGCGCTAGTAAGTGTTGGGCTTGTCTTTTTGAGGTCGGGTTTGCCCTTCATGGCAAGCCTAGCTGCTTTACGGGTGACAAACCTGTTTTCTTATAGGTCGGGCCCACTTTTTTTTAGTGGGCTTGTTCGGTCTTCACAAGATATGGGCCTTTTAGCCCACAAAAGTAAAGTAAAAATTAGAATCTGAATTCATATGCCTATCACTTAGGTCATGGATCACCAAATTTTTATTTTTATTTTTGTTTTGATTATGCAATTAAGTTTCGAACTCAAGACATCTAGATTTACAACTCGTCCTTGTCTTCCACTGGACTATCCTCTTGCACTTCATGTTGGAACTTTTTTTTAGTTATAAGAGCTCAAAATTTTTTAGCCTGCCATAATCACTTGGTTGTCTTGAAAACATGGGTTAAATCAAATAGATCCGGATGAGTGATGGACTCTTTAGATAGAAAGTTGGAGTAGATTGGCATTATACACAAGGGAGTTGATGAAACTGACAAATACATATCGGAATTAGCTCCATTTTTTCTCATCTTTGAAAAATCTTCAGGTTTATATGTGCTTTGGCAGATTGTTATACATATATATATACTCATTGTGAATTTGTATAAGCTCTTATGTATACTGTCACAAGCCCATCAAAATAGCCCAAATATAGGCCCATTAAGATGCCAAAGCGCCCACTAAGTGATTTAAGCCAGTGGTAATACATAGGACATGAAGTCCAATGCAAAAAGACAAATATTTGGTGTTACAGTGGTTCTAACTACTATTACTTAAATTTAAATTTACCAAAGAGGGAGACTCATCAAATGCACAAAAAAATATAACGAAAGTATTACTTAAAATCACAGGTACTATCTTTCTACTAAATATTTTTTCATTGCAAATAGATCCGTACTCAAGAAGCAATGTACAACATGATCAAACATTCTTAGAAAACATAACAACAAAAAAATATTAAAAAAAATTGCATCAAAATACCTGTAAATAACACAGGAAAAAAGAAAAAAATCGTTGCATCAAATGCCTTTTTTTTTTTTTGTTGGTGTAAAATTAATAAAACTTAAAACACTATTCTTCCAATTTTACCGCTAGATATTATTCTCTTAAGACCCCTGCAGACAATTGTTAGTACAAATAATTGATGGATACTAAGGTCATTGCATGTTCTAATTTATCCATTTCTGTACAATGAATCAATTTTATCCAATCAATCCATCCTTGGATTAGGAAACCAAAATTAGTTATTTCTACCCACAAAGCTACTGCAAACCGCTGCAACACCCTTTTCCTTATCCAGAATTATTTGGGTTAAAGTTGTCACATGACAACCATGCCTTGGCAAATGATTTTGGCCGGGCTACGTGGCTTTAAAACGACAACGTTTTTAGAACCGGGCAGTGGTTTCCATCATTCCATGGTAACATCACTTCCTTGGCTTACATTTGAGAGAGAGAGAGAGAGAGAGAGAGAGAGGATGGCCATGGACTCGGATAATGGAGCTTTCATGGAGAAATTCATTCTACAACCAGGCTCTTCACCTCATGAACTCCCCCTGAAGGGCCTCACCTTTGCTGTTAAAGACATGTGAGTCCCCGTCACATTCAGCTCTTACACTGTCACTCAACTAAATTCTGTTTGTTTTCCTCATGATGACTCTTTAATTTTGTGGGTAAAAGTCTTTATACTTGGCTCTAAATCATTCCAAACTCATGAAACAACATCAGCTACTCCCTTTCTCTTTTATTTATTGTGTATGTATGTATGTTTTCCTGTATGAAATTTGAGTTTATATAACTATAAATGTCATGATTTGCAAGCTAACCTGATTATACTCTTTTCTTGCACCATGCCTATAATTTTGTTATTCTTTCATGTCTGCTTTTGTGTGTTACCAAACAGATAAATCAATCTTGGTCATTGTGTTCTTATATTCTTGATTTTGTAGAATGTGTGTGTGTGTTATTTCATTAAACTTAAAAATTTGGATGCAGATTTGATGTGGATGGGTATGTTACTGGGTTTGGAAATCCCGATTGGGCACGGACTCATTCGGCCGCTATGTCAACAGCTCCGGCTGTTTTGGATTTGTTAAGGGGAGGGGCTACATGTGTGGGTAAAACTGTCATGGATGAAATGGCTTACAGGTTAGAGTCAATCACCCTCTTCTTACACACAGCTGTTTTGTTATTGTTGGAAGGGCCATTTTGGATGAGACAATTGTGTATCATCAAGAATGAGCCAAAAAGGAAAATGGGAAGTAGGGTTCATACGTGTAGCAAAACTTGAAACTACTTTGAAATGGTTGGCATTTGTAATTTTGGTATTGAGAAAATTTACATCCTGCTTCATCACGTTCTGAGAAGCTAATGAATAGGCAGTGAAACAACTTCTTCATTCTTTTTTTTTTTGTTCTTTTGGTGATATAAGAGAAACTATGCAACAATAACTTAGAATTCTATACACAAGCTAATAAATAATGTTGAGGTGCGCTTTGATTTTGATTTTTTTTTTTAAATTCACTGGCTCACTGATGGCCACTAGAATTTATCCCTTTCAGAAAAAAAAAAAAAAAAAACATGGAATGTATTATAGAAACATGGAAGTAATTATTAATTTGTTCCGTCAGCAAGCTGATTAGCTTTGTAGCTTGTGACTAGGATTTTTTGAACTGTATTGACAACTGAAAGAAGACAACATTATGCCCATTACTTTAGGCATTTGGAAACCTCTGTCAAAATGAAATAGTTCCTGTTTTTTTACTGATTTGTTTTCTTCTTCTTCTTTTTTCCTCCCTCTATCCCATTCCCCTTCAACACCATTAAATTATTACTTCATTGGGATCGGATGTACTTAAAATAGAGACACTTCTACGATTTCAAGAAAATCATATCATGTCTACGATTTCTGGGAAAGAGAAAATCAATTTTTATGCTCAATTTTTTTTGTTGTGATGATTTTTGTTGTTTTATTAATCCATGCAAACTATAATTGAGTGCATTTAAATGCTGCAGAAAACAAAAGTCACTTCAATTTTTTCTAATATCTAGCATAGTAGCATAGGACACTAACTAGCTCTTCTTCCTTACAAAGATCTTTAGTATTCCCATATGATTCTCAATTAGGATACTGAAATAATGATCTTTTGGCAGTATAAATGGAGAAAACAAGCACTATGGAACACCCAAAAATCCATGTGCATCAGACCGGGTGCCCGGAGGTTCTTCTAGTGGATCTGCTGTTGCAGTTGGTGCAATGCTTGTAGATTTCTCCCTAGGCAAGTTTTGTCCTTATTATAAAATACTTTATGGTTCTTGTGCATATCCTTCTTAAGTTGGAGCAAATGGTTCCATTTATCACAGGTACTGATACTGGAGGAAGTGTTAGAGTCCCTGCATCGTTCTGTGGGATTTGGGGGTTTCGGCCTTCTCATGGTGCTGTTTCAACTACCGGGGTCATTCCTATGGCACAGAGTTTTGATACTGTGGGTAAGGAAGTATCTATATTATCAAAACACAATCAAGTACAAGTGTATTGCAATTATCTTTATGTAGTCAGTTGAAAAGCCTGAATGCAACATATGGAACAAGAGCAATAATCATATTATGTGCAAGTGTTTAAAAATGTTCAAATATGTTTTGACCCAAGAAGTGAACTTGTCTCTGATTTCTCGCAAAAACTGTAATCTAACATGTCCTGGAGATTCTGTTTCCATTATAACTTCTATCAGGATAGCCATTTGTTAGCATCCAACTTGTGACTTTGTTGAGCCGGATACTACTTATCAGAAAAATAATCTGTTGAGTTGACTGCCTTTTGCAATGTTATTTTGAAGTAAAATGACTACTTCCAAACTGGACAAGTAAAAGAATCTCTTTGGTTGTAGCTTGGCTGTCTGGAAGCTTACTGATAAACTAGAATGTGATCGTATGGATTTTATCAACAGTGTCTTAAAAGTTAGACCATCCAGTAACTTCCCAGATCCTTGCCCACCTCACAATTAAGTTTTTGGAGGTTCAGGGTGGCATATTTATGTCCATATGATTATGCTTATTGTGTGATTAGTTTATAGTTGTGATGAAATAAGAGATTTGTAGCTTGTAGTGCTTTTTAATAATCAAGTCATTCCTTGGACGCCACTTCTTATCCAGGATGGTTTGCTAGGGATGCTGAGATATTGTATCGAGTCGGGCGGGTATTATTACAGTTGCCTAATGTGGATCCTTTGAAACCTAGTCATATCATCATTCCAGAAGATTGTTTCCAGCTTCTGAGCATCCCAAGTGATCGAGTAACTACAGTTCTTGTGAAGTCGGTGGAGAAGTTATTTGGGGGTAAGTAGGTTTGTTTATACTGTGCTGCTGGAATAATAATAGTTGGCATTTGGAATTTCTTCAAGACCACCAGATGATAATTACATAGATTCCATTTTAATTTCCATTCCATGTAAAGGCATCAATCCACTGCTTAAAGTGGGTTAATTATTAAGTTTATTGCATCACTGATTAAAACATTTTATCATGACTAATAAGAAAATAACATTCTTTGGCAGATGCAATAAAACAACTGATTGAAAATGTATCTTGAATCCTTGTATGATCTGTTTTCCCTAAATGAGATTTAGCTTATGTATTTAGTGATGCAGGTCACATTATAAAGCATACAAGCCTTGGGGACTATGTTAAGGACAAAGTTCCAAGCTTGAAACATTTCATGGGCGAAGGACTTGAAAATCAAGAATATAATATTCCATCCTTGGTAGCACTGTCAAGTGCCCTGAGGCTGCTTCAAAGGTGCAGATTATGAACAAAATCTGCTTGGGAATTTTATGTTTATATAATTTCTGACTTGAATAAGATCATTTTCTGTCCAACTGTTGACTACTAAATCAATTCCTTCTGAAGCATAGGTATGAATTCAAGAATAATCATGGTAAGTGGGTCAGAACAGTCAAACCTGATTTAGGTCTGGGTATATCCGAACGGGTGTGGGAAGCCGTGATGGCAACAGATGAAAATATTGATGTCTCCCACTCTGTGAAGACTGAACTACGTTCTGCTCTGACTGCTCTCCTAGGGGTACTCTCTCTCTCTCTCTCATAGAAGCCAAGAACTTTATTCTTGTGCTTTTAATACACATATATTGGCTAAATCACTCAGAATTATTAGGAGCTCTAATGATTGATACGGAGAGACCAATAAATTGGCAAATACTAATATTCTACAGCTAAGCTTTAGTGCTGGTTGAAGACAGATATCCTGTTGTGTGGGTACTAGGAGCATGGCATTTCCTTAAGCTTTTTTTCGTAGTAATTATTTCTCCTCTACAGATGTGTCCGTGTGTGCATACACGTGTTATATATGTGATTGGATTGTTTGCTGCTGATATGGACACCACATCATTCTTACGAAATAGGACTACTCCTTAGTCAAGGGGGGTGAAAGTTAAAGATGACATTTATGCATGGAACTGATAGCAGTAGTGTTTTTGTCAGTCGACATTATCTGAACTTGAGGGTTGTAATCATATTTCTTCTTAAAATTTGAAGAGTGAGAAGATGATTCCATCCATTAAATATCCTTTTGTAGTCAACTAGTCAAGGTAGTGAATAATTGGGTAGCAGTGATATCTTGCATCCATCAAAATTTTATCGTTTTCATGACTTGCGTCTTACGATCTGTTATTGGGATTAAGGATGATCTTCTTGGGATGTACAAGCAGCAGCTTGAAGTAGGAAAATAGAAGAGACCATACCACAATTTATTTTCCCTACTTTCCCTTATTTGCTGTTGGGATTAATTATGTAGGATTCTGGTATCCTAGCAATCCCCGCAGTTCCTGGGCCTCCACCAAAGTTGCAAACAGAGCCAACGTCACTGGAAACATTTCGTGTCAGGGCTTTTAGCTTGTTGTCTGTTGCTGGAGTATCTGGCTTCTGCCAGGTCCTCTCTCTCTCTCTCTCTCTCTCTCTTTCTTCCTCTCTCTCTCTGAAAATGTTGACATATATGAACTTATTTTGTCTTCTTGATTATTGGTTAATCACAGGTGAGCATACCACTAGGGATGTATAATAATCTTCCCGTGGCAGTATCCTTGTTGGCAAAGCATGGGTCAGATGGGTTCCTGCTGAACCTTGTCGAAACACTTTATGGAACTCTCAAGGAACAGATTGACATTGCTGAGAAATCGAGTTACTGAAGTTGGTAAGCTTCTGTTTCTTGCTTCAATATATCAAAATAGTATTGGCATTTTCTCTTTGTTCGACATGGCTCTCTTGATCATTGCATTTTTTAGGTGGCCCTGAACTCTAAGTCTCTAACCACCACAAGATTCCATTTATTAAGCTTCCATTGTTCCCACAGTGCACATTGCAGAACTATGAAACTCCAACCGAATGGACTTGGTTTAGAAGCCAGCAGGATGTTCACCTGGTTGCTTTTGCGACAGGAAAGCCATCTCAGGCACTTCATGGGGTTCTATGCATTATATATATATATATATATATTGTTCTGGTTTTCGCAATTATTGGCACCGGGAATCCTTCAGAGTTTTGTTCTGGTTTTCGCAATTATTGGCAACGGGAAGCCTTCAGAATTCAGGAACTATCCCCGCTATGTTGCTGTGAATTAAGAAACCAAAATGCCAGCTGTTACATATTTATTGTGTGAGAATCAACTTTATATATGGTTCTGTGTATAGAAAACTAGATTTCATGGTTTGTGCAAATAGTAGTCCTTTTTTTTAGTGAGCAAGTTCAGGCGGCCAGAAACATGTGAACTCAAGAATGCTAATGTTTGGTTGGAAGGAAAATATATGACATTTTAGAACCTCAACACAAGACATTCCCACTCTGGAAACTTTAATATTTCTGTCTTCTAGTCACAAGTGGAGCACTAAGTTTAATCTTCTTTGGTGACAATTGCACCACCAACCACTATCGCACCACCAAAAGTACAAGGCAACAAGGCGGCAGCAATTATGTGTTTGAATAGTATTGAAATATTAGAATAAAGCATAAATAGAAAGCAAGAGGAAGAAAACATGATCTCTGGATCATAATGCATTGCACATTAGTTATTACATTGAGAGATCACCTCTGTATGTAGCACAAGAAAAGTGTTGAAGAAATTGAAGAAACAAAAACAAAACATATAAAGAACTATAGAAAAAGGAAAGCTAACTAATATATATATATATATATATGTATATATGCATGCTGTCAAATGAAGCTGGAATGTGGTTCTGCTCACCAATTTTGATCAAGTTTGTCACAAACATGTAGAATATGTAGAATGTGGAATGCTTTAGTCTAGTTTGTTCAGCTTGTTCAGGGAACACTTGGGACCCATTATAAATTTGAAAAAAAAAATTTGGGTGACCACCAGGTCAGGGAGGTTCAAGCCTGCCTTCTAGGCCATTATTAGTTTTCAGTTTATACCAGCATTCAGTTGACTTGAAACCTTTTATATGCTAAAGCTAACTATCTTTGAAAATTTGAACCAATTTTAAAGCACAACTTTGTCAGATATTAGGCACCATAAATTGTGTCAACCTAAATGTCACCTAAAGGTCTCAAGTTTGATCGTTACTAACGTTTTCTTGTGACTAGCCATTAATTATGTAATACATGAAGTTGACATAGTCCATGTAGACGGTAGCCTTACCTAAACTCGAGGGACTAGTGTGTTGAAAGTCTAGGTAGCATGTAACCAAAAAAAAATAAAAAATTACATGTGTGACTTAGCTTTCGAAAACAGCCCTTAAATTCTTGTAAGTAAATAAATATTAGTTATTAAGAGAGAGGAAAAAAAAAGTTGGTGGGCTTCTTTGTCAAGTTCCAAATTTGCAGTCAAAGCTTGGGCCTTAGTTGGTGGGCTAAAAAGTCGGGTCTACTTTTCAATCTTCGTGCACATTTGTACCATCATGAAATTTAAATAGAGACAAAACTACAAAAAAAAAAAAAAAAAAAAGGCAATCATATGCACTTAGACTCCCGCCACCACGAGGAGGTGTGAGGGGATTAAATATAAGCAATCTTAACCGAATTGTGGAGAGACTGTTTCTATTATTTAAAAAATGATAATAATAATTGATGAGTTATAATTTAAAATAGTAAAACTCAATCAAAAGAGGCCTATTCGACTATAGAGGTTAGCTCAGTCAATAGTTAATTCTACCAAAGATCAAATAAAGAATTTCTAAAATCTTGCATTCAGGCTCTCCTAAAATCTGCTACATCAAATTAAGAGAGTAGCTTCAATCAAAGGAGTTTAAATTTCTAAATTATCTCCCCTCAACTTATCTAAGGAGATAGAAAAAATAACAAGGTACAAAATTAGTTAATGAAAAATTATGTTATTTTTAAGAAATATTATACATAAATTAATTTTTAATCTACTTTATTAATTACAAAATACAGAAAAAAATAAATTTTACATTTATTTATTAATTAATTAATATGAGTCTTTCTGTATTATAGCTTATGTGGTGAAATTCGTGCTCTCGTCCAAGCCGTCAAGTTTTCTGCATCAAACAATAATAATAGTGATAACTAAACAAAAGTGAGAGAACTTGAACTTGAGAGCAGACTTCTTTGACTGTCACCAACCAATAAAACAGTGGACTTGCACCCAGGTCAATCTTGTTCAATCTAGCCTCCACCCAAGATGAGGGTCCCCATTAGGTTCATCATTAGTAAAAATAAATAAATAAATGAATAGTAGATAAAATATATCAAAAAATAGCTTTGATAGACTCTAATCTTATAATCACAGCTAATGTTATATAAGTGGAACTTTTTTTTATAGATTAATGTAATTGTTTGTTATCTTTTCATTTCATATACAAAACACTTACTATTTTAACTTGTAACTTAAAAAGATATTATTATCACATTACTCTAATGAGTTTTAGCACTTATATTTTTAGATAGTACTTTTATTATGATTTGTATAAGTCATGTATTCGGATGAATTTTTGTTATAAAATTTAAATTTAAATAACAATAATTGTATTATTGTACCACTGAATAGTTATCCATGGTTAGACTTGGGGTCATGGTTTTTATTGTCTTTTATTAAGAGTCTTCTAATACATGTGATCTGTTTTAATTAAAATAGATGAATATATAAATAAATGCTCAAAAAATTCCCAAGTAAATCCATCATTACTTTGAGAATTCCCGGTTTGCTCTCCAATTCTCTCTCTCTCTCTCTCTCTCTCTCTCTCTCTCTCTCTCTCAACGGAGGCCAGGCCATTCCATCCGTCAAATTTTTACAATGCGACCATAGCTCAACCTGTCAACTGATAGTGGCTTCAATTTGGCCTTTTTTTTTTTCTTTCTTTCTTTGGGTTCGATTAAATAGCCCGACTCTCCATCTCTTGGATGCGGTGTTTAAAATTCATAGAGAATGTGTAAGGAAAATCTTATGCAAACATAACTCTCATACAAAAACTCATCTAGGAAGGACCTGAAAATAGTTTTTTCTATAATAAGGAGTTTAAGTGATGAGTCTTTTGTTTTGAAATGATAGGACTATCTTGGATCATATCATTTTTTGTGAACATTTTGTATAAAAGTTTTGATTGTATGGCATTATTTAATCCCGAACTTTGGTAATTTTTTTTTCTTTTCTGTTTTTTGTGTCATCCCTCTATTTTCTTTTCTTTTAGAGTTGCCAAAAAAGATAAATGTTTCTTAAAAAGTACTGTTTATGCAAATATTTTTACCAAAATAATGGGAGTGTTGATAACCTTTTGTTTTAAAGTGATAAAATCCTTTTATACCGTGTCATTATGTATAAATGGCTTACTCCAATTTTAAGAGCACCCTATTATGAAACATTGTGAAAACATCAAAATAGGACTTGTTAGCATAACTATATAATACATTTAGAAGAAAAAAAAACTCTTTAATACAACAGAGGTACCACGAGCCAATAAATCATGTTGGTCAAGTGGTATTTATTCTAATCACATAAAAATACGCTGTTAATTGAAACGTTTTCTTTACCCTATTTTACAATAGATATGATATTTTGGGTGATAGAAAATTTTATTATGCTTATATAAATTTGTTTAATTGGCTCGTAATATTGAGAAGATTGTACTGAATATTATCCGAATCTTTAAGGTGGGGCCACAAAACGAGCCCATGCTCCAAGTCAGGCATGGTTGGTGAGCCGTCCAACATTTTGACTAATGTTCATTCAAGCGGAATGAGACCAAAAAAAATGTTGGAACGCGAGACGCTGTAGAATATTGGGCTTTAGACCCTAATATCAATATCAATATCAATATCAACAAAAAAAAAAATGGGATAACAGCAAGTGCAACATTGGAACAACACTACTCCAAGCGCTGCTTATCTGCGTGAAGAAACAAACAGACAACTAACATATACCGAAAACGAATTGGGCATTTTTAATGGAAAAAAAGCGAAATTACACTTTATTTTGTGTGATTTGAGTCAAAATCAAATGATTTATATAGTTTAAAAGTGAATACATAATCTCTTTATGATTTAGACTTAACTTTGAAATAGATGAAAACCATTAGAGTTAATAAAAATTCTATTACAGGATATTTTTGCTATTTTATCTCTTTAAATGAAACATTAAATAAATAATTTTACCCTTTTCTTTCAAAACAAAGGATTATCCTTCATAGCGGCATTTTTGTAGTTTAACTAAATCTGTCATGATTCAAACTTTTTGCAAATAAGTCCAAATGTAAAAGAGTTATGTGTTTACTTTTGAACCATATGAGGTCATTTGATTTTAACTCAAACCATAAAAAAGTAAAGTATAATTATTCCATAAAAAAATTATTCAATGCTTTCGAAGCACTAAATAATTTCAAGCTCTCAATCCTGTTTGGGACATAGTTGCCAGGGAGGAAATTTATGTATAATGCTACTAATTTTGTGCGTGCCAATGACCTAACAAAGCAAGAGTATACCTAGAATTACCTTTTTTTGTAATAATTTAGAAAAAATAGAGTGAAGATGTAAAAAAAAAAAAAATACATATAAATCAATCCGCCAAGGTTCACCTTTTGTTTTCTTTGCGGGGACCAACATGGCCATAGCAGGGAATTTCTTATGGCACCAAAACTATGACTTCCAATCCAAACTACAAAAAAAATATGGTTTCTTTCTCACATAATCAAATTTATCTATTATAAATTAACATGATCTTTTGATCTCATAACATACACCCAATTTCAAGTAGTTCAGAGAAAAAGCAATTTAGGATTCATAAATTCCCAATCATTTTCATTTCACAACATTTTTTTTGGTTTCTCAACTTGTTTTTTTCTTTTTATTTCTAGAATTTTTGAAAACAAGAAGCAAAAACATGTTTATAACTGTTTTTTATGCTACATATAGTTGCCAAAAAATGTAATAAAAAAAAAAAAACAACAACAAACAAACAAACAAACATAGAAAAAGAATGAGTTCACTTGTTTGGAAAAAAGTGAACCAATCCTTCTTGTGCAGACTTCTTCAACTCCGAGCCACTACCATGTTTGCATTACAAAAAAAATTTTAAGGCCTACTCGGGTTTGACTTTTTTAAGCTTTTTGAGATGAACTTTTTGGTTTATAGACCAAAAAAACTTAAATTTTGTAGCTTTTTTGTTCTTTTTTTAGTGTGGCTTTTTTGGTTTTTTTATTATTTAATGCTTGTCGTAAATTATAAAAGCAAAAAAATAAAAATTTCAATTTTTTAAGCAAAACAAAAAAAAACTAAAAAAAATTGCGACAAATAGACCCTAAGTGCTCTAGAAGCATCATGTGATCTTGTTTCACTACGCATAATGTATTTGTACTGAATAAATAGAGAGGCTCATATGCCCAATTGATGTGACAAGCGTAGTTGATACTAGCAAAATTTTTGAGTTGTTTAAGATGGTGATTTGTGATTGTGTCATGTGCAAAAAACTAATAATAAAAAAAATTATTCAAAATTATTAGAGTACTACGTCATATTTGTTGTACCTCACTCATAATGCTCTAAAAACACTAAATAATTTCTCTTTTACCTTCGTTCCACGTGTCCCACGCGTTCATTATCAACTAGGATTAATCACGCGCCACCTACTCGCGTGAGACTAATATTACTAACAGCCTCCAAAAGCTGGAATAACGATTTTGCTCTATATCTCCGCCATGAGCAGTCGCTAAGTACGACTCTCTCAACATATTCATACTAATACACACATATATATAGAGAGAGAGACACTGAGAGATCAACCGTATAGAGATCAGTTTAGTCTATCAGCAGCGCAACGAAGAGAGAGACAGAGAGAGGCAGAGAGAGCATGGAGGTAAGAGCAAGGGCTCCCGGAAAAATCATACTCGCCGGCGAGCACGCCGTCGTCAACGGATCTACGGCGGTCGCCGCCTCCATCGATCTCTACACTTACGTCTCTCTCAGCTTTCCCACTGATTCTGGTAGCACGCCTTTTTGCGTTTCCTTTTTTCATTTCCAATTTTTTTGCTTGTTCTTATTCTTGGTCTTGTTCAATTGACTGGACTGTGGTTGATCACTTGTATTTGGGCAAGAATGTGATCTGAAGGTATCCTTTTGAGCTTTTTTTTTTTTTTGGTAACGTCAAGGTGTTTTTCAAATTTACAGTATTAGTGATTGGTTTATTGATTCATTTAATGTCTGTGATTGTTTATTTTTTTATTTGGTTTAGGAATTTTTTGCCAGTTAATTAATAATTTTTGGGATGATGAATAGATAAAAATGTTAATTCATTATGTCATTATATTGAATGTAGAAACAGAGCAAACTCTTTGTCGAATCTTTCGGTAAATAATTGGAAATTTAAAAAAAAAAAAAAAGAAGAAGAAGCTAATTTCACAACTCAAATGGAAGTTTATCGAACGTCTGTGCAAAATACCAATCAAACTAATGAAGCCCAAGTAAATGCTGGGCAAGTTGGGGGTCTGAATCCATAGCAAAAAGTCCAATAGGTAGGCAGCATCGATGTGCTTAGGGACTACTTCCGCCATGATCTTTTTGCTACCACATAGTAGTGGGTCCCACTGTATAATACTTAAATGTAGTGGCATTAGTTGGTACTATCTTACGACCTGACATTTTTCCCCTTATATGATAATCTTCTTATTGTAAGAATGGTGTAAAGACCTATAATTATCACTTGCAGACCTTCTTGATTAAATTTTTGTATCTTCCTTCAATTCTTAGAACAAAATGGTTTTTGTGGCGGCCTTTCTAATCAATTTCTGAATATGGGGAAAAGGTTGAAGTGTACCTTGTTGGTGGAAAATTGAATTTTACCATAACTTGGCAATTAGAGATGAAAAAGGCTTTCTCAGTCTTAGATTTTCATATTTGTGTGACGTTCAATTTGTAGGACTGTGTAGATGAACATACTAGGGATTAAATTAAAAAGAAAACTCTGAGGAATGGTTGTAGGTCGTGGTATTGACTGTTGTAATGGAAGCAATCATGGGGTAATGTTATTGGATGTATCAATCAAGGCATTATAGGAATCAGCTATGACAGGTCGTATTTTTTTCCCCGAATTAGTAGCAAAGCTTAAAAACTCATTAAATGACATGTTTTACTGCCGCAAACATGTTTGCTAATACCATTGAACTTTATTTTCGTTTTCGGTCAAATCATGCAGAGAGTACAGTCAGTTATATGGTATAAAGTTTTTACAATTAAATAAGTACTGACATTGACTAGTAATTAAAACTTAGCAAGGAATTGCATATTAATTTATATGTCAATCCTTAATAGCCTCACTAGTTAGTCAATTTAAAGACTTTACCTTATTCATGGTATCTTTATGTTATAGTAAAGAATGACATGATATTCTCACTACTTTTCTAACATGGGCATTACAATTAAAAAGATCAATTGTAATTCAAGCAAACACATTGTCAAATATCCATTGATGGTGCAAATGGACATTACAGTTACCCTACTTCAATGTTGAAATGATATTTTAGGACTTATGAAATCTTGAATATAATGTTGAGACCTTAAATCACATTGCTTTGAGGACTAAAAGTGTAAATCTTGGTTAGCATTGTAGCAATTTAGCTTTACAATGAGATAAAAGGTGAGATATTTGGAAAAATTTAAAGGCTTAAATGGGTTATGGAGAAAGATGGAAAGTTAACATGCTGCAATGGGTTGTAACAGCCTATAACATCAATACAGAAGCACACCAGCCAGTAACAGCTGATATGGAAGCCTAGCATTGCAGTCACAGCGGAGACTTCATTTGAATTTTAATCACAAGGATTTATCAGCCTGTAAAGGAAATGGAGGCTGTTGATACCATTATGTGAAAATAGTGCCTAGTTCAGAAAAACCATGAAGAGGATTCATGCAAGTTACAAAATTTTCAAACGTGAATTATATATACTTTATTTGCTTGCGGAATAATTTATCTGAAAATAATAGTACTCCATGATGTGATAGGTCATGTTCAAGACATGACCAGTTGGGTTGAGTTTACACACAGATCATCATATATCAGTTATCTTATTCCATGCAATTTCTGCCACTCAGCTTCTACTGGTGCTAACAGTAATAGATGAAAGGGAACTAAATCAACATGTTTTTCACCATAACCCATGCGATTCTCAATGATGTGTTTCTTGTTAATTTGACATTGGGTTTTCTATTGACTGGATAACTCAATGGTATTATCTTCTTTGCATAGATAATGATGATAAACTGAAGCTCCATCTGAAGGATATGGCCTTAGAATTTTCTTGGCCAGTTGGCAGAATTAAAGAAGCACTGTCTAATCTGGGTAGTCAGATTCCTTCATCACCTGCATCCTGCTCACCAGAAGCCATTAAAGTAATTGCAGCTCTAGTTTTAGAACAAAATATTCCAGAGGCAAAAACTGCACTTGCCTCTGGAGTTTCAGCATTTCTCTGGCTATACATCTCCATCCAAGGGTATGACTGATAATAGTTTCTGGATATAACCTTTTCCTTCTTTGTTACAAAATTCTGACTTGGCTCCATTTATATGTCAGGTATAAACCTGCAAAGGTTGTTCTCACGTCTGAGCTCCCACTTGGCTCTGGCTTGGGTTCATCTGCTGCATTCTGTGTGTCACTCTCAGCTGCCCTGCTTGCTTTGTCAGATTCAGTTAATCTAGATTTCAGCCACCGAGGTTGGTTAAAGTTCAGAGAGAATGAGCTGGAATTGGTGAACAAATGGGCTTTTGAAGGTGAAAAAATAATTCATGGGAAGCCATCTGGTATTGACAACACAGTGAGCACATATGGTATGTGATATTGCATGACACTGCTAGATGCAACTTTTTCACATTTAAGGAAAACGCCTCCCCTTCCCCCCTCTTTTTCATCAAACTAACTGCCTTTAAGAGCAATCAATGCCATTCACAATTTGGAATATATACATTTTAGTGCAAAAATACTGTGAAGGAGTCATGAAACTAGCAGAGACATTCGTTTATGATTTCAGAAATTTTAAGCAAAATGAGTCAGGAAAAGTAATGCATCTTATGTTGGTGAAAGGTTGAAGTATACGATGTCTTTCTTATAATTTAGTCAAGCAATTTGAGAATTATTTAATGAGGACTGCTACCCACAGCCGCAGCTGTGGGTCAGTCACCAGCTGATGTGTGCCACATCAACCGTGGTGTCCAGCTGATGTGGCACCCATCAGCTGGAGAGTGACCCACAGCTGTGGCTGTGGGTAGCATTCTCCTTATTGAATTAGCTGAAAATTATTCAAATTATTGATTAGCAAATGGTCTGTCATATCCATGATGAGCAATGTCTATCTTTTGAAGTAAGAAAGTAAGGGGGAGAAATGGATTGTTTAAGAGGAGAGAGAATGAGAATGGAAAACTGGAACAAAAAATCTAAGAACTGATTTACAAAACTTCCTCAACATACTTCCAACTAATTGATAAAACTCCTTAGACATAAAATATCAATCATGTAATATTCCTTCTAGTCATCTCTATTGGCTATGAATTAGCTTTGGTAATTTTTTCATCCCCACACGACCATTCCCAATGAGAAATGATTTATAATAATAGCAGCAGCAGCAGTAACAAGATGATAAGAATTGTTTGGTGCTTGTGGTAATATTTTATCGATAGATTACCAATGCCTAACTTCTTAATTAAACACACTATTTTTTATATTATTTTATATCATGATACAGATTCTTATCTTTTCCGCATAATTTATGCAAGAGGGCTTCAGGATTTGGATATGTAAGTGATGAAGTTTTTGTAACAGGCAACATGATCAAGTTTAGGTCAGGGGAATTGACACGTCTCAAGTCCAATGTGCCACTTAAAATGCTCATAACAAACACAAAAGTTGGGAGGAACACAAAAGCATTGGTTGCTGGTGTTTCAGAGAGGACAGTCAGGCACCCAAATGCAATGGCTGCTGTGTTTAAGGCAGTTGATTCTATCAGCAATGAAGTGGCTAATATTATCCAATCACCCGCTCATGATGACAATGCCATAACTGAGAAAGAAGAGAAACTAGGAGAACTAATGGAAATGAATCAAGGGTTGCTCCAATGTATGGGAGTCAGCCATGCTTCAATAGAAACTGTGCTTCGAACAACGTTGAAATACAAATTGGTCACCAAGTTGACAGGAGCTGGTGGTGGAGGCTGTGTTCTGACACTATTACCAACACGTATCCATTTCATTATTCTGCTCATGGATTATCCTATTTTATTTTGTGCATGTTTTTAGTATTTTTTTTCTATGCTCTATTGAGTAACATGCTTTGAAATTCTTTAGATGCATGTTGCTGTTTTTTTAAAGTACTTATAATTTTGCTGCATCTATGCATGCACATTAGTTTTCCTTATAGGAGGGTGTGTCGCCTCATTATATTGGATGAGTTAGCCTAAACTAAATTTCAGACTGGATTTAGGGAAATTATTGGAGATAGCCTAAACTAAAGTCAAAAGTTAGTTGGAAATTTTTAGAGGTTAGAGAGGTTTGAGATGCTGTTAGTCTTATAGACTTGTAATTGATTTCTGAGGCTGGGAAAGAGAAATGTGTAACAAAAGCAGGCCAAAGAAATTATAGGAAAGGACGATTGGAGAAGAAGATGAGAGTGGAAGAGAAATATGGAGGAAGAGTGTATCTTTTACTAGTAAGAAGCTCAAATAGGCTTTGGAAATTTCAGAGTAGGGAGGTCATTCGACTGTCAGAAGCTGCATAAAGATTTGGCGACAGTAAATTGACCGTCTGCAATGGGTTCAGTGACAGATTATATATGTCGAGTCTCTATTCTAATAAAATTATGTGCTCTCATTAGTCTATAATCTTCACATTCCTGTGTTTGACTTATTACAGTAACAAAAACAAGACGTGAGCAAGCAAATTCATCTGCTTGTAGGGTTTAGGAGTCTGTGATATGAGAGAAAAGTTTGCATTCTCCAGTCCTGAACTCCTACGTTATAGTCCATCAAGTTTAGTTTATGAATTCCTAATGTTTACTTGTGTAAATGTTTCCTTGACTACATGTACCAGTGTTATCAGGAACAGTTGTTGATAAAGTAATTGCAGAGCTTGAGGCCTGTGGTTTCCAATGTTTGATTGCTGGAATTGGAGGGAAAGGTCTCGAGATTTCCTTTAACTCCTGATTTTCCCAGCATCTGCCATCAATCGTAGTAAGGATCTGCTTCTGTATGTCCAATAATGACACGAGGATTTACTCTTCCCTCACCATGTTATGTCAGCTATTGCTGTAATGTACATTATATTTTGTTGCGTAATCTTGGCACCTTCACTCTTATGAAGTCCCAGGAATAATTGTTGCCTTGAGATCCTGATTGCTGCTTCCAGTTGTTTAAAATAACTGTAAAAATTTTATGGCATCCATTTTTGGTTCCCAATATATGCTAATCTGTTTGGGGCTGCTTATTTGGTGGTGCTTTTGCTTAATTTCCTTAAGGGCACAGAAGAATCAAAAAGCGTTTTTGTAACGTTAGAGTGGCTTAAAATTAAGCGGAAACCCTGTATGGAGGTGCTGCTCAGCTTATTTGTTAAGTGAGGCTTATCAAACATAATGAATTATAACAATTTTCAGGCTCCTGATGCATGTATTTTTTTTTGGCTCTGTCGCTGCATGAATGACTGCCTTTGAGGGTCAAACACACGTTGCCATCTTAACAGTAGTTATCAATATCGTATCATACTAGTCATAAAACGGTATAAAAAAAGTTTAGTCTTATACTGGTCATGGTACCAGCAAATACTGGTACTCACCAATACGGGATTTACTGAATAGTGTCGTATTTCGTTTAATTTATTCTAAATTAGTTTTTTTTTCTTATATTTGATTATTAATTTTTATTAAAACTTGTATTAAACATATATTAGATAGTTAATATGTATTTAGATATTTTTAAATATATATTTGAGTTGGATAACATATTACATTATTTTTTTTAAGAAGATATATATTTTAATAAATATATAATACATATAGCGATAAATTCAAAAATCCAAAACGGTACTCCTAGGGACAGAGCCATTTGAAGACAATAGCCCCCCCCCCCCCCCAAACAACTCTTGGCATAGAACCCTATTATACTAAGTATAATAAATATACCATTGAGATAATATATTTAGCCCCCCTCTTATAAATAGCTTGCCCTCTCCTATAGTAAACTTGCCTAGCTGACGTCCATTGTCCAATTCATTAATCAATTTTGTGCAATTTTTGTTCTTTTTTTATTATCTTGTCTCCACTCCTTTGGATAAGATAGCTTAATTTATACAAATCAATCAAAAAGTAGCCATCCATTGTCCAATTTATTAATCAATTTTGTGCAATTTTTATTTATTTTTATTACGTTATCTCTACTCCTTTGGACCAGATAGCTTAACTTATACAAATCAATCAAAAAGTAGATCCAATTTTTCTTGAGAGAGAAACCAAAAAGCATTTTTTCTTGAGAGGAAAACCAAAAAGTAAACCACAATTCATCCCATTTGCTCTAGATGTTCAAATTTGGCAATTACTTCACTTTCAATTGTAGATGCAAGAAATTTCATTGATGAAGATGTGTATCGTAGTGTGCTTTACCTGATTAAGATGGGACAAAATGATCTCCTATTTGCCTTGTATCAGTATATGCATCATTCTTCTTACCTGTTCATCAGTTACAACAAGAATCCCATCTTTTCTTACAAAAATTAAAGTGCTATCCAAGTAAGTATTTGGCATTTTAAAATTAGTTTATATTTGATATGGCTATGGTTACAGTTATTTTGCATTGTTAGTTTATGATATTTCCCCCAAATTCTTTACTTGATTAGTTTTGTGTATGGTTGCATTCTCATATGAATAGGGTGGCAAAAAATTTTGGATAGATAAGACTGGGCCTTTGGGTTGTGATCCTGAAGAACTTGCACTGCATTCCCATAAGGAGAGCGACTTGGATCAAATCGGAATCAAGGTAATTCTACACTCCCAATATTAATTTTCATTTGTTGAAAAAATTAGGGTTTTAGTTCCATTTTCTTTGAATTCTTTGGTGATGCTTACAAATTGATGAATTGCAATTTATGTGGAATTTATTTGTAGATCCTATAATTAATTATTAATGATATAGAAAAATATTTTTATTTCATGTGTAGATACATACAATAAATGGGGAAACTATGCACAATAGATAACTTTTTCAAAAGAAAAAATGTAAATACCTCTGAAGCTGATGGTGGTAATGAGCCATTACCAACCTCCAACATTGAAATCCCAATTTTCGAAAGTCGTCTGACGAAATCTCAAAGAACTGAAATTGATGATAGTACACTGGAGCGTGATCCTGAATTGCGTCTACAAATTTATGATTATCATGTTAATCGTCATGATGAAATTCGGAAAGCATATATTAAAGATGGCCCATACCAACCTATACTGTCAAAATATCCAAAATTCAGATCTGCAACTCATCCTCGTAGTTTTCAACCTTTATGATTTAAGCTATTTCCTTCATGGCTTGATTATTCACCTGAGAAAGATGCAGCTTTCTGTTTGCCATGTTTTTTGTTCAATAAGCCCATTAGCTTTGGATATCCTAGACAAAATGCATTCATTCTTGATAGATTTAAGAGTTGGAAGAAAGTAAAATACGGGAAAAATTGTGCTTTTCTGAATCATGTTGGCAAAGATCTTAACTTTCTTCGTAAACTTGTTGAAAGATCATGTGAGGGTTTATTGAATCAACCTCAACATATTCAAAAAGCTCTTGACAATTACACTTCTGAGTGAATTACAAGCAATCGGCTTTGATTATAAGTTTGCATTGAAGTAGTTCGATGGCTTGTATTCCAAGGTTGCGCTTTTAGAGGTCGGGATGAAAGTTATAGTTTAATCAATCATGAAAACTTTCTTGAAATGCTGAATTTATTGAGTTCATATAATGAAAATATTGTTAAAGCATTAAACAAAGCTCCTAAAAATGCTTCTTACACATCGCTGATGACGCAAAAAGAAATTTTGCATATTTTTTCGATGAAAGTGAAGAAGGCAATTCGTGATGAAATTGGTGACACAGCGTTTTGCATGATTATTGATGAAGCTTGTGATAAGTGTAAAAAGGAGCAAATGGCCATTGTTTTAATATTTGTCGATAAAGAAGGTTTTGTCCAAGAACAGTTTTTTAGGCTTATTCATCTCTTTGACACCACAGCATTGATTTTGAAAAATGAAGTATACTCTATATTGTCTTATCACAATTTAGATATTCAGAATATCCGAGGATAAGAATATGATGGTGCAAGTAATATGAGGGGTAAGTTTTATGGATTGCAAGCTTTGGTGATGAAAGATTGTCCATATGCTTACTATGTCCATTGTTTTGCACATCACTTACAATTGGCATTAGTAGCAACATCGAAAAAGGTTATCCTTATTCAACAATTTTTTACTAAATTGGTTTCTATTGTCAATATTGATGGGGCTTTATGCAAACGTAATGATGAATTGAAAGCTACTCAAGCCTTTGACATTGCCTATATGGTTTCCAATAATGAGATCAAGAGTGGAAGGGGACTAAAACAGATTGACACTTTACAAAGAGCTAGAGATACTAGATGTAGTTGTTACTTGAAGTCAATTTCTAGTTTGATAAAGATGTTTAGTGCAATATGTGTTGTTCTATTAAATATTATTAATGAAGGAACTACTTCTTCCCAAAGAGGTGGTGCAGACTCAATGTATGAGGCATTGACCTCATTTGAGTTTGTTTTCATATTGCATCTTATGAAATGAATTATGGAGATCACCGATTTTCTTTGTCAAGCTTTACAGTGCCAATCTTAAGACATTTTAAATGCTATGCAGTATGTTTTATCCACTAAAGTACTTATTCAAAAGTTTAGAGAAGACAGTTGGGATGATTTACTTGCCAATGTAAAATTATTTTGTGAAATATGCAACATAGAGGTCCCAGATATGAGTGCCAAATATATTTCTAGAAGTGGTCGAGCTCGCCATACACAAGATGGCTTCACTATTAAGCATTATTATCAAGTTGATATTTTTTATGCTGCGATAGATTCTCAACTGCAAGAATTAAATGGCCAGTTTAGTGAGCGTGAAACAAAATTACTTATTATTAAGTCTGCTCTAAATCCTCAAGATGACTCTAAATCTTTCCAAGTCAATGATATTTGGTGATTAGTAGACAAGTTTTATCCAAAAGACTTCACAAATTCTGAGAAAGAGCGGTTGAGAGTGGAACTTAAACATTATGAGCATAATCTAGTGTACCATCCGGAGTACAAAATTTGTCAACTATTTTTGAACTGTATCAATGGCTGGTAAAGACTAAAAGATCAACAGTCTATTGGCTTGTTTATAAAGTGATTGTACTTGTGCTTACTCTTCCTGTTTCTACAGCAACTACAGAACAATCATTTTTAGCGATGAATATAGTCAAAATAAGACTTCGCAACAAAATGGATAATGATTTTCTCACAGACTCTTTATTAGTATGCATTGAAAAGGAAATTGCTGAGAAATTTAGTACAGAGTCAATCATAGAAGACTTTTGGAACCTAAAAGAATGTCAAGTTTCACTTTGATGAATGATGGAGTTTAAATGTACTTAAGAACAATTATTATCGGAGTGATTTTTTGTTCCTATTTTGTGAACGATTAATTGATGTTAACTATATTGTTTACATCTTAATCTAGTCGTAAATGTCACTATGTTTATCCTTTTAAATTTTAACATATACAATAACTGTTGTTAGTATGTGTAAAATTTTTAATGTTTCAGCCCCCCTTAAAATAGAATCCTTGCTCCATCCCTGGGTACTCCGTAACTCATTGGTACCAGTAGGGTACAATACCAACAATTATGACATTTAACATCTAATTATTGCACATGCATGCATCAACTCCTAGACATAGCCAAGGCCCAAATTTGGATCATTTGACTCCCATTATTCTTAGGATTTGATAACAGAAGTGTATTGGATATTAGACTTCTTGGAAATTTTCAGCTCTAGTTGACTGGTGAAAGGGGAAGACATAACCAACTCATATGTTATACATAAGTTTATAAATATTATACATATATATATAGTTATATATATTATGAGAACCAAGTGTCCTAATATTGATTATGAAAAAAAAATATTCTTGATTGTGATCAAAAGTTACCTTGGATGAATTTGTGACACTGGACCACTAGCCTCCTCGTTTCTACTACTTGAGACTGCTCTAAACTTCAATCTAGACTTTCTAGTTATTGAATATATAACTTGTTTTATTTTCAAACCTCTTCTGGTTAATATGCTGCTCCCATTCATCTTGTTTATTCTCTTACAAAACCATGCACTCATCAAATTCATACAAATTTGACAATGGACACATTAACTAGAAACGTACATTAACTAGAAACACGCAAGGGCGAGCCCCTTGGACAATGATGGATGGAGGATTTCGGCTGAGAGGGGCAAATAATTTTTTTTTTTTTTGGTTGAAGGGAGGATTAAGGAAAATTTTTTAATTTTTGAGAGATCAATACATTATACAGTATTCTAAATATCTAAAAATATAGAAGGGTGAATAAAAATTTTAGGGGGACCAATACACTATTGTATCCTAAATATCCAAAATTTTATAGGGTATGTAGGAGATTTTCAAAACTTTGAAAGGCCATAACCCTGCCCGCCCCTTCTCGCCTATGGTCAATTCCAGGTCCATTTCCTAAAATTCCCAGAGGAAAAGAGAATCATGCATGCTTTTGTCAATCAAACTGAAGTCTACTACCTGCCGATCTACAACTTACCCGAGCGTTTACCAGCCTCTGAAAAATTTTCTCGCTAGAGGTGGATCCAAAGAGTCTTGCAGACAAATTATCCCATGTCATTAATATATATATATAGAGAGAGAGAGAGAGAGGTGCGGTTTTGCTACTGTCGCCCAAGGTTAGGTTGATCCAGTCAATGTTGTGGTCAAATCAGAGTGCACCAAAGCCACACCACTTAATACGGTTCACCACACCCTATCTTTCCCCTTCTCTCTTCGTTTCCTTCATTCTGCAATTTTTTTTTTGTTCTCCATTAAATCTAAGTATAAGCCCACCCATCAATGCTCAAATCTTCCCCACTTCCTCTTCTTCTCGTTCACTTGACTGTTCACTTCCATTTCATTGCTTGATAACCTACATCCTTTAGTATCCCAAACCCCCAAATTGGCTCCGCCATTGGCTAAGAACTTGCGCAGAGCCCTTTCTTCAAGTTCAGGTTGTAGTACGCTGAACCCATTAATTTTCCTATTTGTATGTTTTGTTAAATTTTATATTATTCTAATGTGCATTTGAGTCAAGTTGACCAATTAGAAATCATGTTGTAACTTAAGCCTATAGGGTGAGACACATGAGATTATTTTTCATGTGTATCATCTTATATACATAAACCCACACACCGATATACACACACACACACAACCGTTTGGGAGAAGAAGAGAGGAAGAAGAGAAGAAGAGAAAGAGGAGGGAAGAGATTGAAGAAGAGAGAGAACTTGGAGAGCCTCCACCCAAGCCAAGAGAAGCCATGGGAGGCTTGAGCAAGCTTGAAGAGAGGTAAGCTCCATTTCTTTTTACAAATTATATATGTATATGCATGTATCTTGATGCATTGTGATATTAAGTTATTCTAGGGGACTCATTTAAGTCCCAAATAGATTGAATCTTGAGTATTGTAAACTCCATTGTAGGATTTGAGAGTTTGGGATTGAAATCCCCCAATTTATACAAGTTAGGGCTTGGGTTTCTAAAACCTTAGATCCCTTTGATTTAATTGTTCTTTCTTTCCCATTTTGGGTTATTGTTCTTTCTTCATCCTTGTGAGCTAATCTTTGAGCCCTAAGAGTGTTGGGAATGTTTGGTTGTGTTTGGAGAGGTTTTGAGAGAGTTTTGGGTTGAGAATCGTTGCTGTGCAAAAGGGGGCGTTCGAACCCCGACAGGGCCATTCGAACGGCCGGAGAGCAAAGTTTTCCATTTGGCTTGGCGTTCGACGGCCCTTCCGGGCTTTGAATGGCCCGAGAGGGTGTATTTCCATTTTTGCCTAGTGTTCGAACAGCCATTTTAGGCGTTTGAATGGCTAGGTCATTTTGGCCTGACGTTCGAATAGCCCGGTTGGGCGTTCGAACCGTCTGCCAGTTTCGACACTGTTTAGTAAAACGGGCATAACTTTCTCTACAAAACTCAAATTGATGCACCGTTTGAAGCATTAGAAACTAGACTCATAGACCTTTGTACCTATATAAAGTTGTTCTCTAATTCCAGATAGATTGAGAGTTATGGAAGTTTAAAGTTGACCCAAAACTATACCAAAAACCTTATCTTCCCAAAGTGTTACCCCATTCTTCGTGAGACATAACTTCTTCACCCGAAATGTGTTTTTGGCCCATGATCTATCAAAATAAAGGCCTTTAAGCCTATTTTCAAATGGAACTAGTCCTAGGTGTGAACTCATCTTTGAGAGGTGGTTGGGACTCAATGAAGGAGTCGACATTCCGGCTTTCATATTTAAATCTCAACTTCATGTTTTTATTTTACATCGGGCCTTTGTACTAGAGTTTAGCCTCACTCTCTCATTGTGAGAATGAGGTGTTGTTGAGTCGGGGTCGAGGGGTTTATGTGCTTAGTCTCGGTTTATGCGTTATTGCCTTGCCTTAGCATTATGTATTGATGTTCTATGTTCCTATGTGAATTATGTGTAGGAGCATCTAGCTTAACGCCCATTCAGTTGGATAGAGGTGAGTAACAATATGCCATGAGTAAAACTCTATTATTTTTCAAATGTTTTAAGCTCACTTCTATATGGTGAATGTGATCTATACGTTTCAATGCATCAATGATTACGTTCAAGTATAAATGTCATGCTTTGAATTACATATGAACCTTACCTATGATATGAATCACAACCTATGGACTAGAACGTTCACATAAAGTAGATGTAAGATTCCTAACGTATGATTCTAACTCAAAGTCTTTTCGTGATGAGACTTTAATCTAGCTCAATAGTCTTATGATGGGGGATGTGAAATAAACTATTGACCTGTAAGGTCTTTCGTGACAAGACCCTAAACTAGCAACGATGGTCTTACGGTAGGGAACACGAAATAATCAATCGCCATGTTGGGAGACGTCCCTTGGCTTAAAAGTCTAGATGTGACCTTTATGGTTACTATAACTGAGCATAACTCTTATGATTGACTTAAAAAGCCTATGTGTGACCTTTACAGTTACTATAACTGAGCCTAGCTCTTATGATTGACTTAAAAAGTCTATGTGTGACCTTTATGGTTACTATAACTGAGCCTAGCTCTTATGATTGGCCTAATGCACCTTGCGTGCTAATGACTGAGCATAGCTTTTGATGACTAGGTCTCGTCTCACGGTTGAGCCCTGCTCTTATGAATGACTTAAAGCACTCTATGTTGCTAATGACTGAGCGTAGCTCTTAATGACTAAGCCTAGCTCTCATGTTTGGCCTAAAAAGCCTATGCATGACCTTTATAGTTACTATGTTGGCCTAAAGAGCCTAAACGTGACCTTTATGGTTACTATGTTAGCCTAAAGAGCCTATGTGTGACCTTTATGGTTACTATGTTGCCCTAAAGAGCCTGACGTGTGACCCTTGTAGTTACTATGATGCCCACTACTAGAAAAACCTTTTAAGTGGGGTGGAGTGAAGGATATGGTTGCCTAATGTAAAGACATGACACACTCATGTTCTCGAATGAGTAATATGATTTGTTCAAATGCTTCACGACAAGTTAGGTATGTTTCTATAAGTACTAATGTCACGATATATTTATCATTTCTATGACATTATGATATGCCGTTACAATATTATGCCATGGCATGCTTATGACAATTATGTTATACCTTACGAAATGATGTTATGTGTTACGCCTCACTTCTATGTTACAATGTTTGAAATGCTATAGTATCTCAATGTGATACTTATGTTACCTACGTTTCCAAAGCTACACTTTATAAACTACTAAGAATGGTAATATTTGATGTATCTTGTATTATACGGCGAATCAAGATGTACACTTACAAGATATGGTATGTTATGCTCATGACAAGTTATGTCACGCTCAGATAGTTCATGCTATAACACACCTGCCCCTCTTCTTCAACATTATGTTTCAGAAATGATGAAATGTTTTAATACAAAAGCTTGTGCTTCAAGTGTCTTTAAGATTATACTTATGCGATTCTAAGTTCATACCACTTATGCATAAATGTACCTTTATTGTCATGTACATTAAATGTAAATGTAATCTATGGTATTTTATGCTCATGTATTGTTATTCACTAAACATTAGCTTACGTTTTTCTAAAATATTTCAGGTGAATAAACTGGGAGGCCCTGAAGGAGGCCTATTACACGGACATTTGGACTGCGGCTCACGGGCCTTATGTTATGTACCGATATAGGGGTTGAACCATAATGTTTTGTAATATTATAACATTATAACTGTGGTGGCCTTTGATAGGCCTACCTTATAGAATGAATATATTTTGGAGATTAGACACAGTTCTACCATGTATGACACACGTTTTACTTTACGTTTATAAAGTTTTAATTCCGCAATTATGCATATTTTAAATGATAAATGCACAGGTGTTCAATCGGTTTATGTAATACGGCCTTGAGTAATTAAGCTACTGGCCGATCATGCACCCTAAATCCGTATAGGCCGGGTTTCGAGGCGTGACACAAGTGGTTTTAATATCTTGGACTATTTAGAAACAAAGAATTCGCAAAAGCCTCCTCAAAAACCAAAAACCCTGCTGAACCGAAATTGACACTAACATGCGGTTGTTTTTTGTCAATTGAAGCAACTGGAAAACTGAAATTTAACGATCTAAGCTCAAATTAGTGGTATCCATCTGAGGCAGCATGCATAAATTAGAGAACCCAGTAAACCTAACCTCCCTCTTCAGAGCGCTTAAGCCTTGGGTTTCAAACCAGATCGGAACTGTTCTTTAATGAGTTGTTAGGCATCGCACTGGGGACCGTGGAGGAGGACGAGAAATTACAAAATGATAAAAAACGAAGACGTCCAAACAGGGAAAAGAAAGAAAAGTGAAGGGTACACATAGAAGGGGAAAGATAGGGTGTGGTGAACTGTATTTAGTGGTGTGGGCTTGGTGCCACGGGGCAACCTCTGATTTGACCACGACATTAACCGGATCAACCTCACCCTAGGCGACAGTAGCAAAACCGTGCCCGAGAGGGAGAGAGAGCTTCATTAAATCCTCATTAACAATCTTATAAAATACAAAAGCATGCCTTCCATCTCTCCTAGGATACTCAAAAACTACTACTGCTACTGTACCATTCAAACACAACACTAAACAGCTATCCACTTTAACCAGAGACCTAAAAACAGACTGATCAGGCAAGGAATAAAAGACTGCCATCAACAGACCCTTCAACCATTAACCATCACCCCACCTGCAAGACAAACACCCAACAAAAATAAATAAATCGAAAGAAGAAAAAAGTACCAAAACTTTCCATTTGAGACATTGAGGAGACAGGGCATGTCTATTGAACACCAACATATGTGAATCTTAAGTAGAAACAAAATTTGTCCTTTTTCTAGGTGACTCTTTGTTGATGTCCCATATTCAGTACTTAGTGCCTCTTGGGCTTCTACATAAACCCCACCAAGCCAACCAACATATCTGTTGGATTTTACGTTGACAAATACCTCTCTCTCTCTCTCTCTCTCTCTCTCTCTCTCTGTGAGAGAAAAAATACAATATATATTGCCTAAAATTTTGTTCTATGAACCATAAGTGTGGCTTCCCCATTGTAACAAAACTTCACAGCAAGAGTGAGCAAATAAATTATACTACTTTCAGAAGATTAAAAATGTGCTTGTACTAGGGAGTTGATCCGTTGTTTCCCCACTAAGTTTTTGTATTCGAACACTTTTCTTGGCACAACATTGCTCTAGTTTGAATGCTTTAAGGTTCTTATCAAAAGAAGAAATATTTACCTCCATTTCATCAGCATTAGTATGGCTCTCTTGCTTTGACCACTCTTCCTTTTCAACAGATACGATCTAATGATTGACAAAAAGTGAAGTTAGAACTAGTTACTTTACAAGAGTATAGTAGAGCAATCTTATCAAGATAAATAGAGAAAAGACAACAATGAAAAAAATGGGATTAAGTCATTAAAAGAATTTTTTTATTTATTTTCCATATATGGTTTTTTTGGATGTTCTAGTTTTCAGTTCACTGAAAAGGCACTAGTAAGTGAAAAACATTTCTTTTCTTTAATGAAAAAGTGCCTATACAAATATGAATCTACCCGCAAAGGTCTGGTCCAAAAACTCCAATGCAAAACA
Source organism: Euryodendron excelsum (assembly GCA_033060915.1). Lineage (NCBI taxonomy): Eukaryota > Viridiplantae > Streptophyta > Magnoliopsida > Ericales > Pentaphylacaceae > Euryodendron > Euryodendron excelsum. The sequence continues at coordinate 21,220,016 of CM065377.1, read as the reverse complement.
TAAAATTGTCTTTCTAAAGAGCAAAATGCAATCCTAAGAAATACAGACACTTTTAAGGTGTTATATCCATGTCTGATACGTTTCGGACACTGACATTGCTCAGACAATCTTGACATGTTTGGACTCATGTTGGACACCATCTAAACACGTCCTATGGTTATTGTTATTGTTTCAGATCTGCTTCAAACACCTAGGGCTACCTTTTCATCACTTATATACACACAAAACAAATTATAAGGTTGAAAAACATAATTTGGGATCCCATAAAATAAAACAATATGGATTTATATCTTTTGAATTGTTACGTTTTAAATTTTAAACTTGTTTTCATCTTGTTTTATGTTAAATGATGTTTAAACGATAGATGAAATGGTCAATAGTGTTTTCATGTTGACCTAGTGCTATTTTTTTGATATTTTTATAGTTTGTGAATATTGTATTTATATAAATAGCAAATAAAGGTATATAAAAAAAAACTTTTCCATATTCCTATCATGTTTGTATCATACTTTTCAAAAACCACAATGTCTTGCATTCGTTCTTGTGTTCTATTTGTATAAGTGTTTGTGTATGTACTTCTTAGATGTGATCTAAAGTTTTAAGTTTTTGTTCTCTCAAAATAATTGTCATCACTTCTCATCAAATATTTTGTTAGTTTCGGTCCAAACAATGTCTGGTTTGCCTTTTAGAACTTGTAAATATCCCAAAATCTAATGAACATATAGCTCAATCACAAGTATCTTATATAACCAGCCTTAATCTAATATCTACTTAATGAGTATATGAAATATCATTTGTTCTAAAAAAAATTCTCTCTCCTAAGTAGTATTTAAATGGAATTCTATGTTGTATTTAACTTTTAAATGCTACTTCACAAGGGTATTGAAGCTGGCCCCCTCACTTATTAATTTGTAAGAACATTAAGTTTTTTATTTGTAAAGAAGTTCTAATTGAGAAAAGTAACATTTTATATAAACTACATAGAAACAAATAAGCTTATATGTATATACATAGTTAACTCCCACAAAACATGGAGTCTAAAACAATAAGAGTATTAAACCCCAATAAGCACAATATAGTCAATTTGGCCCGCCCTGCCTAGCCCAACCTGCCCCACCGGCTTGGTCCTGGTTTTGCGGGCTCCTGCCAAATATAGGGCCGGTTCGGGCCAAAATGGGAATAGAAGGCCCAAGCCCAGTCAATGGCCCTCAAGGTGGGCTCGAGCTTGGGCCTAAGGCTTGTGCGGGCTTTTCGAGCCGGGCCTCTTCGGCCTACTATTTTTAAAATGTTATTTTTTTACGTTTAAAGTTTAGTTAGTTATAAATTTGCAAAAACTAATAAAACTATTAATCATAAAACTATGATTCTATGAATTATAAATTTATTAGTAAGCTTGTATATAATCTTTTTGAACTTATTATTTTTGTCAAAACTTTACACTTACATTTATTATTGTATATAATTAATAAGGATTAATAAGGTCAATTATTTATATAATTGGACTTAAAAAATTAATAATTTATACATGTGATTAAGAAAAATTAGATACAAATTAAAACAAATTATAAAATTTTATTAAAGTCATTGTCCACAATGTGTCAGTCTATTTGTCTCTAATAACAATGAGAAATGAGGAACTCATATAAATACCCTCACCAAAGATTAAATTAGACAATAATTAGGGTTCTTTATGACATCTTTTTCATAAAAATATATTGCAATTCCCCAAAGAACATTCTACGAGGATGCCATAGGAATCAATGAAGTAAGAGATAGTACTTAGGTGCTGCTTTGGGGTGGGTCTCAGGACGGGCTAGGGGGCCAGGCTCAGGCTACCTGAGTTGGGACCTAAGCCTGCCCATATGGAGGTCAAGCTTAGGGCGGGCCCGATAGGCTCGGGTAGCCCATGGGCCTCAGGCTAAATTTACATCCCTAGACATAGGACACAACATTTTTTAAAAATGAGAATACTGATACGGATACAGGAACAGTAGGGATATGGTAAAAGAAATATCTTTTTTAGTTACTTTTTTTTGCTATACGTTCAAATATAACATCCATAAACCATCAAAAATAATAATATGAAATAACTAAACAAATTTATGACTATAATACAATTACTACCAAGTTAGGGATTCGAAAAATTAGATTTGGGTGTTTTTAGTTTTAGTATTCTAAAGTTTTTGAAATTTAAAATTTTAGCTCCATTTAATACTTTTAACAATAACATTTTAATCATGTTGTATCCCAAAACATGTCCAAATAAGGGACACTTGTCCCCAATGTGTCTGGGGCGTGTCTACAAAAAAAAAAAAATTAAATAAAAGTATTTAATACACCAATTGGTGTATTCGACATGTGTACCAGCGTGTCTAAGAAATATGTGTGTCCTACAAGTGTCGAACACAAACACAACATCCTAAACGTATGTGCTTCTTAGATTAAACCTCACAAACTCTCTTATATCATAATCTCATAAGAAAAACTGGTTTCTAAAAGTTATGAAAATCGAAAAAGACTATTTAAACATCTAAATATAAAAAAGTGTAAATAGGAAGAATTTAAAAAAACTACATAAATGAGAACGGGAAGGAGAATGAAAAACGAAAAGTGGAAACCTCACTTGATATAATATTGTTGTACATAAAACAGTAGAACACTTAGGGTTCACATCAAAGGAAACAATTTATACCTCAACTTCATCAGTGTTGGCATGGCTCTCCTGCTTTGACCATTCTTCGTCCAAAAAGTGCATTACCTAATTATCAACTAAAAATAAGTTAGAACAAGCGATCACTATATAAGAGATTATAACAAGCGAACTTACTAAGATAGCAAACAAATAATAAACAATGAAAAAATGGGATTAGATCATTAAAACAAAATATTATTTTTCTTTATTTTCAAATTTTTATTTTTATTTAAGATGTCCTAGTTCTCCTTTAAGTGAAAAGGCTTTGTTTTCTTAAATGCAAAAAGGGCCTATAGGAATATAAAACTATTCTTATAAGTCCAATTATTCCAATGCAAAATAATAATAATAATAATAATCTATGGAAAGTACCAGCCACTCTCCTAAATTTGTGGTTCCGAGCTCAGGTCCATTTATAGTATAATGGTCAAAGTAAGTTTATATCCACAGTAGTACACTAACTCCTTAGTCATCTTGTAGACTTAATTTCCGAAAATAGGGAGAAGACCTCCTTCTATGGAAGAGCTGGTAAAGAAAGAAAAATTTAGCTTGGTTAAAAGGTAAAAATGGAAAATAAAAACTTAAATAATGTTCTCTTCGAACAGAACTGCCACATCATGTTGAAACAAAACTTATATCTAAACTCTATTTTTGTAATATCTTCTTTTATGTACTTACCAAAACTGGAATTAGAAGTGAACCAAACCAAGAACCCCTTCATAATCAAATCAAACCAAAACTACCAAGGGCAAGTTAGGTCCAGTTCTTGGGTTAGTCTATTCACCCCAATATTTATGTCTACAATAAGCTTTCTTTTAATGTTAGTTCTCTAGAACCCTTTCGTTTGGAACTTGTTGCATATTTATCCTACTCAGTTCTCATCATGGTTGTCAGCCCAAATACGTCGGTAAATTGGTAGATGCATTAACATAATGCTCTGGGCAAGTGCACCCGATTTCCATCCATTTTGATAGAATAGAAGATTAAAATAAATTAGTCAACAGAATTTAAATTTGAAATAGCCTAAAATTATGCGTTTCTAACATCAATTGCAGACACACAAAATTTTGAAAAAACAATTAAAGGAAAACATAAAATTTAAAATGTTAGTTCTAATAAATCACAAATGAAAACCAAATCTAAAATAAAATGTGGCACATAGAAGTAAAGCTGTGGGCACATGCGACATGTCAAAGGCAAAACCACTGCAAAATGGTCAAAATAGTTGCTCTAATTTCTAAGCCATCGACTATAGTCCTAAATGAAAAGGGATTGTTAAGTACAACTTAATGCATAATTCTCTCACATAGTTGGATTCCCTATGCAATGTTTTGAAACCCGGACCATTGAATGAACCGAAAAAAGGATTTGGTCATGGGCCATTTGTTTAATTGTTAGCTTGAGCAAGAATTAAACCATGATGTCATAATTATGTTGTAAATATATTCAAAAATTATGAATAAACAAATTAAAATTATTTGTTGCAATGAAAAATGTGTAAAACCATTACTCAATGAATAATTAATTATGTACATTAAAACCCAAAAACATATATTCCAAACCAAACCAAACCAATTGCCTAATTTTAGTTTATTAGAACACAAAGTCATTGGCAAAAGTTTCTATTTAATATGGATTGAATTGTACCCATTTGTTTCTCTCTCTTTTATTTTTTAATTTTAATAGACTATACTTGTGAAAGATTTAGAGAGATGGACTTGTGTCAAGGTATTATGAGATCTTTTGATATCGATTATCTAAAGTTATGGAGGCAAGGTTGCCAAATTTTATTGGGTTTGGTGAGCCATAATTTTATATGTGTCCTGATTTAAACAATCACTCTCTCCCATGCTAACAGGGTGTCAACCTTTACTTTCTAGGACACCGTCAATTTTTCAACATCTTACCAAAATTCCCCACTTTTCTGTCGGACCACCTTCTAGACAAAGAGAGGTTGATTGTCGAACAGAGGCTGCCGGTGCCAGAGACTGTGAGAGAGAGAGGGGCTGGATGGAGAAATATAGAGGTCGAATGGGGGAGGCAACCAGGCGATGAGGGGCAGAGATTGTATTCAGACTGGAGGGTGATGATGATGATGATGATTGATCCAAATCGATTTTGAAACATTCAATCATATGACTTATGACGAATTACAATAGTAAAAATTGAAGTAGGACGAAGAGGATCTAAAATTTGATTCAAAGGAAATCTGTGGGACCTAATCTAGCTATAGTTCAGGTGATTCATGAGGCTTCAGCCCACAATAATAATCATTATCTATGCCAAACATGAAGTAATTAAAAAAGATGAAAGACAAATTGAAATCAAACGACGATTCTATGTGGCTCTTCTTAATGAATTTCAATATGCAAAATTGAATCCAGATTCTTAATGAATTTCAATATGCAAAATTGAATCCAGACTTACCTCGTATACCAAACAATGAGGATGAGCAACATAGGGGCATTCTTTACAGTAATAACTTTGGTGAGCTAGCTCTCTTCTTTCTTTGCGAGTGTTACAGTAATACTCTGCATCGTCATCGTCATCTGGGTCTTTAACTGGAGAATCGGTGAAGTTGAGTTGATGGACATGACTTTTATATTTGATTGTAGGTGCTAATTTTGAAACACAACGGACATTAAGATTGAAGTTGCACAACACGCAGCGGAAGAAAGGGGGAAGGCAAGGCTGACCGCAGATGCTGCAATTAAAGAGGTACCTAGCCTCGAAGCAAGAGGGTCGTGGTGAATTTCAGACATCATGGTGGGGGGCTTTGACAGAGCACATCTACCATCCATGAACCATTCACACTGTGAACACTTGAAGAAAAACCCAGTAGAATAGCACAAACACGCCCCACATTGACCATATTGATGGTAGAAGAGGGTGAGAGTGTCATGTGGGTGAAAGAAGTGCTTGATTTCTTCCGGCATATCAGCACATGATTCGAGCAGCAGGATATTGCATTCGGGGCAAAAATAGATTGAATTACCCACCAAAGGGTGCTGGCACGCATGGCAGGAATGAGGAAAATTCTGATTACTTTTGCAGCAAATCAAGGGATGGGAGTGCCTGAATTGTTGAATCTTACATTCATTATTATTGCTGGTGGTAGGCTTCAATGAAGCACAATGAACGTCCATGTGAAACTCACACCTAGAACAGCGGTAGGTAAAACCAGTCCGCTGGTGGCTACAGGCCCCGCACGAGAACCCATTGTGACCATGAGAGAGGAGGTTGAGAGGATGCGAGGGGTGAAAGGGGTGCTCGATCTTCCAAGGCAACTCGGCGCATGATTTGTGCAGCAAGGCCTTGCATTGGAGGCACGCATAGACCCAACAAACTCCATTATCATCACCCCCTCCAATGATCTTCTACATTAACATGACCTTGAAAGAGAGGAATTGCAACGAAACTCAATTACAGACACTCTAATAGCTCTGGCAAGCCATTCCCTGCTGAACCAAACCAGCGATCAAAGCAGTCCAAGCCACAACATTTCACTCTGGAATTGTTCATTCGCTTACATGTATATCTGCACAAGATACAATGCTCCAAAAGTTGCAACAATTGTGAATGCATTTCTGCAATTTTTTATCATCCACTAGATGAGACACTGTTGAGCCCAAAGGGAATGTGAGATGGTCTGGTGAGGGACACCTTGATGACATTTCTCTATACATTAGGAGAATGCCATATGCATTTCTTGCCTTTTTTTTTAGAAGCATTTGATCTCAGAGACCCAACGGACAAACTGGGCTAATCAGTTACGCCCAAGAAACAACTGTGCATAATGGTGATTCATGAACTAGGAGCTTACAAAGACAAAAACAAAAAAAATTCAACAAGCACCAAAGGGTTTACATATGTTCTTATTGATGCAGTTATTATCTATTCATGTAATGGTTTCAGCTCGCACATGGTGTTACATTTCTGCAACAGAGAGATAATTGGGTTGTAGATCTTGGTCTCGTTTGATGTTTATAAACACCAAAATGATGAGCTTCATAAGGAATAGATATGAACAAGGCAGAAACAGGTGGGATTCTGAAGTGGCCTTCAAGGATCAGAACATAACACAAACAAGAATATGGAGCAAATAAACAGTATCCACCTTGATGTGAGATGAGAAACAGGTTGCTAGTCTTTGAAGAATAAGTAGGCTCAATTAGAGAAGTAAGCTGCATAAAAAAGCAAGGCAGAAATGCTACATTGGAAGACATGAATGTTGCAAACTCGGTGTACATTTAGTCAGAAATTTTTGAGGAAAATATGAACCAAATGATCAGTCTCACATTCAGGGCTTCTGAACTCTAGGTTTTCCTCAACTGAAGAACATTAGCATCTGATTATCACATTAAAGAAAAAAATGATCAATCAACAATACAAAGAAAATATGTGGACCCTTTACTCGATATGGCTCTTCCTTTAGATATGTAGACCCTTTACTCGATATGGTTCTTCCTTTACATTCCTCTTCTCTTTGTTCTTCTTCTTACAATCTCCACTGCTCTCAAACCCTATGCCCATCTCTGCAAATTCTCTCTTCTCAACCCCAAACCCACCAAAACAGCACAGGAACAAAACCCCAAAATCCAATCTTTAAGCCCTCTTCTCCACCCATTAAACGAAACCCTTAACAAAGATATGCCCAAAGCTCCCAAAAAGGCATCAATCTCTAATTCGTTCCCTAAAACCAGCCACATTCCCAAACCACAAGCAATCATAAACCCAAAAAGCCCTAAATTGTTCTTCCTCTTTCTCCTCCACCCATCGAAGCCTCCCCATCCGAAACCCTTCCAAGAACCAAGTCCACCCCCATTTCCACCTTCGAATTCCCTAATCGCCAATGCCAGTGGCTTTGGTAAGATGTTGAAATTTGCCGCCATGAAATAGACCGATTCGAGTATGAATTTTTTTGATCTTTGAAACCCAATTCGCCTCCTGTTGTTTCTCGCACATACAATTGAATTTTGGTTATGGGTTTGATTCGAAAGTGAGAGGGAAAGCGATGTATGTTGGTTGAGAAGAGAGAGATTGGAGGGGGTGATGAAAAAAGAGGATTTGGTCAGAGAGAAGCTGTTGTATAGAGCGATCTCCATCTTAGGAGAGGAGGGATTCGGATTTGAAATGAAGGGTCTTCTGCATTTCACACTGGCAGTCCTCAATGTTCCTCGAGTCGAGAACTAGAAGACTAAAAAGATTGGAAGAGGAAGAAAAAGTGACCGTTGCAAACAGAGTTGCTAATTTTTTGTTAAAATTTTGGATCAACCATTTTTTTATTTTTTTGCTTTTTTTGTGTCCTTTCCTCTTTTGTTTTATGAGGGAAAAACTTCTAATGTGGGCAATAAATTTGGTAAGCTTGTAAGTTGTAACCTGTAGCTAGCATGAGGTCCAGAAAAAGTGTATGGAAATTGGGAAATTCTGGACTTATTGTCCCCATCAACACAGATTGTTTGTAAAATTATCAGCTTTTGGATTTGCTGGTAAAGCTGTGGGGTTAAATTGTGGAAGTTTTGGGTTCAAATCTTGCTTTGAAAATGATATATACATATAGAAATATATAATAACCATGAAACTCATCAAAAAGACAGATTAGTCGAAAATGTGTCATTTAAGTTTATTGTTCTTATTTACATACCCAAGTTTTCATGTAAATTTTTGATATGAAACTCAACACACGTCAATGTTGACATGTTGGCGTGTGTTAATTCACACATTAAAAGTTTACATGAGGGATCTTGTATACATAAGTAGAATAATAAATTCAAAAGAAACATTTTTGTCTAATCTTTTTGGATGAGTTTCATATGATATCAGAATCGAACCACATGATTGTATTGGGTCAAGGTCGTTATATCGCGGGGTTGGTGATTGATTGTGGACTCCTTAGGAGAATGTGAAGCCTTAAATGGGGGAAGGTTGTGATAATCAGTATTTATGTGTGTTGAGTTTCACATAAAAAATTTGCATCAAAAAATTTGGATACGTGAATTGAGCAATGAACTCAAATGACACATTCTTAACTACCATTTTGAGTGAGTTATCGCGATTATTACTTATATAATATATATTTGCTTTGAGTTATACTGAATTCCACTCCTGTCACAATTTGATAGGTTAGTGGACTCAAACAGGTATAAGGCTACAATGCAGTGTCTTTTCTCATGACAAATTCAATTGAAAATCTAGTTGGCAACTTGTTTTTATTCAGTTTTTGGGTACAAAAAAAATTCGATATGCATATAATTTTAATTCAACTGGTTAGTGGGGGTCACATAGTAACTATTACTATTTTCAATTTTTTTTTTTGCCAATTAACATAGTTACCATTACTTGTTTTAATTTTTTTGTTATTTTTTTTAATGGTTGCATCATGAAGTGAATATAGTGACATTCAGACACATGTTTGTCCATGTAGAGGAGATGAGAATGGCTTCTATATTGTGAACCACTTGAGCTCAATACAATTACTATTTAATAGAATAATAGTTACCGCAAAATGTGATAACATAGATATAATTACAGTTCACATTTGTGGTAATTATTTTTTTTTACCAAAACCATCTTTATTTTTTCAAAGATTTCCTTTTAATGATCAAATTTTTTCTCCTTATTAATTTAATGGTTAAGATTTTCAAGGTACGGTGCTTGAAAAAAATCATTGAGTAGCTGTTAGCCCTTCATGAAGGTTGCTGCTTTTTTTTTTTTGCCTTTTGTTGATGTTGTACTTCATCATAAGACTTTCGTTGGCAGAATCTCCAGAAGTCCTGCTAAATGCCCGGATTTTTTAATCTTTGTATAGGCTTATACTTTTGTATTACGATTTTTGTTCATAATTGTGTCTTGTAATGGTAACAGGAATGCATGTCCCTTTCAGTCCCTATTGGGAAATACCATCGATCCTTATAGGTGGCACAATGCCTCACTCAGTGGGAGGAAAATTCTCTGTTAACATGCAGAGTGTATATTTGTGCAGAACTCTTATCCCTGGCAGTCCATTCTAGGGCTGAATAGATTGATCTTGCTCTTATGCTTTTTCAGATACTTTTGTAGGGGTGTTTTAAGTTCACATTTGAGGAGTTTGCAGATTGAAGGTTTTTTTTTTTAATTTTTAAAATGTGTGTGGTAATATTTGGGTTTTTTACAATTAAGAGAATAAAACAATGTAATTATCAACCACTTGTAGAACTGCGTATTCAGAAATTCAAAATTTCTTATGTTTATTGTACTTTTGAAATCTTTATATAATTTTTAATACTCATTGTCTATTAAATTATGACACATAATTTTTTATTTGCATACGCAACGTTAATTTGTTCTCACACTTTCTACAAAAAGACAGCTTGTCATGTGTACGATCCGTTCCCCCGGTATCATTTTTCGTAATATTAATTAAATTTTTAAATCTCCTAAAATTGTTAGTTATTAAAAGAAATGAAAATGAAAACAAAAACAAAGTATACATGTAGACTGTAGAGAGAGAGAGAGAGAGCGCAATGGACCAAAGCATATTAAAGCTCAGGTAATTTGAAGTTTCTGTCATTCGGGTATTAAAATTATGGCTGAAGAGCAGCACAACACGAAGAGCAGCTGCTCTACCTCGAATCCATGCCCTATCTGCCTTGGACCTCTTCTTCAAGAATCCTACTTGGATCAGTGTTTCCGTATGTGTGTGTGTGTGTGTGTGTGTCTCTCTCTCTCTCTCTCTCTCTCTCTGATTTCTAACTTATAATTGGTGATTTTGAAGCCTCTTTTTTAAATTAGTCGGAGGTCAATCTATTGTATTGCCTACTCATGAAAAGCAATTAGAAATTACAGGGTCTAAGCTACTCTTGGTTGAGAATTGGAGCTTGTGTTTTGGGGTTTTGTATGCTTGGGCTTAACTAATTCTGAAGGATTGTTAATTGTACCCAACATGCATTTGTAGGGTTTGCTGTGTTTTCATGTAGTCGTGTGAATCCGTCATGTAGGATGCATCAATGACCTATACGTAGTTTAATCCCAGGCTAATTCGCATGGAAATTATTATTTCCTTTCATTTTGAAGTAAAACAACGTCATTGCCCTATTAGTTTCAGAATTGCTCCTCCCGAGTCTGTTGTTGCACTACTAACTGCAGTAATTACATCATGGTTCGTTCCAAGATTTTTTAATAATCTAACGTCATCATGACATGTATATGCACAAACAACTTATATGTAGTTTAATCCTGGGCTAATTCGCACGGAAATTGTTTTTTTTTTTTTTGGGTTTGTAGGGGGTGCGTGGCCGCTCTAAACCAAATTTAATCAAAGTTCTCAAATGCCCTAGCCTTGAATGTAAAATGCAATTCAAGGCTGTGATTTTTGAGATGTTGACGGGAGAGTCAGTGTGTATATGGTGAAGGGAAATGGAGTTGTTTAGGCTAAAAGCAACTGTTCCATTTTTTTACTTTTGAAGTCTGCCAACTGCTCTGTACTAGCTTTGACTAGTGGGTTGTCTTGCAATATTATGAAATGAGTGACAATTGTATGGTGAGTTACTGTTGAGACGATCGGAATGCTTCAGCATCACATGTAACTTGTGTTTTAGCTATAACGTGTCACTTTATCAAATTGGAACAATAATCTGTCTTCTGTAATCTCTTCAAAAATGGCTACACCCAAGAGAACACCAAAGTATGTCAAGTTACAAGGAATGCCCACTCTAGCCAAGTTATCATGTGTTACTTGCTTATTGAGGTTAGGGGGATGTGGCAAATGGAGGTAGAGTGGGTTGGTTTTCTACTTTACAAGTTAATAAGCCTTTCTATGTAAAATTTCAGGCCAACCTTTGAAGTAGAAATAGAAAGAATTTGATAACCCAATGAAGCGTAGACCCTGTCTTAAGTGTCAATTTTTTTAAACATTCATTTTATAAAGGACAATTACTCATAGTCGAGTGAATGACTAATGTACTTGTTGAATTTCCTTTTTACTTGGCAGATTGGAGGGCAAAAGCCCAACTAAATCCTAACAATAGAGGGGAAAGACTCCCCTATGTGATCTGCTGCTAAGATAGACCTAAGGTCCAAGAAGGAGCACATAGTTCCTAAATACCACTGGTTGGGTTGGTTTAGTATGAAATTTATATTGTTTGGAAACAGTCTATATATTTCTTGTATAAGCTATGTCTCTAGGTGTTGTGTTAGGTAATCTGCAGTACAAATGCATCAATGGAAAACAATGTAATGTGTCTGTAGACAGTCATCTTTTTTAATCATTTCTTAAGCCAACCTTATCAGTTTTCCATTGCAGATAAGTTTTGCTACAATTGCATTGTACATTGGACCAAAGCGGTTGCAAGCAAGAATTCTCACCCGCCTTCCTCGGTAAAGTGTCCTCTATGCAAGGTTTGTTTTTGTTCTATCGTTCTTCTACTTTGACATTAATTTTGGTGCAGGGGCTTCCATTAATTTTCCACGTCAGTAGAGACATGTCGGTTCACACGTAGGAAAGTTGGTGGATGGCACTGTGGATGGAAGCTCCGAAAGCCATTATTTTCTCCCAAACTAATATATGACAACGAGTAAGGAAATGTGAATCAAGTAATGAGATTATATGGCATTGAAACTCTACTAAAGGATTATTCTAAAAATATATTGCATTGAAGTGAAAGTCAATTTATCATATGCATTGCATTCATTTGTATTGCGGTTTAATATTGTTATCATGCCTATATTCTGCTTTATATACTACATATTGTATTTGGATGTTCTGGATTACTGAGCGTAAGCTCACACTCTACCATACTTTGTAGGTTTAGGTTTGAACATGAAGACTGCTTTGGACTAGCTGGATATTAGATAGGATATTCTATTGTTTATTTCATTTGACTTTGAGTGCGGTTTAATATTATTATCATGCTTATATGCTGCTTAATATGCTACATATTGTATTTGGATGTTCCGAACTATTGAGCGTAAGCTCACACTCCAACAGACTTTCTAGGTTTAGGTTTGAACACGAAGACCTCTTTGGACTAGCTTGATATTGGATAGGATATTCTTATTGTTTATTTCATTTGACTTTGAGAAATTGTATAGTGTACTTTCTACCAGCTTTGTACATGGGATATTGTATTGGGATTTGGATTATCATTTTTATTAGAGACGTGTAGATGCTTTGTTGTACCTATGGACTGTTTGTTATATTGAGCTTTATTATTTTAAAAATTATTGAAAATTTGGTTTATTTTTCCCAAATTAGTTAATTTTTATTATAAATCACCCTAGAAAATTGGGACGTGAGTTGCATGACAACTTGGTATCAGAGTATAGGTGTACGAACCCCTAGGGACTAGGGGTAATGTATAGGGCTAACCTATATATGTTATTAGTGTATAAAAGGAATATTGTTGTTAAACAGAGTGACGCTGTGGGTAGTGTATTTGGCTAGTCTTTGTTTATAGATATGAATCCATAGTGATTGTGGGTAGTCCGTGAGCTAGTTAATGTATTTGAATAATTTGATGTGAAAATGATTGTGTTAATTAGAGTTCGTAGCAGAAGCTGCATATTGACTACTTGATTGTTGTCTATCTGATTTATGATTTTCGAGAACGAAATTTTTTTAAGAAGGAGGGAGATTATAATATCTCATATATTTTGTTTAGTATGTTTATTTAAGTTAAGATTTTGAGAATTTTGAGGATGAAATTGTTTTAAGGTGGGTAGATTGTAAATCCCTGTTTTTTCTTGAATTAATGTAATTTTTCTCAAAAATATTTGTATTAAGTTGAATTTTATTATTCTATATTTTGTTGGGTGCATTAGGAATTATTAATCTATTGGAGTGATTGTGAAATTTATTAATTCTTAGGTTGATATAATGGTATTTTTGTAATTCAAAAACTTTTATTAGGGTGTAATCACCCACACCATAAAATTTTGTGCCACCTATATATGCTACAGTGTTAGGAAGAGAAACCCTAGAAACCAAAAAAATAGAGAAGAGAGAGGGAGAGCTGCTGCTTGGAGGAAGAGAAGAGGGAGCCCGCGACTGTGCTCTAAAAGGGACAAGAAAGAGACTTCTTTTTGGCGAGATCTTTTTGCACAAAGGTAGGGTGATGGAATAATCTCTAATTGTTTTGATTTAATGTACATGCATATGTTGTTACACAATATATATATGTATATATAAATACCTATATGAGGAATGCCAGCAACCGGCAATTCAGTCGTCGATACCGTCCCGCTTTGTTCTAGTGACGCGTGTCAATGAATTTAAAAGCCACAACTGAAACTTGATAGTATCGGTTGTGCTAGCTTGCAAGTTGCAAGTGGGTTAGACTATTAGAGTACTTTGGAGTAAAATATGATACTTGCACACCTCACAAAAAATGATGACTTAGAAATGAAATAAAATATTCAATATTCATATGTAGAACAAAAAGAGAAGGGACGAAGGAAATTTGAAAATTGTTTTTTTGACCATATAAAAAAAAGAAAAATATAATTTTTTAAAAAAATTTGTACAAAAATTTCTACCAAAATGTGTGACAATGTGTACTCTTATACAAAAAATTATGCTACATAATGGACTTGGAACCAATGGATGTTTTGTTTTAAAAATGAAAAACTCTCATTTAACTACATTTTGTATATAAATTCTGGGTGAATTTTTTTCGTTATTTAAAATATTATTTTCTTTATTTTTGTAATTATTGTATTTGTAAGAAAAATCAACTTTTTGTTGTAATTAATGTCATTCACTACATGGCATGTGTTTTAAAATGTATGTATTTTTTTTAAATCCTTGTTTCCCCTTGCATATACCTGGGGGCGAAACTTCCCTTTAGAGGTGGAGTGCATGGCACCCCATCTTTTGATCTAGTTTTGTATATATTATGTATATGTATAATGTTCTCACAAGAATTTGTCCTACTAGCATCTCAATAATTTAGAATCCTACTGTAGCCTGATAAAATATCAAAATTTTTGTATAGTATATATTTTGAGTCTTACTTATTTTTGCCTGACAAACAATTAGTTTGTCATTTTTTTATATATTCTACTGAAGTGGAATAGAAGTTAGTTTATTTTATATGTTGAAATTTAGTGTCTTTTTTTTTTTGGTTAACCGAGTGTCTAGGCCGATTTGCACACACCTAGACTCCGGGGCCTATGCAGGCCCCCCGTCACAGACAAATTGGATAATTACCAGGCCAAAGACCCTAGGGGTGATCTCAAGAAGTTGATAGCACCTAAGAGATTTTGAACTTGAGATATTGGAGGGAGCAAACCTCGAGTCTCAAGCCTTGACTATTAGGTCAACCCCTTAGGACTTTTTGAAATTTACGAGTCTTGCATGTTAATATATTTCTCATGCTTGAACTTAAAAATATGTGTAAAGAAAACTTAAACTATAATGAGAGTAATATGATACAAAACATAATTTTTGTACAAAACTTTTATATAGATAGAATGATGGGTTGTTTGTGATCTATTCATTTCAAACAAAAAGACCTATTATTTTGACTCATAATTTTAAAAAACATCATTGTTTTTTGCATAAAATTTTATATGAATAAAATTTTTATTTAATAATTATATCAATAGGTAAAAATTCGTATTTCATGTGTCCACACCCAAAATAAAATTGTGGTAAAGCTACATGGCGATGATGATGAAATAAAAAAAGTGGCTCTAAAATAATAATAGATACCTGCAATTGAAAATCACATGAAGTTTGATTCAATTCTCACTATGAAGGGGAGTATTTTTGATAAATTTTGGACAGAGAGTTACTTTTTAACTTTTGTAAGTGATGGGATGTTAGATAGTAGCTTGACTTGCAAACCAGTTTCTTTGGCTGGTTGCCCATTACATTGGGAAGTGAAATGCCAGGCGTGACTACATTAGACTCGACTGTCCAAAAGTGTGTTAAAATGACTGTGCCTAGCATTCCCCATATCTATATATATATATATATATATGGACTTGTGTGTATGTGTGTGAGACTGTGGGGATTTGGTTTGTATTTGGGTGAGAAGTTAATTACGTGGGAGCCGTGAAAGAGGGAACGCGTTGAGCGAATGGAACCCAACAGCGTATTGGTTCGAAATTCATTGGAGATATGATAGAAAATATGTATTTATTTGTAAAGGTATGTTTGGTGATTGTATAATTGAGAATAGATTTGAATGCCAGAGAAATCATAGAAATACTAAGTAATTAAAGAAAAGAAAAGGATTACGGTGGGTTTGTAGCTATGCTGTGTGCATAGGATATATGTAAGTATATATTTCTATGTATATGTTCAGGTTCTTGTTTTGTGGGTTGTTGTGCATTGGAGAGAAAGGGAACCCAAGAAAATCAGAATTTAATATATAGAGAGATGGTTGTCTGTATATATATACATATGCAAATGTATAACGTTGGGTGTGCTTCATATGGGTGGATAACAATAGTAGACAAAATGATTAAGAAAAAGAGTAAAAAAATGAAAAGAAAAGAAAAGTGAACGAGGGAGAGAATGAATGAATACCAGCACATAGCTGGTTCATCTATGGCCTTGATGGCTATTCGGCTGAATAAAATTGCCCGTTATGGCCTGAGGTGGGAGAAAGGACAGTAGAAAGAGAGAATGAGAGGTGCATGGAAATGAGGAAGAAAAGAGAAGGAAGAAAGAAAGAAAAGGAAAAAGAAAAGAAAAGAAAAGGAGAGGAAGAATTAGTGATAGAGGGCTTTGGTTTTCATGGAGGAAAGATTACTCTTAGAGAGAGAAGCGAATCTGGGCCTTTGAGGTTGAAGATAATATAAGATTTTATCTAGTGTGTTCATGCTCATGGGTGCTATGGTGCACCCTTGCGTAATTGGGAACCCCTAGCAGGTTCTGAATTTGGGAAACACCCTATCTTTTATTTCTTTAATGCACTAAATCCATTTTTTTTTTGTTCATGTGATCAAATTTTGACCATAGGATGGTGATCTAGAATGACAATAAATGAGCGGTCAAAAATAGTAGTTGTAGTGGTTTGACGGTCAAATGTGACCGAATTGTTATGAAATCTTAATATGTTGATCTTGATGATAAAATTTAATGATCCACCGGCATGGATCTGATAAATGATGTTATAGATGTTACTTACATAAAATGATATTGTTGGAGACCTTTAGGTACTTGCTGTGTGTATTCATGATTTATATAGTGATAAATTGGTACCTATTATTTCACTGGTTGTGAAGATTGATTTTATTATCTCATCCTATATGACTTAGAGAACATGATTATTGTTGTTTATGATTAAAATGCCATGTAATGTATAATTACTGTTATTCGTGAGATACATTATCTAAATGACACTATTGTCTTTATGACGCATTGAGCTATTGGATTATGATGATTGGAATATAATGATCATTGAGCATGCATTACATGGAGTTGCATAACTCGTAATAGGATAATGAGAATATACATTTTACATGTTGAAAGAGGATTATGCATTATTGTGACATTTGAGAAAAGTTGGACTAAAATGACAAGATTTGAGAATATTGAGAATTATGAAATAATAATAAGCACGGGGATGTAAGCAAGTAGACATTGTTTCACCCTTAAGTAAAAAACCTAGAAGTATCTTGGTTAAAGGTTTACGCATCTGTAGAGGCGTGTTGATTCACGCGTACTGTGAATGAAAGTTCTGAGAACATGTCGGTGGATGGCACTGTGAATGGAAGCTTTGAAAGCCATTATTTCCCCCAAACATTTATGACAATGAGTAAGGAAATATGAAAATTAGATAAGATGAATTGATTAATGAGATTATATAGCTTTAAACAGAATAAATGGTAAGGAAATTAGATAAAAGAAAAATAAATTATTATTGCATTAAAGTGAAAGTGAGAACGACATGTGCATTGCATTCATATTGCATTGCTAGTATATTTGTTCACATACCTATATTCTGTTTCATATGCTACATTTTATATGTTGGATGTTCCGGACTATTGGACGTAGGCTCACACCCCAACATTGCAGGTTTAGGTTTGGGAAGGATGACAGATGCTAGATATTGGATTCATCTTTTCTAAATTGATATTTTTCTAAAGACATTGCTAGACGTTGGTCAAGATTTTCCTTTTGATTATTTAATTAGCACTATAAGAAGTCGTTTTGTATTATGTACCAAGAGTTTCCATTGGGTGTGAGATTCAATTGGATTATTATTAAATTTGAGAGATATGTAGATGCTCTGTCGTACCAAGAGTTCCCATGGACTTTATTAAATTGAATTTTATTGGACTTTGGTATTATTTGTGGATGTTTTCGAGAAATTCGGCTTATTTTTATCAAAATTAATGATTTTTACTAAAAAATCACCCCCAGAAATTGGGCGTGACAACATGGTATCTTATTTCTTTGAGAATTAATCTGATATCTGAGTCATTGGGAAGCATTTTTTAGTCATTGACATGCCTTTCTAGATAGCATCTCACTCATTGTAGACATGCATTTCTACCATTATGTTGTTACTGTCATTACCACCTTTACTCGTCCATCATGTGAATGTTGCAGCCATTATCACCCCGTCTTTTCAAGTCATCTTGAACACCACCGAATTCAAGCCTAATCTTTGTTTAACCGTGCAAAGACCATTACCTCCACGGGCCACCACTATGATACAATGAGATTCAACAGAACAAAGCCTACTCCTTCAGCATTAATGGGGATCTCATTTGCTTTCTCATGACCATACTTAATGACATGTCCACTTATTGTCCTTAGCCACCTCCACCTCTCACGAATGCGTCCATTTTCTACCCTATCTAGTCTCGGTGTTGCTACTCAACCATATTAAGTTCCTCCTTTTGGTGCACTCGTTTATCAGACATGTTTCTTATCAGTTGACACAACAAAGTATATAGGTTGTCTTTTAATATATTTTGCTTCTATTGGATAAGTGATAGTTATTAAAGGCATATGTAGCTTCAAAAAATTCCCTGAGCTCATCAGGGGCACTAGAGCTACTCCTTTTACACCAAGTGAGGCCCCTCTAGTTAGGTGCACCTTTTTCTAAGTTCCAGACTCAAGAAAAGCATGCTTTTAGTTTTTAATTACTCACTCATACATTATATATTTTTGTTCCAAATTATAGGAATGCTTTGTTTGATTTGTCCAATATCATGTCATTGTGTCATACAGTGGATCATATTGTTAAACTTTAATTGTGGCATATATTTGGAATTTTGGATTCATAGGCTCGTTGTTGACGAGTAGAATTGGAAGTGTTTACTGTTTGATTCTCAATATTTTTGATAATATATTAGAATCCACCCTATTAGAGTTGTAATTATTTAATTTGGTTGATGAGTATGCAAATAAAGATTCAGCCTTTTAGTTGATATGCTAAGAACTTCTACTTTTTCCTCCCTTTTGGGGTTTTTTAGTAGTTTATGTTGCATATTATGAATTATATTGATTTAAAATGTTGATGCTAGTATATAATATTCATTTCTATGATACATGCACCTTACTTTGCTCAGTCTCACTGCTCCTAGTTTTTCTAAAATTACATTATACATTGTTGTCTCAATATTGCCCCTATTAATTTTATAAAAATATGAAGAACAAGAAAAGAATAGGGAGAAAATCTAATGAGTGATCTATATTTCTTTTCCCAGTAATATGTAATATGATGTTTAGTTATTTGCTTTCTCAAATGCTGTTGATGGGGCTACCTTCCTGACAAGGGGAGGTGTATGTTCACTTACAGTTTTAAAAAATTAAATGAAATCATAAAAGCTAGTTGTATTGATTAATCTCCTGCTAGCTAGTTTAATTATTCTATATCTCCAGTCTTTTTTGAACTCTTTAGAATTTCAGTCAAATTAATCCTATTATATGTCTAATGCAGACAGAAAATTTTGCTATCATACATGGACATGACAGGCATTCTTTTCAACGGCATTACATTAATCAGGATTTTGGAAATTGGTAGTGTGGTTTTTTGATTTCTTTTCTTCAGCCTGACTTTCATATTTGAAAATGTTATCATAACTTTACTTTTATACATTACATTTGCAGTGCTTTCTTTTCAAAAGCTCACAAATATAGGTTACAGTGCTACTACATTGAACCAGGTATACTGTTGCTCATCATTTTGATTCTTTAGTTCCATTTGTTTGTTGAATGATTGGTACTATTTCTGGAAAAATCCACCTTTGTTGATATCCATTTTTGATAACTATATGTTAAACAGTTACCTTGACGGATAAATTCTAGGTATCATGGTATTGGAAGTCTCGTAAATATCTTCAGCCAAATCAGTTGCCCCAAAGCTGGTTGAGAAGGGACATCCAAGCTTTAATTCAGGTCTTGTGTTCACCAGTTTTGTATTTTCTACTTTAAGGTGATTGTTTCTTTCCGGTGCAAAACCAATCTTTTAGAACAATATGTAGCAGAAAATGGAAACCATGAAAGTTAATTTTGGTTGGGAATAATATTGGGATTTCCTGAAATACCTTGTTTCAGTCATCATCTCTGTGGTGTTGGCTTCATTTTACATTATATGTTTACTACTTGTGGATGTGGCTGAGCATGCAAATTTTATCATCATGCAATGGGGCCAGAATATCCAAGGGCATCTTCATAGGAAGAAACTCACTTATCAAGGCAAGTGCACCAGATGACTTGGACCAGTTGGCAAAATAAATAAGGACAATGGCCGTGCCTCTCTTGTGGATAGTGTTGGTTTCTGTTGGTCTACATCTGTTTGTAAAATGCAGTGTGTAACGGGAATACAAGCTTAGTGTTTATCTCTCTAAACCGGATCCACTGATATTTTGTTTCTGGAAAAGTAATTTAACTGTTCGTATTATCATCGCATGAAGTTGAATTCAGAATACACTTCAGGGTGAGCTAGGGAGATGGTTGCAGATGGTCATGCTGTCATCATATTTTCCGTACAAGATTCATCTCCTTTTTCATCAAGTCTTGTGCAAATAATCTACTTATTATGCCAACATCACAATCATAACGAATTAGTAATACTTGCCTCATCCACATCGATGTCCCTTTTAGAATATTTTGTTCTCCATTGAACTGGAAACTATATGCTGCTGAAACTCTTTGCAGTACTTGTCTCTTATCATGCCAACATCACAATCATAATGATTTAGTTCCGTACCTGTATTTCTTTGATGACGTCTCTGAGGGAACTGAGTGAACATTGTCTTGTCAATGTGGAATTACTACTTTGTTTAACTTGTTTCGTAGCCTTCCTTTGGTACTCTTTGGGACTAGTTATTTTTTGAAGCCATTCTCTGTGTACAAGAATGGGAGAGAAGAGGAATTATGGAGAGAGGAGAAGGGATCTTCCTAATTTTTCTGTTTGCATAAATGAGAGAAATTTTTATGGCAGAAGAAAGTGTTAGATTTTTAGTTCAAGCAATTAAAATTTCTTTCTTTCATAGGCATGTTGATGCTGAACTCTGTTTTGCCTACTTCATTATCATGTTTGGGCCTGGTTTTGCGCTTGCATTGAATATTCTCTCTCCTATTATTGTCCAAATCTCTTCTTTGTCCTGGAATATGCAACTTTACAGATTGCTATATGCAATAACCATAGCAGCTACAGACATTTTTTTTCACAAGATCGCCCATTTTTTCCCTTCAGCACTCTGCATGAATCATGAAGCCCTTGTTCCCAAACAACACTCCTAGTAATAGGCATTTGGTGCAAAGCACCGTTATATGTTGCTAGCAGCTGGGCATCCAAAAAAGACAATTATTGGACAGTTTGTTCAGAATTGTGGGTTTAGTTTGGGAAACTCATAGCAAAGCTTATCCAATTGTTTAAGCTTTCCGCACAATGAGCTTAGTTTGGGAATGAAGTAGAAACAAACCCATATTTGCCAAGGAATGGGGGAATTCCAACCTGTTAACTGCACTCCTGGTGGAGATAGAGAAGACATCTCTTGTAGGATTTAACAAATATATCACCTACTTTTCTCTCTCAAGTTCCAAACAAGAGAAGTTGGTTATAAGTTAAAAAAATGTAGTAGATGGTAGACTATAGTTATTAGAAAATTCTCTTCGAGGGAAATCCCGAACTCTTTTTTTCATAAACTCATTTTGGATGAAACTCTCACAAAAATTTAATAAAAACCCAAACAAAAATTTTCAAAACGTTTCAAAAACTCTAATACAGGCTAAAGAAACCTGTAAGAAACTCTGTTGTAGACTCTCTGTCTCTGTCTCTCTCTCTCTCTCAGATAAGTTCAAGTAAACAATAAGAAAAATCTTTTTCTTTTGAGAATGAGTCCTAAGTGTGGACTATCTTTAAGGCTTATTGACCAACACAGAGCTGACTCTCTAATAACTAGTAATATTCTACTTAATGATTGTTGTCACTTAAAACTTGTTGAGCAAAAACTGCAAAACTATTGTTTTTTCATACTAATAAAGCTAATAATTTTCTCATCTAACAATTAATGAATTGAAAAAAAAAAACCTTCTGTGTTACTGATTTTTAGAACAAAAAACCTTAGTGTGTATACATGTAGCAATTTCTAATGTAAAACTAGAAGCGATATTTGGAGTTTTCTAATATCTAAAATTACATAAATAGATTTTTTTTTCTTTTTCTCTCTGCAATGTGCATGCATCATCCTCTCGAATAAGAGGTATGCATATCTGTCCTGTATTTTTTCGGTTGAAAAAAAAAAGGTCTTTCATCGAGGAAACGCATAAAAGTTGAAAATTATTAACTGTTAATTGTGATTAGAAAAGAAAGAGACGATGGAAGGTAGTGCTGGATTATCTATTCCTTTCTTCAGATTTTACTTGGAGTTTTGTCCTGTGCATTTCCCTCTCCGACTAAGCAAACCCTGGTTGATTTTGGTTAAAGTTATCTTCTGTCCACTTCCTTCAAAATAGAGACAACAGTATGGATAAACAATAATTAAGGGTCGTGGACTCATGCTTCACTTACTAATTTTTGTGACCTTTTTTTTAGCAGTTTCGGATGGGTTTTCCAGAAAGGGAAGCAGAAATGTGGACAATAGCTCAAAAAACAATTATATGAAATGGGAAATCACAAGTAACAAAAAATTAAGGGGTAATTACCCATTGCTCTCTTGTGGTTTTAGTCAAAATTAGATGACTTTCTGTGATTTAAAAGTGAACACATGACCCCTGTGGTCTAGACTTATTTGTAAAATGCATAGAAACCGTTAGATTTAACGAAAATTTTATCATTGGGGTAATTTTTGCCATTTTATATCTCCAAATTATAACATTAAAAAAGCAAATTTTACCCTTTTATGCCAAAATAAGTGGTTGTCTTTCGACAGTTTTTGTTTTATTATTCTACTAAATCGTCTTTTTAATGTTCTAGTTTGAAAAATAAAACGACAAAAATACCATGTGACAAAATTTTCGTTAAACTAACTGTTTTCATGCATTTTGTAGATAAGTCAAAACCGCAGGGTGATCATATGTTTACTTTTATACTACAGAGGGTTATCTAACTTTGGTTCAAATCACAAAAAGATAAAGTATAATTATCTCTAAAATTAAATATGATATTTATAAGAAAATATATTAAAAATCGTGAAAAATTAATATAAAATATTTAGATTACTTCTATGATGAAATAAAATACTCATACTACACAAAATCTATAAAAAAAAATTATGTATTATTATTAAATAATAAGATTTGAGAGTATGAAAATTACTAAAAAAAAAAGATGAGAAATGAGTTTCTAAAGAATTTCGACAACAATTTTTAAAAAATTTTGATAAGTTGTTTTAAATTACTTTAGTGTTTTGGAAACGTTTCGGAATTATATCTTACAAGATTTTCTTAAAATTTCATGAATTTTTAGCTCCTTTCTGAAAGCGATTCTTTGGAAGAACAAGTTTTTCCTCAGAGAGTTTCTTGCTTAATATGGGGTTTGACAATCTATTTATATTCTTTAGCTGCAGTAAACTCACTCCATTTCTCAACTAAGAAAATGCTCCCTATGCTTTCTATTTCTAATCCTCTTGATAGGTGACGCAGTGAGCTCTCTCTCTCTCTCTCTCCCCATTCCATGGTCCTCATCGTTTTTAACCATGAAAAGTTATACTTCTCGAACATTTGCATCATTTTTGCTTAACCCTTTCAGTTTCCTACAGTCCCTATGAAACTGTTGTGAGCGCGTAAAGGAGATTTACGAACTATAGCTCACAGGAAACTCAACAACCCTATTCAAGTGGTTTTATATATATATATATATATCTATCATAATTGTTGCAGTATTGCATGCAGTAATTCAATCCATGAATGTAATTTGTTTCAACTCACACATGGGGTAGCATTTTTCTACCTAGAGAGAGATAATAGGGTTGTAGTTCTTCTTGGGGTCTCCTTTGGTACTTTTAAAGCACCAAATGACGAGCTTTGTGACAGGTAGCTGTTGACAGTGCAAAAAACAGACAGGAATATTATATGTTTATGGCCTTCAAAGATCATAAACATGTAAGAACAATAAGTAGACTTATATATGTAGAACACTGAAAGTAAGCACAAATGCTGCATCTAAACAAATAAATATTTGCAGTCCAATATGCATGTATTACTAGGTCAAAAATATTCAACAAGATCAGTAAGATGTTCATGAGCTAAAATTCCACATTCATTACTTCTGAAATCAGGCTTTTCTCAACTGAAAGCATATTAGAATCAGACTATCGTGCTAAGTGGGAATGATAAGCCAGAATACAGGAAATACAACATTATTAAACAGAAGGCATTATGCTTTATATATATGTATATACACATCATCTTGTACTAGACACAAAAATTCAGGTACAACAATCATCATTTTCTTCTTCTTCATTTTTTCTTTATCAGTTGTCTATTTCATTATTTCATTATTTCATTTATAGATCTGTACCTCTTTGCTCCTCTCCTTGTTTTAGCTCTGATTTTGTACTCGGCATATTCTTTTCCTAAGTAGGGTTCGCTCCTCCATCCATCCAGGCTTCCATCACCATAATAGGGAATGTGAGCAGGTCTATGCAATGGCGATTCTGGATTCTCGAGAAAATACAAAGCGCATATACCAATATGGCCCTGCTCGACTAGCCGGTCTAGTTGCAGTAAGACATTATTCAGACCGTCACCATCGAGGCTAGGATTATTCTCTCTAATACATTCAGATATGAATGATCTGGTTGCTGGGCGTGGTGCTCTTCTCAATTCCTCAATTGCATTGAATATTACCTGATTCACGATAAAAAGAAAAAGGATAAATATTCTTGCATGCTGGTTTAAGATGCCTATAGTTAATAAGGTGGTCGAGTAATGATGTAATTAAAAATCATTGTAGAACATTACAATTTGGGAATAAGACAGAATTACGAAAAGAAAAAAAGAAAGAAAAAAGCTAATATATACATAGACTGATAGAGCATATGAAGTAGCAACTAAAACCGGACGTATACATGGGCAGGTCGACATAGATGCATTTTAACAATGTTCTTAGATTCATTGAAAATTCATCACACTTATTCCAAAGGATACAAGGGCAATGAAAAGGCAAAAAAAATTAAATTAAATAACATTTCCAGTAGATTTAAAAATTTTGAGTTATATTAAATTATTATTATGGAACAAAAATAGATTCTAATCTTCTGAACGTACTTTTGCTTCTCTTGCTAAAATTATCCATCAAGCAAGTAAGAGAAGTGGAGAGATGTTCCCAGCTAGCTACCACAAGAAGGCCGCCCCCGGGTAGTTCTGTTCTAATTGTTTCCAACATAATTCAAAATTTTTAAAATGTTGGTTTGTTCAAGTGAACGAACATGAACATAAGAAATCAAAGTCCTTTTTTTTTTTTAATGAATATTCTGCTACTTACGTGATCATGGGGTTGCGAGGGGCTCGAGCTTTGTGTGAGAAAATAGACTTGACGCATTCCCACCACCTTCTCTTCAACGAGCTCTTGTAGTGTCTCGGAGATGATGAGTGAAGAAGAACGGTGCTGATCATCAGCGGACAAGTTGTTGTGGAAACAAGATGTTATGTAGGTTGCGATCAACTCTTCGCTTGAGCCAAAGTGTTCATGTTTCAGAGCCAGAAGGGCTGCCACTATCACCTGAGAAAACCTCTTTGAAATGAGCAAAATATATATATCTATATGACAGAACATGCGTGTGAATAGAACAGAAAAATGATGAGACAAGAGAAAATGAACCTGGTTATACGGAGGATGACATTGCGGTGAATCCATGCTCCTTTTTTTTTGTTTTCTTCGCAATCAATGTGAAGGTTTGCAAGCAAAATGTTCAGTCTGTGAGTGAACACCGAGAATGAAGCTAGAAGTTGAGGGATTCCCTTCTGGGAATGAAGGTAGAAGTGGTACGGCCCGTCTGTATTATTTTAGACGGTGGCAGACACAACCCACAGTGGGACACATAAAAAAACTAATAAAAATTAAATAAAAAAAGATGTCGGGATCATCAACAATGGGACACAGAATCCACAGTGGGACACACAACCCAATAAAAGACCTAAGAGGGCATAACAGGCAGTGAATAATTTTTGTTAAACTAAAAAGTGGAGGGTAAGATTATAACAAACACGCAAGCTAGAGTTCAAAAAAAAAAAATAAATATAAAACCTCAATCTTTCAAAAATTTAACAATAACTTATCTTCTCATATTATAAATTTTTTTAAAAAGACATTATCAAAAATAAAATTTAATAAAAAAATAAATATAACTCAAAATAAGTAATACCTAAAACTAAAGCAAATTTAAAAGCCAATATTAAAAAAAAAAAACAAATATGAAATCTCAACCACAAATATGAAAAACAAATAAGCCTTTTTTTATATAAAAATTAAAAAAAATTAAAAAAAAAAAGACAAGTAAGGTGGTTCATGAATTGTAATTTTAAAAAAAATAAATAAATATAAAAATAATTGTGATGGAGTGTCAAGGGAGGGAGAGAAGTAATTTCGCTTTAGTTTTTAAGCTAATTGGACTAAATTTCAACCTTTAGTACTTTATTTCTAACTGTAGCTTTTAAGAAACTAAAAGTTGATTGGACTTGATACAAACCTTTAGTTTTTAAGCTGACGTTTAGCTTTTAAGAAACCAAAAGTTGATTGGACTTAATATCAACCTTTAGTTTTTAAGCTGATTGGACTTGATCGCGTGGAAGACTATTTTGAGCTTATTTCCTAATAATTTTGCAAGAAAATTTTATAGACTGAGAATGTAAGGTTGATAAGCCTATATTCATCTAAACTAAGAATGAGAATATAAATCTAAACTGCGGATGAGGATGTAAGTCTAAACTGAGGATATAAGGCCAATAGGTCTATATTCATAAAAAATGATAGGGAACTGCACCTTTGGAATTAAAGTGATGGAAGATGAGTCTAAACCTTTGACCAACTTAATATGGGAGTGAAATTTTGACACAAAAGATAAAATATTGTCCTTTAAAATTGGTTAGAAATTCTTGAAGAATGTAAGATTGAAATCATCAGGGCTAGGGTGAGCTGCTGCAGCCTTTTTCCTCCCTCCTCTGGCCTGTCATGGCAGTAGAGATTTAGGTCTCTCCTCTCACGTTTTATTCCTATCGATATATTTACTTTTGTTGATAAAAAAATAAAAAATTGGGGTGTCTTTTGATTGGGTTTTACTCCTTCACATTTTAATATCTTGAATTCTCTAGACTCGTTATCTCATTACACTATATGTTAGATTTGACTTTTCTCTAAATTTTAATATTTAAAATTTTCTAAACTCTTTATCTCCTTACGCTATATATTAAGTGGGACTTTCTTTCAAATTTTAATATTTAAAATAAAATATAACATATGATATTATTTTATTTAAATTTACGATTTTATTTAAATATAAAAAAAATAAAAAAATAAAATTATAAATTTAAATCAAATAACAATATTACCCGTTCGATTTTATTCCGTGTAGATGACAATCGGACAAGTTAATTTGGTATGTGTTGATTGGTTTGATTGGTTTCCCATATTACATTAGTCAAACTCGGAAGTCTTTATTACTGAAGTGTTGTTTAATATAGTAACACTTTAATTGTAGTGTCCGGACAAGTTAATTTGGGTGTGTTGTCTAATATACATACACATAGGTTTTGTCAATGAGGTAGAACTCTTTCTGGCTTCGGGATTGTCTTTTCAGCCTACGACAAAGTTTACAAGCAGCATTTAGTCTGCTACTGTGCTAGACATTAGAATATTCAGCCACTATTGCTTTAAAGAGGTTGACTGACTATATGCCGAAAGTATTTTCCTGTGGAGTAGTTGGAATCGTAAATTACAGCGAATGCCAATTGATTTCTGTTAGAACTAGTAGGAAGGATGATTTAGATATGTATATTTTTGTTCTATTTATAATACAACAAGAGAAAGAAAAGGACATTTTAATCAATATGGGATTGGATACTATTACACTAACATTGTACTAACACACTAACATTTACCCTCAAACTCAAGATAGTAAAGTTGAAGTCAACTTGAGTTTAGAAATCAGATCTTGAAAGCGGCTAAGAAGATGGGCTTTGGTGAATATATCAGCAATCTGATTGGCTGAAGAGGCAGAGTGAAGATGAATAGTATTGTAGACCAAACGTTGACGAATAAAATGACAATTAATCTCAATATGTTTGGTGTGGTCATAAAAGACGTTATTATGAGCAATTAGAATAACACTTCGATTGTCGAAAAAGATAGGAGTAGCAGCATAGTGGACAACTCCGAGATCTTCGAGCAAGCAACGAAGCCAAAAAAGTTCCTAGACAGTATCAGCAAGAGCACGCTATTCGGCTTCTGTGCTAGATCAAGCAGTAAGAGTCTGCTTCTTGCTATGTCATGAAATAAGGGAGTCACCCAAGAAGAAGCAGAAACCAGTAGTGAACCGATGATCGGTTGGATCACTGGCCCAATCAGCATCGGAGTAAGCACGAAGCTAAAGGGAGGAACGAGCAGAATAATGGAGGCCATGAAAGAGAGTACCCTTGACATAACGAAGGATACGAAAGGCAACGACATAATAGGTGGACTGTGGAGCAGACAAGAACTGACTGACAAGATGAACCGCATATGAAATGTCTAGACGAGTAATGGTGAGATAAACAAGACTGCCAACCAACTGGCGATAAAGAGTAGCATCGAAGAGAGGAACGCTGTCCAGAGGGGTGAGATGAGTATTGAGCTCTAGAGAAGTGGAGATAGTCTTATTGTTAGTGAGACCTGCACAAGCTAGAAGAGCCGAAGCATACTTAGCTTAAGATAAATAATAGCTATCAGAATATGAAGAAATCTCAAGGCTCAAGAAGTAACTGAGAGGCCCCAAGTCTTTCATTTCAAAATGCTTGTTGAGAAAGAACTTAAGATCAACAATGCCATCAAGATCATCACCAGTAATGATTATATCATCCACATATAAGAGAAGAAGAATAGTGCCCTAGGGAGTCATACGAAGGAATAAGGTTGAATCATAGGGACTGGAGGAGAACCCAAAATCACCAATGATGGCACTGAATTTGGCAAACCATACGCGAGGAGCTTGTTTGAGGTCATAGAGAGCACGATGAAGCTTACACACTTGAGGAGTAGGGGGAGAATAACCAGGAGGAGGCTACATGTAAACTTCTTTAATGAGATCACCATTGAGAAATGCATTCTTCACATCCATTTGAAGAGAGCCCATTGACGGACGGCAGCAACAGCAAGTAAACTACGAACAGAAGTGAGCCGTGCAACCGGAGCAAAAGTCTCCTTATAGTCAATGCCATATTCCTAGGTGAAGCCCTTGGCGACCAGGCGAGCCTTATGGCGTTCGATAGAACCATCAGATGGGGTTTTGATTTTGTAAACCCATTTGTAGCCAATTGGAGTCTACCTGGGGGAAGATCAACCATATCCCAAGTGTGAGTTTTATCCAAGGCCTATAACTCATCAACCATTGCTTGCTGCCAAACAGGGTTAGAACTGGCCTCACGATAAGAGCAAGGTTCATGGTGAAAAAGAATAGCAGAAAAGCAGTGATAGTCACGAAGATGGATAGGGAAATTTTTTACCCGAGTAGAATGACGAAGAGGAGGGTCAGCCGGAAAATCATCAGAGACAGAAGATGTAGCAGAAGGCCCAATGGGAGAAAGGCTGGAGGAGACACGGGCAGGAGTAGGTGCAGGCTTAGCAGTCGAGACAGGCATTGGAGATGGGGTCGCAGCAGGTAACTCAGACGAGACCGGATCATAATCATCAGGGAACCGATCAATGGAGGGATCAGTGAAGAAGAAGGGAGAAACAGAAAATGAGAGATGGAAAGAGGATAAGAAAGAGAACATTTTATATTCCTAGAAGATGACATGATACGAAATTCAAAGTCTTTTGGGTAAGGGGTCCCAACAACAATAACCTTTATGCTCAATGCTATACCCTAAGAAGCAACAAAGGCGAGCCCGGGTTCGAGCTTATTGCGCTCATGAGGTTGGAGGAGGACAAAGCAGGCACATCCAAAAACACGAAGAGGACTATAGTCAGGAACACGACCATATAAACGTTCACAAAGAGATTGGTTACCAATAACCGGAGATGGAACACGATTGATAGTATAAACAGCAACAAGAACAGCTTCTCCCCAGAATTGTTCAGGATAAGATGAGGTAATAAGAAGAGGACGGACGTATCAAGAAGATAACGATGTTTATGTTCGGCTCGACCATTCTGTTGGGATGTACCAGGACAAGAACGATGAGGGAGAGTGCCTTGTTGGTTGAGGAAAGTGAGAAAAGTATAGTCTTTGTATTCCATGGCATTGTCAGAGTGAAAAACTTTTATTGGACCATAGAATTGAGTTTGAATCATTTTGGCAAAATTAGAGTATATTTTAGGCAATTGAGACCGATTTTATAAGAGATAAATCCAAGTAAAACGAGAAAAGTCATCAATAAAAAGGACAACATATTTGGATCCCCTTATAGTAACATTAGGGGAAGGTCCCCATAAATCAGAGTGAACGAGATCAAAAGGGGCAGAGGAAATAGAGGTACTATTAGTAAAAGATAAAGCTGGCTATTTGGCTAGTTGACATGATGAACAATCAATGTTTTCAACGGAGACAGAACCTAACAAACCACTAGAGACTAGATGACGTAAGCATCCTACAGAGACATGACTAAGACGGGAATGCCACAAGCCCAAGGTGGATGTAGTAGAAGTAGAGGCAGTAGACTGGTTTGGAGAGGTGGAAGATGATGGAAGACAAAGGTGAATGAGCTCAAATAAGCGACCATGCTTATGGTCGATCCCAAGAGTTTATCCCGTCTGTGGATCCTGCACAAGACAACCAGTGGAAGAAAAGGTGACGGTGAGACCAAGATCACATAGTTGGCCAACCAAAATGAGGTTAAGAGAAAGTTTAGGAATAAGATAAGTATGTGGAAGAGAAATGTTAGATGTGGAAATGTGCCCTATATCACTAACATGCATATGAGACCCATCAGCAGTGTGAATGGTAGGAACATTGGATGTAGAGGTTTTAGAAGAGAAAATGGTAGGGTCAGATGTCATATGATTACAACAGGCAAAGTCATAAAACCAAGAAGAAATACTTGATGTAACAAATATAGCAATAGAGGGCAAATTACCAGAAATGGAAAGAACCTGCTGGAGAAGGGACTGTAAGTCACTGGCAGTGAAGGAAGATAAGGAGTTGGCAGATGTGGGTGAATCTTTAGTAGCAACAGCATCATGAGAGCCAAGTTTGGAATTATGACTTCGGAATCAATGACCACGAGACTGAGAATTCCTGGATTGACTGGCCAACTTGGGACATTCATATTGTAAGTTGCTTGCACCAGTCTTATGGCAATGTTTGTAAACGCGCACCAGACAGTGTAACAAGACTTGGTTAAGGCTGTGACAATACCTGTAGGTGTCCTGAGATGAAGAAGTACCGGTCTGTGAAGAATAAGAAGGACCCCAAGGATGATGAGTCACGAGTGCAATATCAAAATGATGAGCTTTGAAGGTCCCCAGTCATGTCTCTTCTGAAAGAAGCTCAAAAATGGCCTGATCCAAAATGGGCAAGGGAGTGTAATGTAGAAGAGATGCTCGAATAGATTCAAACATATCTGTGAGAGCTATGATCAGACGTTGTTGATCGCGGTAGGTAGTGAATTTGGCTATAACAGCAGAGTATTCCCACATAGGATCAGAGTAGGAGAGTTGGTCCCAAATAACATAGATCTGAGAGAGGAAGCTACTGATGGATTGACCAGGATCCTGTCACATATGGTGAAGGGTGTGAAGAAGTTGATACTGGTGAACGAGACCTGCGGTGATGTATCGGTTGGCAAGGAAATCCCAAATGGATTTTGCAGTGGTAAAACTACCATACTGAAGAGTAAGAAAAGGAGTGGATGTATTCTGGAACCAAGTGATAATCTGATGATTTTTACTCTCCCATTCTTCAAGACGATCATGCAATTTATCATCACTCTCATTGTCGTCTTTGACAGGTTCCATGATCTCACCAATGAGATACTGCCATAACTTGTGGCCCTTGAGGAAACTAGACATAGCTTGGGACCATGGTACACAGTTATTGCCCTCAAGGAGAAGAGAGATAGGTTGGGCAACCTCAGAACGATCTATGACCTTGAACCAGTTGAAAATGAGGGCTAGAATGAACTGGGTAGCGGTTAGACTGGGCTGGTGTGAACCGAATGGCGACTTGCAACGACTGTGGCTGGTGGGTTGGCTGACAGTAGGCTAACGTCAACTGTGACGAACAGAGGGACACCGGAGGGTCGTCAAAGGATGGATGGAGGATTGCCAAAGGGGCATTAGAGGATCGCTGGAGAAATGCCGAAGGACTGAGGAGAACCTTAGGAGTTCTAATGTGGAAGATTCCTCAAAGGGCAACCACAGAGTATACTTTCCTTTGGCTCAAAGGAAGAGAAAAACTTTAGGAGTTCTGATGTGGAAGATCCTTTGAATGGCAACCATAGAGCATACTTTTCTTTGGCTCTGATACCATGTTAGAACTAGTAGGAGGGAGAAAGAGAAAGAGAGAGTTCTCTATTTGATGATTTAGATATGTACATCTTGGTGCTGTTTATAACACAACAAGGGAAAGGGAGAAGACATTCCTAACCAATGTGGGATTGGATACTATTACACTAACATTACACTAACACACTAACAATTCTAATCTAAAAGTAACTGCTACTGAAAATGGAGATATAAGGTGTTCTGATGAGAAGACTTCCACCCAAGTAATCATGGGGCTAAAAAAAAAAAAGAAATTTATAAGAGAACTAAAATGTTGAGGTACTGATTGGGTAGGTTCTTATTGAAATCACCTAATGCAAGGTTCAAAATGACTTCCCTGTCACATAAATAAGATTCTTATTATCAGCATTGGACTTTAATGTCTAAATCTTATTAGGGTTGAGATGATCTAATAAATGGCATCGTCATCAATTTTCTAAAACCCATTCAACAAATATGAACAAATAATAGTCACACGATTCACACAAAATCTCACTGTTGTTTACCTTTTCATATTCAAACAACTCAACTAGAGATATACATCCAAAGGCTTCAAATGTGGAGAAATGTTGAGAATTATACCAAAGAAGGCATTGTGCACTTATGATCTCCCAACAATGCATATAATTGATGTTGAAATAGCAAGTGCAACATTATTCTCTCCACTAAAAAAGCATAAAAAATAAACTAGCTTAAAAAAAAAGATAGTTGAGGTGTTGGCAATCTGTTGAAAAAAATATTTTTTGTTAGTTTTTAATTACGCTGTTTGACACATTTTATTGGGTTTTTTTTTCTTTTTTATGTAAAAATAATATTACCCTCAAGGCAATAGTAGTGTTGGGTGGCAGTGACAGTGGTAGAGGGTGGGGTGGTGGCGGCGATTGTGGTGGTGGGTGGAGGTGGTAGTTGGTAGTTGATGTTGGTAGAGGATATTTTAAAAACTTCGATAAATTTTATTAATTTTCACTACAGTGTTTTAAACACAAAAAATATCAAATTTTTAACTTTTTGCTTATAAGCTTATTAGGCTTAAAAAAGGTCAAAAAAAAAAGCTAGCTTTTTTTTAAGCTAAAAAGCACTCAACTAAACAGTTCATGCTTTTTTTAAGCAAAAAGTTGAATAAACTCCAAAAATAAGCTATTCCCAAGCAGGGCCATAAGCAACCTTACCCAGATTGTGAGAGATTGTTTCCATTACTTAAAAAATGATAATAATAATTGATAAGTTATAGTTTGACCTAGTAAAACTTAATCAAAAGAGATCTACTTGATGTAAGCACTCTATTTTTACTCGGTCGGTAATCTCTGGTCCAACCAGATCACTTTCCTAACATCACAACACATCCGAGCTCAAGACGGCTCTTTCAAACTCTAATCCAGTCAACTAGTCGCTTCCCAGACCCATAAGGCTCAATGGAAGCTAAAAAGACCATGTTGCCCTTACGTACCTCAGACAGCTTTTCGAGACCAGGCGGTCTTAGAAACCAACGCCATCAGGCAGCTTCTCAAGACTGGGTAGCTCTCGGGAACCAATGCCATCTAGGTAGCTTCCTGAGATCGGGCGATCTCAGAGACCAACACCTTATCAAATTTTAGACGGTTCACTTCTGGCGCCTGCTAGCCCCGCCCCAATGTAGAATGTCCATTATTTGGTAGTTCTCCGAGACCAGGCGTTCTGGGGACCAACACTACCGTCACAGGTAGCTTTTTTAGACCAAGCATTTTCAAAAAACAACACCACCCTCCAAGTAGCCCTCTGAAACCGGGTGGTCTCAGGGACCAACATTGCACAGGTATCTTTTCTAGGCTGGGCAGTCTAGGGGACCAATACTTAGGTCAACACCGGCACCCACTAGCTCGACTTAGTGAAAAATGACCAAACCTATGCCTTGGGCCTCCAGGCACGTCTTGAGAAAGTTCAAAATCTCTCAAGACAATAAGTCCACCCTTTTAAAGTGTTCTTAGACAGTTAGGCGTACTCAACGTACCATCCTCTCTAATTTCGGTCCCATTCTAGTCAACTCCGATCAAAAAGACTGTTTTGCCCCTAAATGCCCCAACACAGTACAAATCCTACCAAACAGTGAAAAACTCTTCCAAGACCATCCTCGAACAGTCCGGCACGCGTCATATACCACTCCAATCCATCCTGACCCTTTTTCGACCAATTTCGGTCCAAATGACCGTTTTACCCCTAAGGCCCGAATGCGTCCCGAAACTACACCGGCTGTAGGTATCGAACAATAGATCTCACCGTACACCCCTGTTTAACCCAAGGTGAGCCACATGATGCTAAACATTCTCGACTCAACGAAAGTCCCCTAAAGCATCTCACAGACGCTCTGCTGGGGTTATCTTTTTCTATATTCCCTAATTATAACGTATCATCAAATGACTCGAGAAATACGTAAATCAGGAAATTTCTAAAAGCTTGACAATAGGTCTTTCCATCGATACAACTCGATTAAATAGATGGCTTCCTGAAGCCCCCGATCGTATTACTCGAAAACTGTAACTTTTAGTAACCCCTGAAGCGTCTCACAGACGCTCCGCCAAGGTTGTCTTTTTCTCCAATTCCCTGATTATAACGCACCGTCAAACGACTTAAGAAATGCATAAATTAGAAAATTTTCAAAAGTATTTCTAGAGCACTTTCCATCGGTACGGTCTGATTGGAAAGATCGCTTCCTGAAGGCCCCGATCACATGGCCCACAAATGACCACTTTTAAACATCCGCAGAGCGTATCACAAACGCTCTACAAAAGTGTATTTTCATGCACACTTTTCGAGATGATATCTCATTCTTTCAAACATCTTTCAAGCTCCTCAAAAATTCAAAGTTCTTAAGAAATACTAAGAGAATATCGTGGACGCAACTGATTTTCCCGAATCTTTTTTGGATTGCACAATTATTAAGGCAAAATTTAAACGAACATTCCCGGCGGCGGAGCATATGCTACATGCCCCTAGATTTTGATCAAATCGATCAAACTTTGCTTACCCCTTAAGATTTGACCAGTACAAGGTCTGCCACATGGCATTCAAATACAAGAACAGTATTGGCGTATGTAACACATGCGCCAGGGCAATTTTTGCCTAAGCTCATATGCTACATGCAGCAGGCCCTTTCAGCTTTGCCTATAAATACAGGCCTCCCCCTTTGCATATTTTAGAATCAAAATTTGTACTAAAGCTCTGAAAAAAGGTTTTTAAAAACCCCCTCAAGAGAGGGTTTTTAGGAGGATAGGTTGTTTGACAACCTTTTGAAATGTTTAAGCTCTTTTTGAAAATAACTCCATTTTGGTCTTTTGAAAACAGAAATCTATGGTTTGGGGGTTGGTTATGTGTAGGGAAGATATCCTAAGATCATCACCCTACCCCACCCTTTCGATACCTACATGTCTAATCACCATTTTGCTCACTCACTAGAATAATCGGTTACCATTGTCCACTTTATATCCACTTTAGAATTTTGAAAACGAGGTTTAGTCATCACTTTTCGGATGGATGATGCATGATGCAAGTTTTTGGAAAAAGTTTGAAAACAATGGGGGTTTTAAAAGAGTTTGAAATAGAAATTTTGAATTGATTGGAATTTTTGACAAAGGGATTGGGGTTCAAATAAAAGTTATAACCACACCATTTTAGGTTGCCTATGTATCTCATTTGGCGAGAATCAGGTCATTCGTAGTTCAGGCAAGAGCCCAAAGGAGAATAGGCGCATTAGGGCCTTTGGAAAGCTTGGAGACACATTGAGGTCTTTGGAAGAGTTTAAGGCGCTTTGAGGTCTTTGGAAGAGTTTAAGGCGCTTTGAGGTCTTTGGAAGAGTTTAAAACGCGTTGAGGTCTTTGGAAGAGTTTAAGACACTTTAAGGTCTTTGGAAGAAGTTTGAGATACTTTGAGGTCTTGGAAGTTTTGACTTGAAATTGAATGGTAGGATGTTCTGAAAATGTTTTTGGATTAACATGAGATAGTTTTGGAAAATGTTTTTGAATAACTCAAGAGAGTTTGAGAGTGTTTTTGAAGTCTTGTTTTGAAAACCTTGGAGGTATGATTTTGGAATGTTTTGATGAATTTGTTTTTGAAAGTGGTTTTTGGGAATGACCAAGAGTTTGGAATCCTAATATGGACAACCTTAGAGATTGTTCTTGATTTATCACTTCTCCTTAGAATCTCTAACCATGAGAGGGCTAGGGACACCTTAGGTTTGTGACTCTTTGAAAACATTTTTGAAAAAGTCTTGAAGAGAGAATGTAAGAACGTTTGAAGAGTTTATGGAGTTAGTTTTTTGAAATCAAGAGAGTAGGAGGTTTTGGAAAAATAAGCTATAAGAATAGTTTGAAAATTTGAATGATCATTTAGAAAAGGGTTCAAGAGTTGGAACCTTGAAGTGTACTAACCTAGGTTGAGTTAGCCTAGGGTTAGGGGTGACCTAGAGTTAACTAACTTGGGTTAGGTCAACCTAGGGTTAAGATGACCTATGGTTAACTAACTTAGATTAGGTTAACCTAAGGTTAAGATGACTTAGGGTTAACTAACTAGGGTAGGGTTAATCTAAGGTGAGTGAATTAGGGTCAAGTTAACCTAGAGTTGGACAACTAGGGTCGAGTTAACCTAGGATTGGTCAACTAGGGTCAAGTTAACCTAGGGTTGGTCAACTAGGGTCAAGTTAACCTAGGGTTGGATTGAAAGATGATTTTGAAGTGTGGTTTGCTGCATTTTTGGAAAGAGTTTTGGAAAATAAAACATGTTATTCAATGGACTTTAGTAGGCCATTTTTTGAAGATCATTTCCATGAAAATTTTGACTCTAGTTAAAAGTATGGTTTGTATGGGTGATGCTTTGAGACCATTCCAAGGAAAGTTTCCTCATGGCCATTATAACCACTATTTTGACAAAAGTATAAGGGGTCAAGAATGAACATAACCATGGCAATTTTGAAAAATCATTTTTTATGCAAAGATGGAGAGAATGCATTTTTGGAAATCATCTTTTGAGAAGGATTTTGAAAACCATTTTCCAAGGGGAACATTCCATCAAGAGAGGGTTCATATGGCCAACAAAAGGGAGACCACTCAAGTGAGGGTTCCATGGGGTCATTCCAACCACTAAACTTGAAAAAATAGGAACCATAGAAACCAAAGAATTTGAACATCATTCTTGGGTGAGCATAAAGAGAAAAGAGAACTATTCTAACAATTTAGAGCTCCTATGGCCAATACAAAGGGAGATCACTCAAGAAAGGGTTCCATGGGGTCATTTTAACCACTAAATTTGAGAGAATGGAAACCTTAAAAATTAGAGAGTTTAAAAACAACTTTTATGCAAGTTGTAATGTAATGATTGCAAAAATGTGAATTAGGGGGGAGTGAGGGATTTTCCAAGGCATGACTCCTAAGGTCTCATCCTAAACTTCAAGGGGCCAACTCTTTGAACGATTTTGAAAGAAACGTAGAACTTAGAAGTGGCATAAAATTAAGAGAATGTAAGCATTGTGCAGTATAACAATAAGCATAAAATGAAGCCAAGCACACAAGACATGATCAAGATAGTAATATGCAAGGGGTCAAGATTCACATACAAGGATTTTAGGCTACACCACATAAACAAGGGGCTCTTAGGCCATACCATTTTAAAGTAGGCTAGTGAGACGTCCCCCTACACGGTGGCTCTCACTTGCTTTCCTCTAGGCATGATCTAAGAGCCCTCTTAGCTCAAGCATGCAAGAAAGGGGGGTTGAAGATGGGGATTAAAATAAAAAATAGCCTAAGTAGGCTAGGAGGGAGAAGAGAAGAGTGGGGGAGAGCACAAATGTAAAAGGGATACCACCTTTTGCCTTCAACACACTTGTAGTCTTCAATGGATATCTTGATTGGAGCTTGAGTGACTTCAAGAAGGCTTGAGAGGCTAGAGTGGAGTGTATAAGTGTGTATGAGGCCTTGTATGTGGAATGTATAGGCTTAAGAGGAGTAGAATCTAGCCTAAGTGTTAGAGGGGAGGAATATATGTACAGATTCGAGTTTCTGGAGTAATTTCAGCAGAACTTCGTATCAATTTCGGACTTGGAATATGCAAAGGGGGAGGCCTCTATTTATAGGCAATCTGGAACAAGCCTTGTGCATGTAGGACATGCGCAGGTACTATTCCATTGCCAGAATGACACGTGGCACCCTATGTACTGGTTAAATCTCGACCGTTGATCGAAAGTCGGTCGATCTGATCAAAATTTGAGCGCATGTAGCATACGCTCCATCACCAGAAAGGTTCGTCCAAACTTTGCCTCGATAATTGAGTCAATCGGGAAGGTTTCGGGGGAATCGGTCGCACTCGGGATGTTCTCCTAGTGCTTCTGATAAACTTTCATGTTTTTTAAAAGTTTGAATTATGTTTGGAGGTGAGTGATATTGTCTTGGGAAGTGTGCCAAAAAGGTCACTTTTGCGAAGTGTTTGTGACACGCTCCAGGGGTGTTTGAAAGTGGCTGTCTTCGTTTCGTGTGATCAAGGCCTTCGACAAGTGATCTATTCGATCGGACTGTACAGATGGAAAGTACTCTGGAAATACTTTCTGGAATTTCCAAATTTACGCATTTCTCAAGTCGTTTGACTGTGCGTTTTGATTAGGGAATCGGAGAAAAAGTCAACATTGGCGGAGCATCTGCGAGACGCTCCAGGGGTTGGTGAAAGTCATAGTTTGCACACCGTACAATGGAGGGCTTTGGGAGGCGATCTATTCGATCGAACCGTATCGATGGAAAGATCTATGGACGAGCTTTCGAGAATTCCCTGATTTACGCATTTCTTAAGTCGGTTGACAGTGCGTTATAACCAGGGAATCTGGAGAAAAGACAATTTAGGCGGAGCGTCTGCGAGACGCTCCAGGGAACTTTTATCATGTCATGTGAACTTAGGGGCGTAAGGTGTTCCTTGGGTTAAACAAGGGCGTGTGGTGAAACCATTCGCCCGAAATCCCAAGGCTGGTGCTGTTTCGGGGCATTTTTGGGCTTCTAGGGGCAAAATGGTCATTTTGACCGGAGTTGGCTGGAAATTGTCAAGAATGATTTGGTATGTTGTGTAAAGTGTGTAGGGCTGTTCAGGGATGGTTTTGAGAGTCTTTTACCATTAAGCAGGGTTTGTGCCATGCCGAGGCGTTCAGGGGCAAAACGGTTATTTTGACCAGAGCGAGCCGAAATAGGACCGGATTTGGACCAAATGGTGTGTGGGGGATGCCTAATGGTTTAGTAACATTTTGGAAGGTTGGAATTATCGTTTTGAGGAATTTTAAGCTTTCCCAAAACGTGCCTGGGGGCCCAAGGGGCAGGTTTGGTCATTTTTCACCTAGTCGGGCTAGCAGGTGCCGGTGTTGACCTAGGTGTTGGTTCCCGAGACCGCCCGGTCTCAGAAAACTACCTGTGCGGTGTTGGTCTCTAAGAACACCTAGTCTTAGAGAGCTGCCTGTAGGGTGGTGTTGGTTCCTGAGAACACCTGGTCCCAAAAAGCTACCTGGAAGGGTGGTGTTGGTCCCTGTGAACGCCCAGTCTCGGAGAACTACCAAATGACGGACATTCTACGTTGGTGGGCTAGTAGGTGCCAGAAGTGAACCGTCTGAAATTTTGATGAGGTGTTGGTCCCCGAGATCGCCCGATCTCGGGAAGCTACCTTGATGGCGTTGGTTTCTGGGACCGCCCGGTCTGAAAAGCTGCCTAGAATAATGGTGCTTATGGCTCCGGCGGGTCCTTGTGGGCCCGAGAAGCGACCTGCTGGTTGGAGTGGAGATTGTAAGGCTCATCTTGAACCTGCATGTGTTGTGATGTCAAAAATCGATCCTGGTCGGGCCGGAGATTGCCGAGCGGGCAAAAATGGGGTGCTTACAAGGTTTAAAAAGGTTTGAAGGCAAAAGGTAGTATTCTCTTTATATTTATGCAATCCCCACTTCTCTTTTCTCCATTCTAGCCTATTTAAGCTGTTCTCTATTTTAACCCCCATCTTCTACCCCCCTTTCTTGCACACTTGAAACAAGGAAGCTCTCAATTCATACCTAGAAGAAAGTTTTTGAGAGCTATCGTGTAGGGAACCTCTCACAAACTTACTTTAAAAT
The DNA here is from genome assembly GCA_033060915.1 of Euryodendron excelsum. NCBI lineage: Eukaryota > Viridiplantae > Streptophyta > Magnoliopsida > Ericales > Pentaphylacaceae > Euryodendron > Euryodendron excelsum. The sequence goes on along the minus strand of CM065377.1, from coordinate 21,179,164 downwards.
GGTATGACCTTAGAGCACCGTTCAATTTGGTGAAGTCTCTAGCCTTGTATGATTCCATGACCCCTTTGTATATGATTATCTTGTTCATGTTTTTTATGCTTGGCTTTATTTTTATGTTCACAACTATTTTTTCAAAACTTTCACTATCTCTTTTCTATATCATTCACAAAGCTCCATATTCAAATGATTCCCTAGAAATAGTTTTAGAGTTGGTTCCTTGAAGCCTAGGTCAAACTCTCAGTTTTCACACCTTAGAAAACCCTTTTTAAGTCCCGTGATTTTATTTTGCAATCCTACATTTTATTACTTTTCAAAATTACACTAAAATGGCTTTCAAACTCTCTTCTTCCATATTGATTTTCAAGGATTTTACTGTCATGAATTTTGTGGTTGAAATAATCCCTTGGAACCCCTTCTTGAGTGATTTTTCCATTATCTTGACCATATGAACCCTAATTCATTAGAGTTGGTTCTATTCATTTCAACATTGTTTTTCAAAACAATCCCCTTTAAAAAAGGATTCTAAAAAATGCACTCTCTTTAATTTGCATAAAAATGATTTTCCTAAATCATTATTTTTACCTTGATTTGTGAAAGTTTTGCTCTAGTGAATATCGTGGTTGGAATGGTCCCATGGAATCCTCTTTGAAGTGATTTTCTTCAAATCAACCATATGAACCCTTATTCTTTTGAGTGGTATTCAACCTCTTAAAAGTGGTTGTTTCAAAACCTCTTTTCCAAAACCAATTTTCAAAGGATCATGCTCTTTAACTTTCAAGTTTTCAAAACTACTTATTCAATATTGATTTTCACAAGTTTTACTCTCTTGAATTAGTGGGTGAAATGGTTCAAAGGTAACCCTCTCTTGAGTGGTTTCCAAATATCAGCCATAGGACTCCAATACTCACTTGAGTAGTTTTCATACAATGATTTCTAAAACCCAATTTCAAATTTCATGCATGAAACCATTTTTTAAAATCTTAGTTTAAAACCACCTTTTAAAACCACCCTTCAACCATAGATTAACTTGAACCTAGGTCAACCAAGGTTAACCTAACCTTGGTTAGTTAACCCTAGGTCACCTTAACTCTAAGTTAATCTAACCCTAGTTAGTTAACCCTAAGTCAACCTAACCCTAGTCCAACCTCACCTTAGTTAGTTAACCCTAGGTCAACCCAACTTGGGTTAGTAAGTTTCAAGGTTGCAATTCAATAACCCTTTTTCAAATAATCTTTCAACTCAAATCATTTTCATAATATACTTTCAAAAGCTCTTACTTGCTTGAGATTTCAAAAATCAAATCCGAAAATCTTTTCAAACATTTTTATACTTGATCTTCAAAATGCTTTTAAGAGGTTCTCTTAAGCTTGTTTCAATGGCTAGACACTTAATACTTTTCCAAAGACTATTTACAAAATATTTTCAAAAATCGTGCAACTCTAAAGTGTCGCCAACCCTTTATGGTTAGGAATTCTAAGAGAAGGTAATACATTAAATACAACCTTCAAGGTTGTTCATATTAGGATTCCCAAAATCCTAAGTGTTTTCAAAAACTCTTTTAAAAAAATGATTTTCAAACATCACATTCTTGAAGCAACCCTAATCCTTCTATGGTTAGGATTAGTCAAGTATAAGTGAAATATTCAAGAAGATATCTATAACCCTAAAATTTTAAAAACCAAAAGGAAGATTCTAGTCCCTTTTTTAAGCGTGTTTTCAACACTCATAGCCCTAAGGGAGTTTAGCTCTTCAATGACTAACCTCCTAAGGGTGATGAAATATCAAACATGCCTTTTAATAAGGCATTCAAAAACTACTTTCTAAAGCTTTCGAAGACAAGTTCACAAGAACACTTCCAATCCAAACTCTACCTCAAAAGTTTTCAAAATAAGACTTCAAAATACTTCCAACTCCCTTGAGTTATTTCAAAGCACTTCTAAAACCCCCTTGGGTCGTTTCAAGAACGTTTCAAAACTCCCTTAAGTTAATTAAAAAAATGTTCAAAATCATCTTCAATCCCAATTTCAAAAACACTTCAAACATTCCAAGTTCTATTTCAAAGACATTTTTCTAAAACTCCCAAGTTCTTCTCTTTCAAAGATCTCAAAGCGTCTTTAAACATTTTCAAAGATCTTAAAGTATCTTCAAAACTTTCCAATGGCCTCAATGAGTGAATTTTCTATCGAATCCTTGCCTGAACTACGAATGACTTGATTCTCACCAAATGAGATACGTAGGCAACTTGAAATGGTGCGGTCATAACCCTTATTTCAACCCAAGTTCCTTTTTCAAAATTTTTTATCAATTCAAGATTTCTATTTCGAATCTTTTCAAAACTCTCATGTTTTTAAACATTTTTCCTAAAACTTATATTATGCATCATTCATCTAAAAAGTGATGACCTAACCCCATTTTTAAAATTTTAAAGTGAATATTAAGTGGAAAATATTAACCGGTTATTCAAGTGAGTAAATTAAGAGTGATTAGATATGTAGGTACCAAGAACCCTCTCTTGAGGAAGTTTTTCAAAACTTTTTTCTAAAGCCCTAAGTTTAGTCTTTGGATTATACTTATTTTAAGGTGACCTAACACACCTTTAATTATGTTGGGTGACGACTTCAAATTTTTTTCAAAAACCCTTAATCAAATCAATTTCAAGTTCAAACCGAATCACACTTATCCTTCTAAGAACATGAGTTCTAACGAGAGAGTACAGTGCTTTTTTCTGAGCCAAGGGAGCTTGATAAAAAAAATGAGATGCGACACTTGACTATAGAAGGTAGCTCAGCCAAAAGTTAGCTCTACCGAAGGTCAAATAAAGAATCTTAGGAATCTCGCATTTAATCTCTTCTAAAATCAGCTACATCAAATTAACAGAATAGCCTTAATCAAAGGAGTTTAAATTACTAAATTCTAAACTCCTAAATTCTCTCTCTTGCAACTTATTTAAGGAGATAAAAAATAATAATAAGGTACACAATCAGTTAATGAAAAATTATGTCATTCTTGAAAAAAGTTATGCTTAAATTAATTTTTAACTTATTTTTTTATTTATATAACACAAAGTGAATGAGTTACATATTTATTTATTAATATAAATCCAACTGTATTGTACAGTTGAAAAATCGATACCGCTTCGAGAATTCGTGTTCATTGTCGAACATCTCTAGTCCTAACCGTCAATTTTTCTGCATCAACAGTAATAATAGTAATAACTAAACAAAAGTGAGTGACTTTGGACTCGTAAGCAGACTCCTTTGACTTTCAGCAACCAAATAAGAGTGTATTTACATCCAGGTTAGTCTTGTTAGCCTTGACCAAGGATGAAGGATCCCTTTTAAGTTTATCATTAGTAAAAATAAATAAATAAATGAATAGTAGATAAAATGTATAAAAAATTAGCTTTGATAAACTCTAATTTTATAGTCACAACTAATGTTATACAAAGTTTTTGAGGTCACTCACAAAATCTTTAGTTTAATAATTATTCAATTTATATGGGACGAGAAACTACATAAATTTTAAGATTAGTTGGGATGCGCACAAATTAATCTGAATACTCAGTTATCTAAAAAAAAAAAAAAGATTGCCCAAAAAAGACCAAGTACGGTTATATTTTAGTTTTGATTTTTTGTATACGATTGATCAGTTATGTGCTTGAATGTTGGTTAATTAGTTTGGTTTCTTGGCTTCTTGCCAATGGTGTATTATTTTTTTTGATGTGTAGGCTGGTGGCTCCCTATTCTACCCAGCTCTTATGCTGCTGTAGCCTTGGGTCCCCTTTCTATCTGCATTTTTCTCGCTCTTGAATGCATTTTGCTATTAAAAACAAAGAAGAAGCAACTGGGCATCCAAAAAACAAGTGTTGGATAGTTTCTTCAGAATAGTGGCATAAGAAGATCAGCTAAGTTTGGGAATATCCATTTAAAAAAAAAAAGAAAAAAAATGCTAGGTTTGGGAATAAAGGAGAAACAAACCCATATGTGCCAACGAATGGGGGAGTTCTAACGAATCTAACCTACTTAAGTGCCCCTAGAAGAGTAGTTGGCTATAAACTTTTGCTTCTCCAAAAAATATTTTTTGCATCCCCCAACATTTTTGAGATGTTTCAAAACTCTAATTTAGTTTAAAGACAAGAAAAACAAGTAATCTGACATGTGTTCGAACGGTCTGTCCAGGCGTTTGAACATCAGAGGTTTTCAAACGACATGCCAAACCATTCAAATGCTAGACAGAATCGAGGACTTCTAGATTTAAATCCTTATCGGGTTTGAAAACTTCTTACTTCAATTTACACGATGTCCAAAGTTTTACAAACACGCCAAACTTTATATAAAGGCTCTAAACCCTAGAGAGAAAGGTTACATACTTAAAAAGAGATCATCTTGTTGTTTAGAGAGCTTTATCGTGCCTTTCAGATATGGGAGTATTCTTCTAGCAACCAAATAACTTCACACAATCGTCTTTGGCGGATTTCAAAAGTTCGCGTAGATAGCACAGGAGAACAGTGCATCGCAGGTTCAATCCATCAAGTCTGAAACTTCTACCAGGGTTGGCATTCAACGGGTTGAATTGTAAGTTTGTTCTTGTAACTGTTCAACGTTCATAGTGTTGAGTACGTTAGTGGTTGTGTACAACCCGTGATTTTTTTTCTAGTTGATAAGGTTTCCACGCTAAAATTCTGTGTGCATTGTCTCATTACTTTACTGCTTAAAGTTACACATAGGATTGACGTACCTAGATAAACTCACCTCTTGATATAGTTAGATTAATTAGGATAATTAATCAAACTAGGCAAATCTATGCTCTCAGGCCTTTTCAATTGGTATTAGAGCATTAATCGCTCCTGAATAGTGCAATTTATATCCACTAGTGTGTGGTTGCGATGCAGTAATAATATTTTGGTAAGTCCAAGGTCGATCCACAGGGAACACAAGAAATAAACTTAATCTGGCAAGGGCTACAATCATAACAAAATAATAACGAGCTTAGAGTCAATTAAAATCACAGGAAAGCTTCCAAAAAGAAAATAAAAATCAATTGTTGGAGATGATTAATCTAAGTTATCAGACAATAAAATTAAACTAATTTTTAGAGATGTATTCAAATATTATAAAAAGATCTTGGCAAGGTTGATTCGGTAGTAGGCCTATAGGTAAGTTCCCAAGATAGTTTTGATTAAACAAACTCAAAATTCGATTACCCTTTTAAAGTTGATATTCAGTTATTTACTAGTATTCATACCAAGGTCCCACTCATATCTGTCCCAGTTTATAAACCTGTCTACAAGGTATGTTTGAAACTTAATCAAGAACAATAGATTCCTAAAGTACTCTTAATAAGAATATATATGCAATTATAATCAATATTCTTATAAGAAATTCTAGGTATACATATCCCTGCTTACAAATCAGTCTATACATATATTCTAGATATGATCAAGAATATTATTTTCAAAGATATTCATGGGCAAGAAAATGAATCTTGATCCAAGATCTTAAAACCTTAGAAAATAAATAACTATCTTGAATCTCTACCTACAACCTAGTTACTTTCTCAATCCATGCCAAGAATGGATTTAGCTATTGAAAAACATGATAAATATTGCAAGAATGAAAATAATAATTAAAGAAATAAAACACTGCATTAAGACAATATAATCCGAAATTCACAATAAGAACAAGAAAGAAAACTAAAGATTGAGATACTCCATTGAAAGATGAAAAGATTCGTAACCTCAAAAGGATAAATGATTCCTCCTTCCAAACCCTAGAAAAACCCTAGAATTCTTCTCCTCCTTCAGAACATAAAACTCCTAAATCTATTCTACTACCTATTAATCTCTCCCTAACTAAAAAGTGAATTAATCTATATATCCCGTCATTAGCCGTACGGAAGACTTCTACTAAGTGCTCAGATGGGCTGGGTCCCTTCACGAAAGTTGTAGGTCTTGAAAAGTTATATGAAATCAACATATTATGGGCTTGAGTAGACTTTCTGGTTCGTGAGATATGAGCTTCCAAAGTTTCAGTTCTGCGTGCTTCAACAGCTTATACTACAACTTCAGCAGCTTGTACCTTGACAGTAACCTCTTGAAACCTATAATTAAATTACATTTGAAATCCTTCCATTTAAGCTCAAAACCTACATAAAGCATTATAAACTCAATTAATATCAAAACATAACCAAAAAGACATAAATAATCATAAACTAATGCTAACAAAGTATTAATTAAGGCCTTATAATTGCACTTTTGAAGCGCAATCACACCCTCCAACTAGGTTTTTGCTAGTCCCTACCAAATACTAAAAACCAAAAACATAATATTTACTTTCGTAGAAGTCACGAATGCATTTAGCCTATGCATCAAGCCTTTAAACCCTTAGGTTACCCTTAGTGGACGAGTGATGTCTCGTGAGGGCTTACAGTGATGATACCCACAAACATCTGTTCATTTCAAATAATCAATGATAGAGAAAACAATTAAGACATATGAGAACTCGCTCAAGGTAATTCTCAACTCAACTTCCAACATGAGTCATGCAAGGTTAAAACATGAAAGTTACAAGAAATATGCGCATTATAGTGCACTAACAATGCAATATAACCCAAGTGTATCAATATCATGCATAAACATCCTTCACGCTTTGATGCAAACTCTCACAAGGCATACACTCACAAAAATATGAACACATGGGTCCCTCAATGGAAGGCTCATCATAAGAGTAATTGTATAAATTATGCAATAAGAGAAATCCAATAACAAAAACCGCCAAAACTTAAGTGTATAAGACTTGACATAGCCTCATGAAAGAATATTCACAGTCAAAGTAATAATCAAGAAATTGACAAAGATAATTGTACTCAAAAGAATTTTCAACTCATGTATACTTCGGATCAACTACAACCGTCTGTATAAAAAAGAAAAATGCATGGAGAGAGAAAGAATAAACTACTCAAAACATTTATGCTCAAGGCATCCAATGATCACTAAAACCGTACTTTCAACTCCCAATTCATATGATAATGCTTCTCATTTTATTTATTTATTTATTTTCATTTTATTTTTTTTCCTTTTTTCACAAATTTTCATATCTCCTTTCTTCTTCTTTTTTTTTATGTTTTTTTTCTTTTTTCATCGCATCACAAATACATCATCCTCTTCTTTTCAAGCTCTTCACTAGCACCACGATCACATTCTTTGATGGAAAATATTTCAACAATGATTTGGCTCTATCAGGGATGATATAAAAGGTTCAAGAACAAAAATCTAGAAATTATGTATCCAAGAAGAATATAATGACCTCAAAACGTATCCGAAGTATATTAAGTTTGAAATTCAAGAGTGTATAAGTGTTAATAACCGCAATCACTATCTAACTTATGAATCAAAATCAAGTATAATGAAGTTATTGAAAGAATAGAAAATGAAAAAAATATCCTCGAGTAAATGTAAATCCACTCTGAAAAGAAGATAAATTTCTTCTAAAGCTCACAAGGTACAACCTCCACTATTTAAGGATGAAAAATGCACGAAATTATCAACACAAGAAGTCATATAACAAGACAGTGCATAATGATGTAATCTCTCTCATGTAATGCTTTCATGGCAAAAACTTGTAATTCATCATCATAAGAAGTTAACTTGACAATTAAGCTCAAGTTTAGTCTAATGAATGCTTCCAATCATTCTCAATTCCAAGATTGTATTGACATGAACATAAATATGGTTCTAAAAAGAAGCATTTTCAACACTCCTAAAATGAATAATACTAAGCAATAAAAACATAAATGAAAGTGTTGAATATACCAATCATGATCGATGAACCATATGCTACTCAACTCGTATCAACTCAGTTCCGGTCTTCAAAGGCGAATTAATGTGAGCACACCTGTAACTGGTTAGCAAGGCATAACAAAGTTTTTTTTCTTTTTCTAAAGAACGAGAGTACTCAAAGAAAATAGAAATAAAGCAAAAGAAAAAAAGAAAAAAAAAATATCCTCAAAGAAAATAAAATACTACTAATTGTACAACTTCTAATTCAAGTTTTCTCAAGAACTCGAAGACAAACGGGTAGGACTATGCTCCGGAGCCTTCAAAGTCGAGGTCATCGAAGTGTGACTCTTTAACGAATCCACCTCTGCCTTCAACTCGGAAATTTGCCTTTACAAGAATTCAACAGTTGCGAATAGAGTGGACATGGCAGGCTGTTGCTGTCGTGGAACCAAGGTGGGTAGGTCACTCTGCTGAAGTGCCCGGGTACTCAAAGCATCCAAACCGGATAACGGATGACCTGAATGTGCAATGGTGTCTGAAGGCAATGTAGGTACTCCAACCTGCTCCAAAAGTTGGGTAATGTACAACCCATAGGGTAATCCGCCAGATGAATAGTGTAATTTATATCTGCCAGTGTGCGGTTGTAATGCAGTAATAATATTTTGGTAAGTCCGAGGTCGATCCACAGGGAACACAAGAAATAAACTTAATCTGGTAAAGGCTACAATCATAACAAAATAATAACGAGCTCAGAGTCAACTAAAATCATAGGAAAGCTTTTAAAAAGAAAATAAAAATCAATTGTTGGAGATGATTGATATAAGTTATCAGATAATAAAATTAAACTAATTTTTAGAGATGTATTCAAATATTATAAAAAGGTCTTGGCAGGGTTGATTCAGTAGTAGGCCTACAGGTAAGTTCCCAAGATAGTTTTGATTAAAAAAACTCAAGATTCGATTACCCTTTTGGAGTTGATATTCATTTATTTACTAGTGTTCATACTAAGGTCCCACTCATACCTGTCCCAGTTTATAAACCTGTCTACAATGTATGTTTGAAACTTAATCAAGAATAGTAGATTTCTAAAGTACTCTTAATAGGAATATAAATGCAATTATAATCAATATCCTTATCAGAAATTCTAGGTATACGTATCCTTGCTTACAAATCAGTTTATATATACATGCTAGATATGATCAAAAATATTATTTTCGAAAATATTCATGGGCAAGAAAATGAATCTTGATCCAAGATCTTGAAACCTTGGAAAATAAATAACTATCTTGAATATCTACCTGTAACCTAGTTACTTTTTCAACCCATGCCAAGAATGGATTTAACTACTAAAAAACATGATAAATATTGCAAGAATGAAAATAATAATTAAAGAAATAAAACGCTGCATTAAAGAAATATAATCTGAAATTCACAATAAGGATAAGAAAGAAAATTAAAGATTAAGATGCTCCCTTGAAAAATGAAAAGATTTGTAGCCTCCAAAGGTTGGATGATTCCTCCTTTCGAACCCTAGAAAAATCCTAGAATTCTTCTCCTCCTTCAGAACATAAAACTCCTAAATCTATTCTACTACCTACTAATCTTTCTCTAACTAAAACGTGAATTAATCTATATATTCCGTCGTCAGTCGTACGGACTACTTCTACTGAGTGCTCAGATGGGCTGAGTCCCTTCACAAAAGTTGTAAGTCTCGAAAAGTTATATGAAATCGATATATTATGGGCATGAATAGCTTTTCTGGTTCGTGAGATATGGGCTTCTAAATTTTCAATTCTGCGTGCTTCAATAACTCATACCACAGCTTCAGCAGCTTGTACCTTGACAGCAACCTCTTGAAACCTATGATTAAATTACATTTGAAATCCTTCCATTTAAGCTCAAAACCTACATGAAGCATTATAAACTCAATTAATATCAAAACATAGCCAAAAAAATATAAATAATCATAAACTAATGCTAACAAAGTACTAATTAAGACCTTATAATTGTACTTTTGAAGCGCAATCAAGCATACCTTTATTTTTCACTAACAAATTTTTTTTTTTTATACTTATCATATTTATTTTTGTATAGTTTCCTTTCCTGTTTTCCATAATATTTTTAAATTGCATTTCTAATTCCATTTTTCGTTTCCCTTTTCCATATTGGCTATCATATTCATTCTTGTATCATGCAACTATTATTTTAAGACCATCTTTCTATGTAGTTTGGGTGCCTCTCTTGAAGCATGTTGGATATAGGAAAATTTCTATCCAAAACTGCATTATGTTTTTAAATCATGTTTTACAACACCGTTTGGACCAGCACATTGTAATTTGATTATTTGAGTAGCTTGTGATTATTTTTTTTTTATTTTTCGTTAAAAAATCAAAGGCATAAAAAAGGATAAAAAATATGCAGAAACTTTAACTGTGGATAGAAAAAAATTATTAAAGGCAAAAAAAAAACTAGTTAAAATAAGACAACAAAAAAGCTTATCCAAACGTTTTTGTTTTTTTGACTTTTAGTTTATCTGGATAACCAAACTATCTCTGGAGACATTATTCAAGGTGATTGTCACACTACGTCATCATATTTATAGGGTGTGACAGTTTATTCATGTGATGCCATGTGTAGATAGAGACAGTACTTTTTAAGAAATTGTAGGCATTATCCTACCTATATAGTGGGTTTTCGAATTTAAAATTCCCGCCATCTATAAAATTTTACATGTGTCATAATTGGAATGGTATGTCACACACCACGTAACCATGATGACGTGGTGTGATAGTCATATCGGATAATTACTCCTACCTCATGGCTATGTTTGGGGAGCATTTAGTATTTCAAAACATTCTTCAATGTTGTTGTCCAATTTTACTAATTTACCAATTTCTCTGACTTTATAATTCTCTAAATTTTTACTTTAATTCGAAGCAAAGTAAAAAATAGAATCCGAATACTAATACTTAGGTCATGGATCACCAAAGGTTTTTTTTTTATACAATTAGGGGTGTCTGGATAAGCTTATGTGTACCTTGACTAATCCCCTCTCCGAAATAATCAAAGGCAGGTCATCTACATCAAAACTAAGGGATTTATATGAGACAAATCTCTTATGACCTACCCCAAGTGAGTTGCTAAGTTTCAAACTCAAAACATCTAGGTTTACAACATGTTTTTGTCTCCACTGGGCTACTCCCTTGGGGTTAGATTATTAATATTTTTTTTTTGTTGCATTTCATGTTGGAACTTGTTTTTAAGTTATCAGAGCTCAAGTTTATGCCTGCCTTAATCCCTTAGCTATCTTGAAAACATTAGTTAAGTTACATAGATATATTAAGGGTAAATTTCAATGTCATCCTTAAAATTTGATTTATTATATTTTGTCTTTTCAACGTTTAAAAGAAAGTCAATGTAGTCCTGTCACACCCACTCTTAATCAGGTGTCATTAGCACCTTCTTAAGATAAGTGTGATCGCACATGTCATCTATCAGCGAACGTCATCCAATAACAAACTTAAAGAAGTATATCTTATAAGCATTTGAAAACATCATTAACATTACAAATCATCACATCATCATCAAAACTACATAAGAGAGCTATTAAACCAAACTCTTAAATCATTTACAAAGTGAAAATGTAAATCAACTCCAAAACATCCTCCGCCCAAGTGTATAAGATTGAAAGTAGTTGAGCTGCTCAAAGCTCTCCAACTCGATACCAATAGCAATGGACTTGACATTAACCCATTTTTGTTACAAAAAAATCTATGTGGGTGTGAGCTATTGTTAGCGTGCTCACTAAGATAATCAAATTCGTAAAGAATGAATATTAGATAAACACGAAATCAAACACTAACAAATAATCTACTTTTCAATGATATATAATCATACACCTTTCACTAACATTAATAAAAAATGCCTCATGTAATGTTATGCCACCTATGATGCAATGTTTGATATTATCACATATGCACACCTCTTTGATAACCTTACCAAGGTTAATAAAATAAGTTATCCAGATAACAATGCTAAGATTGATAAGACAAGTTATCTAAGAATGTCCCTCATGACATTCTTTAAGTTAATCCCACATCAACTTAACCTCCACCAGTGTAATGCAAAATATGCACATAATGTTTGTTGTATATAATGTTACCTCATAATCCAACATCAACATCGATATTGACAATAAGGCATTCCATTCAATAGAAGTAAGAATATCTTAAACTCCCTCCTCAATTCGTTGTATAAAAAAAGGTCGAATTACTTCGTAGGTAGAATTGAAGTGTACCATAGCAATATCATATGTAAATGCTCACAACTTATGCAAATATATAGCTTATAACTCATCAAAATAAGAAATGATACTTCAAATGACATGTTAGAAACTCAATGCGAAAATGTTAACCATTTAAACATAAGTACAATCCCCCTCCTCAAAACCCAAGGTGCTAACTCTTGAAAACAATACAAGAAAACAAAACAAAACAACACATCAAGGCTAAGGGACTGCACTGTTATGCCCTTCCTCCCAAGAGTTGCACCAGTGCGCCCTCACCAGGGACCCAAGCCACTAGGCACCCTCCTAGCATGCCAGTGCACCCCCTCCCCTTTTGGTCCAAAAATGATGAAACTCAAATAGGGTTTTTGGCATCTCTTGGCTACTCCAACTAATTTCCAAGCCTTTTAAAGTCTAGGATGAAGTTCTAAAATCTCAAATAAGACTTCAAAACATCAAAACATGAACACCATATGAGATTCTAGGTCTCCAACTTGAATTCCAAGCTCTTGGATTCAATTTTACCATTATATTACATGAGAGGTCTTTCTACATGCAACAATTAATAAAACACATGCAAACAACCATAAACTTGAGATTTCTCATCTCAAATCAAGAACATAACCTTCTTCTTCAATATCTTCTTCTTTTATTCTTTCCTTTTCTTTTTCTCTACTTTTGTCTTACTTAATTTTTTGCCAAATATAAGGTACTACACAAACACCTCTCTTCTCTTTCTTCTCTTGACTTGATAAGACAATACATATAATTTGTATCAAATCACACACAAGTCACACACACACACACACACACACAAAAGATGCAATAAAGCACACACCTTAGTTAGGTGAAACACACACCCAGGTGACTTCCATACATTTGGACACCTAGCACCTGTTGACTCAAGATTGAACCCCATGTTGATTTCGATCACTACCTAACTTGTGTTATTTTACTAATGCATTTACTTGATGTGCAGATTAATAAAGTTTATAATTTAAACTTATAATTTACTTGGTGTGCAGATTACTTGGTGTTATTACTTGGTGTGCAGATTAATTAGGTGTGCAGATTAAGTCTAATACCTGTCAAAGTGAATGCACAACAAGCCTAGAATCAAGCAATAAACTCTAAGAGCTCTGCAATGAACCAAACAAAGCATTGACGCCTATTTCTACTTCAAACAAATGTTTTGCATTCGAAGAGATTGAAAGTGTTCAAATAAGACTTTCATCAAGTATGCATAGACTCAATGAAGCTGTTTTGCACTCAGAAAGATTGAAGACTTCGTCAGAATGTGCAAAGACCATTAAAGATGATTTGATTGTGAAGAGATTGAAAAAGTTCAAAAGAGGACTTCATCAAGTGTGCAAAAGGTTAATTCAAATAATGTGATTGGAAGTTGCTTGAGAAGAAGATTCATCTTGTTTGCATGATCTCTACATAGACTCCAAGTGAAGAATTCTTCTAAGATAAAAAGAATCAATGAAGACAATATGTTTGAATAGACTTCATCAAGTTTACAAAAGTCTTATTGAGGTGATTCTAAAGAAGAAAAAAGATTTACTAGCAAAGAGACGAAATCAGAAATGATGCATTTTGAAGCTCTACATAATAGAGAAAGCTTGGCATTAAAAGTGGAAGCTATACAATGAAAGAGAAAGCTCAGCAACAGAGAAGAAGAGATCAACATTGATTGAATGAAGCCTTGACAGTTTGAAAGTCAAAAAAAGATGAATATTAAATGATCGATTCAATCCAAATTGAATAGAAGTTAACTTTGATGAGTTAAAGAGTTTGATTGATCATCATACCCTAAAGAGAAGACTCCTTGAAGATCTTATACTATTGCTGAAGATGAATTTGATCATTGGAAGATAGAATGAAGATTTCTGGGCAAAGAGTCGACTCACGAAAATGAAGAGCCGACTCATGGATACAGAAGCAAAAAGTTGAAGACCAAATGATTAAAGAGTCGACCCTTGAACATAAAGAATCGACTCATGAAGACTGAAGCAAGACTTCTGTGCAAAGAGTCAACTCATGAAAATAAAGAGCTGACTCATGAAGACAGAAGCAAAGTAACTTAAAAACAGAACGATCAATGAGCCGACTCATGGATATGAAGAGCCGACTTGTGGAAACAGTGAACAACATCTGAAAAATACAGACCAAAAGAGTCGACCCATTAAGTATAACGGCTAGTTTTTCTAACGTTATAACAGACTAGACGTGTATTAAATGAGGCCCAACAACCTTCAACGGATGAAATCAATACAGGAGTTTATATACAAGCTTCCAACTGCATTTATAAAAAGAAGAGAGACAAGAAACAAATATCCATTGACTGATCAACCTAAAAATTCTAGACATTCTTTTTGTCTTCACTGTGTGAGCTTTGATTGTTCAATCCACTCTTGTTAGAGAGTTTGTAAATCATTTGTATATCTTTATACACTTGTATGTGAGAGTTTGAGAGTTCTCTTGTGGAAGAAAAACTATTATAAGTTTGAGTGGGTCTTGGACAAAACCACTTGGTAGCTGAAGAACTTAGGAAGAAGTTCTTGTGTAAAGAATGAGCTGAGCACTTGGTCAATCAGCATTCATTTGTAATTGGAGATTACATAGTGGAGGAAGACTTCAAGGGGATCTTGGGGTGAGGACGTAGACCACGAATTGTGGTTGAACCTCGGTAACTCTTTGTGTTCTTTCTATTGCTCTGTTTTCCTTTCTTCTTTTGATTACATTGCATTATATATAGATTGATCACTGTTACATTGTTTAGATTAATTTTAATTAATCTTAATTGTCATTAATTTTTGAAAAACCCAATTCACCCCCCTTCTTGGGTTACCTTTTGGGCCAACAATTGGTATTAGAGCTTGTATTCCTGTTTTAAGACTTAACATCCTAGGAATAG